>JAWNLI010000485.1:8012500-8330000 GCA_035042405.1 Drosophila demipolita
CCAGGAGAGGAGAGGAGAGGACACCACAGGACGTGGCGGCTGCACAGATTGTCCACAAATGTCAAACTGTCTGCCCAACAAGGGATATCTATAACTAGCCGTAAAAAAAAAGTATCTTTTTGCCGCTGTTGCACTTTATTTGGAGTGTCAACTGCAGCAAAGTGTGCGCACAACAGGATATTTGTCGATCCAAAAGTGATCCTTTGCCCGGCTCATTAATTGACCAGCGCACATTGGCAATGATGAGAAAATTGGAAAATCTATGGACAAATTTTATGCTCAAGTGTCCATTCAAGTGCTGCGCTGAGATTTATGCACAGATAGGACAGAGCCGTTCCTTAAGGACCACTTTCCCTTAGGTATCACATGTCACAACCAACTATCTCTGTTTATCGCCATCCAAAACTGTCACCAGACCTAAAAATTCTTTAGTTTTTTTTTTTTTTTGCCAAAGACAATCTAAGCGCCTCCTTAGCTGAGCACTTTGCGTTCGATACGATTCCCGGAATCGAATGACGGTGATTTGCGCAACAAGCGGCAACTCTATTAACGGTTAGTCAGAGACAACCACACACACAGGTGCCACGCCTACTGAACTCAGGTTTACTGAAGTGTTTTCCCGCTAAAGCAACACTTAGGCAAATCGGGCATTTGGCAACCTTCTTGGACTTAACTGTCAAACGTTCCGCACCCGCACCCGCCCCTGTCCAAAAAAGTCGATTATGTAACGTAAGCCGAGAACCGGGACAGGTCCTCTGCGTTGTGTCGACTCCTCGGCCATTCGCAACGTCCTCAAGCGTATTGAGTTACCAGCGTTGTCAGCTCAGCTCAACTTCTTTGGTTTTTGCGGTCAATCGATCGGCGTGACAGTTTCGAACTTTGCTTAACGGTCTCGATTCTGAGCTGGAGACCACTCAAGAGTCGATTGACCCCTCAGGATGTGGTTGGTTCTTCTGGGTTTATTTTTTTTATTTACTTAGGATTTGGCAAGTTGTACAAGTTATGCAGTTAGCCAGTTCCACTGCAGCTAAGGACACTTCCTTCCTGGACAGGAAAGTGTTTTTGAGGAAACGGAAGCGTTTTGGACTAGTTCCTGCACAGGTGAAGGCTAAATCTTCGAAAAAATGTGAAAAATAAACAAGAAAAACTGCTCTCTTAGAAACTCTGAATTGTCGTCTTATAAATCTTAATACTCACTAAAAAACTGATCGATTGTGATTGAAAGCTATAAGTTAAAGTAGTCTGAAAACTATTATAAAATTTATCCTCACTTGAATAGCTCAAAAAAATTGTACCGCAATCTGTCAAATTCTGAACTTAATTTTTTCGTTATCAAAAGTCTAATATATAAAAAGATTAACAAAATAGCTTAAATTCGGAGTAAACTAAACTTATTCAAAATTGTATTTAATGAAATACAAACTTCAATCCGAAATGTAAAATAATCTAGAATATAAGATATTTGTATCAAAATGAGCTTCATTGCAGCTTGGAGTTAATAATAATGTAGATGGTTCGGCACAGGATCTATGACACAGGAACAGAACCATTGTCTAAAATCAGTTGCGAAAATGATCATAAGAAATTATCTTAAGTTACTTCATTTTTATTTTTATTATATAACTAACAAGACAAAACCAGTTTGCTTAGAATTAAAATTGTAATGTTATTTGCATGTAAGATAACTCCCACTCATTCATACACACACACACGAATACATAATCACTTTAGAGCGTGCCCCAATGGCACACACCAAAAAGCCCAAAAAGAGACGCCAAGTTTCGCGCCAAAATTGCGTCACACAGCAAGAAAAGCGCAAAACGTTGGCTTTGCCTCTGCACTTTGGCGGTCTTCACACAGCTATAAACACAACCATACACACACACACACCCATACACACACATGCATACAACACACACACATGCAAGCACATAACCAGACAAGGAGCCACACACAAATAACGATCGTGGCAAAGCCCGATAACAAATATGAACTTCCCATTCTGAACCGAGCACGAGTGGGAGACCATTGGGAGCAGCAGCAGCAAGGGGGGACTCGGAGGAGGCAGTTCTGTAGCCGAAGCCAAAGAGCCGAACACCGAAATCTCGACACAAACCAATGCGAAAAAAAAAAGCCAAGCGGCTCAATTTAGCTCTCTAATCACGCAGAGAGTTTGCACTGCAAAATTCCATTTGTTATTTGTTGCTGTTTGCTGTTGCCAATCTTAGAGCCTTGTTTGCCTCTGCCGAACCTGGTTTGGACTGGGTTCTTAGCTTTCGCTTGTGTCCATGTGAGAGACGACAATGTCCTGGAGTCCAAATGTCCGCTCCTCCTCCCTGTTCAACGCCACCTTCTTCTCCTTGCTGTTCGACTGCCTGGTAAAAAACACATCGCCGAAAATGTGTCTGGCACGTAAATGGCCCAGGTAACTTGCAGACAGTGCAACAAACACAAACACGACCAACAACAACACAACAACAACTACAACAATAACAACAAACACCATTGATCAATGGACTTAGGTCGTCTTTGATACGTCCGCGATGGCGATGCTGATGCCAATGTTTGGTGTGCATTATTTTTTGGGCTTTGCTTTCGCCCCGGCTTTTGGTGGATGTCCCATGGAATGCTGTGCCACAAGTTCGCCTCGTTTGCTTCCATAAGGAGTTGTGCGGCACAACATCAACAAAACTGCAGTGCAAATGTGAACATCACAAGTTCTCAACTATTAGCTAAAACTAACTAAATTAGCTAAAATAATATTATAGTTTTTTCGCAAAAGATTTATCAATCTTCGGCATGTACAAATTTTAAATTTACAGAATTTATTGCAAATTCAGATTA
Organism: Drosophila demipolita; assembly: GCA_035042405.1. Taxonomy (NCBI): domain Eukaryota; kingdom Metazoa; phylum Arthropoda; class Insecta; order Diptera; family Drosophilidae; genus Drosophila; species Drosophila demipolita. Next base: position 8,015,345 of record JAWNLI010000485.1, read on the forward strand.
TATAAGCCCATTTTTTAGAAATTATACAGTTTAAAATAAGTGTATGTGTTTCTAGCTTTATGCTTATTAGAAATTGGTATTCTTAGTATTAATAATACAATTTTACAATCAAGAAATTAAATGTTCATTTAAATCACTTACAAACCATAATAACCATATTTACAACTCTTCGAAACCTAACCCAACCATAACTTTAACCTTATCTTAAATTTTTTATGTTAGATTTTTTGAAATAATAAATTATAAATAGAAAGCCAAAGGCCTCAGCTGCTATTGGTTTTACATATATATACATAAAAATATATGAAATAAAATAAGAATTAATATGATCATATAGTCAGTTCTCTTTTTAGAACACTCGCTCCTAAATAGAGTTCCTTTTTCTTATTTATAAATCAGCAATCAGTAGCAACTTAAGATTTATTTCTTAATTTTGATTCATTCATAACCATTTTGGCAGCAAAAGCTCAAATGTTATCTATTTATGCTTGCGAAAGATAAAAATTAAAAGTGTTTTCTTCAAATTTTGCAGAAACGAAGTATAATACAAATGTACAATATATATATATATTATATTAACTGCTATTTTGTTTTTTTTTTAATTTTTTATTTACATGAAATGAATAAAAATTAGTTTTAAGCTTAGGTTTTAGAAACAGCAATTTAATTGCTGTGAAATTCGTTAGTTTTATCTTTATAGATATTATAAGAATTTTGCTCAATCGAAGAATAATCAGAATGCATTAAAGATCATTATCTCAACCCGATATACCCTAACTTCGCTTTTGGCAAACAGCGTATGAAATGTTCCTGGGAAAAAATGTTGCACAACTTTACCTACCTGCCGTGGCCATCCAGTGAGCGACGACAACGATCACATCCAATCTACAGCACAGCACAGAGGAGCTGCCTCCTGCCCAGCACCGCCCCGCTCCGCCCTATCCAGCAACTGTGTCGGTGTTCCACACACACACACCTCACCCCGCTTAGATTCATTAAGTGAAAAATTTAAAGTCTCAAATTTTTTTTCGTTCATTCGACTGCTGCTCAGTGATTTTTATGGGACGCGACTAAGTTTTGCGTGTCTCAATGGGCACACAAGACGCACGAGCAGCTCCAAAAGCAAATGAATATAAAAAAATAAAAAATTAAAATAAAAAATAAAAAATAAAAAGGAACACATTAGTCCTGCAGCTTTATTACAAATTATGCGTCGCCTGCTTCCTCTCCTTCGAGTTCTCAAATGTATTCAATTTTTTTGTGTTGTTTTTTTTTAGAACTCATAAAAGTTGTTTGCACAAGTGTATGCGTGTGTGTGTGTGTGTGTATGAGTGTGTGTGTGTGCTTGTTGAGAGGTGCGCTATAAATGTAGATGTAGACCGCTTGCTGTCTGACTATCTGACTGGCAGTCGTTGCCGCGGCGCCGATAAGCGCAACACACACTCGCACACACACTCGCACACACACTCGCACACACACTGGCACACACACTCGCTCACATGCTGAGAGCAGGCGCAAAAAAGGCGCACAGATTTTTGTAGGGGCAAAAATATGCAACGCAACTGGTTTATCAACTTGCATTTTGGCGCCAAAATTTCTGCAAATCTTTTTCATGCCCTGCGCTTTGTACGCCCTTCGTGCCACACACACGCACAACCAATACAAATATGTATGAAACATTTATATAAATATATATATATATATATACACATATATATATGTGGCATACCCTTTACGCATATAATTTTCATTTTATTGGACAAAATTAATTGGGCGCCAAGATAGAGGCATTAAAAGCCACTTTAATTTGCGGACGCACGCACACAAGCACACACACACACACGCACACACACGCACGCACACACACAACTGTTTGTGGCAGCAACAATGTGTGTCATTTACTAATGAATTTGTGCTACAAAAAATCCAGAGTCCACCCACAAACAGAAATAAATGTTTTCAAGGCCAATGATAGTTCTATAAATCACGGCTCACTGATAATAAATTTGAGTTTGCCTTGACTTAAAGATTTTATACTCAAATCAAGTGAAGGCCGAAAGTTTTGTTTCGAAATAGTTTCTTAAAATATCGATAATTTTTAATGTGACTTTACAAAGTTTTTATTGCCTTTAGTAAAGTGAGATTGCCAACCACACTGCGAAAAATTTCAATTTGAAGTGGCAATTTTGAAATCAACAATGAAATTTACATGCTTATAAGAATAATACTTAATACTTAAGAATAATCAAAAACAAGTTGTATATTATATTTAATGGCAATTTTTGTACTAGAAATTTAAATTCAAATTTTTTATGATTTTTGATGACAATATAAAAGCAGTAATTTCCTATATAAATATAAATCTGTGTATTCTTTGAAGGTGTTGTGAAAAACTTTAATTTTAAAATATGGAAGCTCAGTGGATAAGTTAACCAATGTGTTGTAAAACATGAGTTTTCTTTCAGTGTAATTAATGAGCACTGAAGGCATGCGTTGCATGCACAGCTTCCTGTCTGATTATTTGCGGTTAGCCTGCGGCAAATTTGCAACAATGTTGCATCGACAATACGATAATGGATCGTTAAATGAATTAATAAAGATGGGGTATATATAAAAACTAAAACCACAGAGGTTTGCACTGGCTGTCAGTCAGTCAGTCAGTCTGAGCCAATCTAGCCATTTGGACACCGTATATCCTACTTGGCCATTGTGCCAAAAAAGAAAAGAATAAAGATAGATTCCTTTGTGCATTCACTTGCTTCCTGTGCATATCTTTGTGCAGCGTTCAGCATTAAAGAGATTTCCTTGTTGTTTCCTTTCATTTTGCGCACTCGGCCAATTAGTGGCCAGCGGTCACAAGGTGGTCCTTGCAGTCCTTGTACCTGTCCCTCTCTCTGCCTGTGCCCCGGCCGCAAAAACCAAACAAATTATGTGATTAACAAATATGAAAAAGATACGGCGAAAGGCGCTTTTGTTTGCACACAGCCAAAGAGAAAGAGAGTGGGAGAGTAAGATAGTGCGAAAGAGAGGGAGGGTGTAGGGGAAGAGGAACTGTGAAAAACTCTCAGCTTATCGGACAAAACGCGTTTCTTTAACGCTTAAACAAGCGCCCATTTGATATTAGTCTACAACAGGCAGCAACAATCTCTGCTGATATCCAGGGAGAATTTTTTTTAGTTGTTTTATTGGTTTCGTTTTGAAATGCCAGCAATGCCTGCCTTTTTGCCTTGCAGTCATATCCCGTGGGAATAATAACAGCAGCAGCTTTAAGCATTTACTCATGTTTAATATGCGTCCAACGTTCGCCGGCACTTCCGAAGCCGCCTTTCTCTGAGTTATTTATGATGAGGTTGTTCTCGGATCGGATATTCGCCTCACTAATTTTATCCAAGCGAATTTTATCCCTTTAATCATTCCTTTTTTTATTCAACAAGTTCGATTAAATAAGTTCATTTGCATCTTTTGATTATGTCATTTAACAAATTTATTTGAACTGCCTAACAATGTAAGTTAATATGTAAATTTGAATCTATTTGAGTACTATTTAACAAGTTCATTTGAACCGCTGAAAAGTGTTATTTTACATGCTTTGCTTAACAAGTGCATTTGAGCTGTTGGAGAGTGTTACTTAAGTTCATTTGAACTAATAATATATTATATATCAAATATATGAAATAAAATGTAAAAATAAAAAATAGGTGGCGAACACTTATTAAATAACAGCACGTACCACAATTCAGATACATAAACTGATTATCTGTCAATATATAACTACAACTTAAAACATTAAAATCAGTTCAAGTGAAAATATTAATAGGAAGCCAACATTATATTTAAAACTCATTAGATAAGGCATTAGATACTGGAGTCACCAGCCACAGATAACCTTGCAGTCAAGACAACTGAAGACCCCTTCCCATTTCCCCTCCCCCCACGCACACTAAGTTAATGCTGTCTCCACAAGAGACTAAAAGAATATTTAACGCTAAATGCACAGCTAAAAATAAAAAGGAGCAAATCAAATGCTTGAAACGCCAACGCAGCGATGGAAAATGAAAGATGAGAGATTGGAATGGGGCATACTGGTGAGCTGTGAGCTGTGAGTTGTGTGCCGAGAGCGATACATAGAAAAGATGCAGGACAAGTTTGGAGAACAACTCCCCACACACAAGCACACACACACACACACACACATACCAATGCAGTGATAGATACATGGAAAACTTGTATTTTTGCCGCGCAAGCCAAAAGGTCAATGCATTTAGTTAATGCACTACAACTGCCTGTGTGCACATGTGTGTGTGTGTGTTTATTTGTTGGAGCTGCAGCCCCCACACAGATGCGACAACGATAAAAATACAAGCCGCAAGTCTCCACCAGCTTCAGCCAGAAAAAAAAAACAGCCCCCTCTCAGTTGGTTTCTAAGGTTCAAGCAACTCTACACACAACACTGACTAGAAGAGCTGTGGAGACTTTGTTTCTTGTATGTGGACAACAGCATCCATAATATACATGCACACATGCGCACGAGCGCACATATGTAGATGAGATCGGCGACTGCCTTCTATTTTGTAACGGACAGTTGAGAAAGCAGGCTGCAAGCGTGGAAAGTCCATGAAGCAATTTAAACGATGGTCAAACACTCTTATATAAACTATGGCAATTGCTAATATAAAACATATAATATATAAACAGTTATAATTTATTATTATATGTTTTTCCCCAAGCATTTTTAAAAAACCAAAATTCAGTTTATATTCACTGAGTGACATTTGACACGGTCAAATTATGGCAACCACATCAACAATTAAGTGTTGAACCCCCACGCGTCCAGTTGGCAACCCTTTTCTGTGCGTCTGCCTGAAATGCCGCCAATATTGTTGTCAACACAAATAAACATCATCATCCGATTATGAACCCGGTTGAAGCCCCAGTTGGCTCCTAGGGATCTTTACCCAAAAATATAAAATAAAAATAAAAACAAAAAAATCAAGCGCTTAGAATATTCCCACGGCAAAAACAGACGCCGACATTTGTTGCTACACTAAAAAAAAATTAGATAAATGAAAAATAAGAAGAAACAGAAGAAATACAGGCAAATCCCAACTGTAGCAACATCTATAAACGCCGATTGGCAAATATTTAATTATGCTGCGTAAACTTTAAACAACTTGACAATTTCACACTCGCATGTGAAGATCACTAGGCAGCCATACCCCTCTCTCTCTCGCACTCCCGCTCTCTGGGTGTGCTGCTCTATGGCTCAGTTAATGTTGTTTTATGATCTTTAAATATGCTCTCTCTCTCTCTCCTTCTTGTTTCTCCTCGTCTTTTGCGCTGCTCGACTTGTTGGCTTTGCGTGGACGTTGAGCCCTTGGTCCATGCACGTTTCATTTCACTCCATTCCGTTTTGGCGCTCTTTTTCTTTTTTTGTGTTCTACAACAAAGTAACAGCAACAACAAAAAGCACAGTCTTCAGCCACAGCTTCAGCTTCGTTTGCATGTGTGTGTGTATGTGTTTGTGTGCTGTCGATTCGTCTTTTTTGTCATATTTTTTGCATATTCAAAATAACTTGGCACATATGACTGACGCTGCGCACTGCGCTGTTTCCGTTCGTCAGCTGGTTTCTCGGCTTGGGGTAAATTCCAGTGATGCTTTCGTGGAACGCACTTGGACAAGAACAACAACAACAATAAACAAAATAGTTTCGTGTTCGCTTTTTATTCTGATCTGTTTCACACTTTACTAGGCGCTATTCCTGCTCCTGCCAGCACTCCCCCCTCTCCCATAGCTTTTTTCCGTTCCTCTCAGTCGACGAATTCATTTCCAATTTCTGTTTATTTTCGTTGCTTTGCTGTTAGCTTAAAAAGCCAGACACATCAACATATACATAAATATATATACATAAATGATGCTTGGGTGGCCTCGAGAGTAGTGTTCCTGATAAGTTGAAGATTGTTACTCATTGGAAATAACGGCATCTATTCTATGAATGGCCTTTATCAGAGTTCGAATTATTATTCAATTCAAAAGATATGGTAATGTTTGTTGAGATCTACTATTGGAAATACCCATGCTGTATTGGAATCTATGAGTCCGAGTAAGATAATTTGTAGTTCAGAGAATAATATTAATAAATGTAATTTTATAAAATAAAAACTAATTAAAAATTTCTTTAAACAATTTTATTTGATTGTTTTATATTTTTATAAAATGCATTTTTCGTTTGTTTTATATATTTAAATACTGCTAAAAGTCTACATTGAATAAATAAATAAATACACAAGTAATATAATTTTATAAATTTAAAATAATGTACAGTATCATATAAAGCAAAAATAAAAAAACATGTATAAAAGATTTAGAAGGAAAAAAAACTGGTTTTTATATAAATTATAATTGCATATTTCTTATCGATTGTAAAATGTTCATTACAACCGATTAAACTCCACAGTTTAAATATGTGTGAAAAGCATTCAGTTTAATTAGCCTGAAAAATCCTCACTTATTTTGGCAAGCTTTGCAAAATTAATCATTGTATAATATTGTGACTAAAGTTTACAAAAAAAGCATAAAGCTAATTTGTGTAAATAAATGTAAATTGCAAAGTAATTGGTTATATCAAAAACAGCATTCTGAGATCAGCATTTAAAACCCATACATTTACCAGATCAACTACAGACCGTGTAATTGAGTCCAAGTAAGTTTTATGTAGTTAAAAAAGAATACTCCTAGAATATATATGTACAGATGTAGAATTGCCTGCCAGGCTGGTAACTGGCTATCATAACAACCAATTAACACTGTCTCAAAGGTCGTGGGCTGAGCTATGCCCAACCATTTCCATATCAGTATCAGTATATAGCACCATATGCCATTTAGGCATATCGCACAATCTTTGTTCATACAATATAAACTACTATATATATACATATATTTACCATAACTGCATCGCACACGTAGTAAGTAAGTACATAGAGGCCATCTCCATCCATCTGTATCTTTAAGTACACTCGAAAGTCACGAAGCATTACAGATGCAAACAAGCTGAATGAATGCCGCAAAATACATAAATACAAAGTGCCTACAGTTTGTTTTCATTTAAATTGAAATTGAAGTCTTCGCACAGATCCCCAACAAAACTCCAACCGAGTCCGACTTCGACTTCGACTCCAGTCAAGAGTGGGCGACCCTTCTCCATAAGGAGAGGGCGGTGGGAAGGGAAGTGTCATTGAGAGAAGACGCCAGTGCCAAGTCAAGACGCAGACTCATTGCAAACACCAAACTTCTCCACAAATCCCAATGGAGGAGACGACAGACAACAAAGTCCGACGAGTGCCCGATTTTCATTGTTTTGTTTCGCTGTAATTCTCGCGCTTTGAAAATTGCATTACACACAAAGCATTCAGCAAAATAATAAGAACAAACAGAAATTTCGCATTTATCAGCCGACTGCGAATATACCCAGTAATCAATGGAGCCAAATTCTACGAAGAGATTATATTGCTTGGAAATGACGGAGTAGAATGTAGCAGAATGGACAATTAAATTTTCCCAAATCGCAATGGGCTTTTACTCAATTGCATCTACTACTTTTATCAGCATTTCGATGCTCTTTACCACAAATTATAAAATTATTATCGGATTGCAATTGAAATTCATCACAGTCTTTTTTTATTAGGCAACTAATTTTTCGAATGTTTTTCTACATCTCAAACTTAATATCTTGACCAGTAAGACTAATGCATATTTTTTATTATAAATAAATAAGAAAACTGAGCCAAGATATAGAAAAGTTTTAAATGCTAAAATATGAATTATAATCAGAGAATATATAATTATATATTTATATATATAAATACATATTTATACATATTTATATATATATAAATATATATTTATATAATTAAACATATATTTTAAAGATTTGCAAGTTTTATTTTATATATATTATTTTATATTATCTGATCAAAATTGAAGGCTTCCAAATAATCGAAATAGCAATCCAAACTTTTTTTCTGATCTCGAGCTATTTTATAATAGATGAATACATTAAAATTGGGTTTTTAAGTAGAAATCTTAAGTTTTACTCAGATTATTATAGACCCACTTAATATTGACTTATATTAATATTTATTTTTCCCAGTGATAATTATTTAGGACACAGCATAATAAAATATAGACATTAAACATTCATTTAGAATTAATTTTAGTTTTCATACTTAATATTTATTATGTTAAATAAGTTATTAATTTAGTTTACTCAATTCAATTTTCATATTTTAACATTTACGTCGTTTCCTTAAATTATGGTTTTAGTTTTATTTTAAGTTGTGTTTTTTTTTTAAATTTATATTATGAGTTTTGCCTTCACTTTTGTGTGTTATACTCCCCGCACACACGCACACCCAATCAATACACCCTGTTGCACAGTCGTTTCGATCTTGTGTTTTGCGGCAAGCATGCAAAGATTCCAATACCGAACTGGACACACAGCTGTGTGTTGCAAGGGATTAGGTATGTGGAGCTCGGGGCATCGCATGATGCCAATGCACCTCCCATTCTCTCTCTCTCTTCTTGCTATCTCTATCTCATTCTGTCATTCACTCTGTCGCTTGGCAGAGCAAAAAGCATTTTGCTGTCCAAAGTCAAAGTGCGTTTCGCACCAATTCGCGCCGCTGCTGCTGATGATGTCGTTCTCCGTTCTCCGTTTTCCGTCCCCGATAATCATCGGCAATGATGGGCTCTGAATCGGTTCTCGTATGGCAGTAATGATGCTGCCCCGCTTCGCTCATAATTATAATTACGCTCCGGCACCGGCAACATTTGCTGCTTCATCTGCCCCAAAGGCCTGCAGCATTGTGAGTGGCTGCCACAACTGTGAGGGACGGTCTCCAAGGCTTTTTGGTCTCTTTGATGAAGCACTGGAATTTCTTTTGCGCTTTGCAAATAACAAGCAATTGTCGTTGTCAATGTTCATTTCCGTTTAGCTCCCTCTACGCCCAGCAACCCCTTAGCCCGCCCCCATCGAATACTGAGTCGGAGTCGGGATCGGAGTCGGAGTCTGAGTCTGTTGCAGTCTGCGTGTTAGTTTCTCAGCTTCTTCTCAGCAACTTGCTCATTATACCCTGTAACCATTTAATATGGATAAACGGCAGTTTTATATATTTAAATTCAACTTTCTCGGTTTTAAAGTTATCTTACTCAAAGTATTATTTTATTCGACTTTTAGCCTGAATTTGTTGGCAAGGAATTAAATAGGATTTTTATTGTTTATCTCGTTCTGTTTAAAAGTCGATAAGCATCGCTTTCCGGTTGTAAACACAACTAGATCTAGCCATATATAATTTTCTTAATGAGTTATAATATTAAAGTTCAGTTTTTATGTCCGTGTAGAGAATATTTAAATTTTAATTTTTAGAAACTTGTAGCGATTGAAGTTAATGTTACCGAAGACCTAAAGTAATATATTTCTGATCGTTATACCCATTTCTTATATCCTTTTTTGAGTAAACTAAACTTTCTGCGTTTTAAATTTATCTTTTTAAAATAATTGAAGTAGAAGTAAATAAGTTCAAGTTGTTGAATTGAGATATGCAAATATGTGGAATATTTAGTTCGCAGCTTCTCTAAATTTTACTTTAAAAAACTTATAAAACTTACTAATATGTAAAATTGCTGACTAATATTTAGTAATCAGCAAATTAAATCTAGCATACAGTGGTAAGTAAACTTCGATAAGCCAAATTTAATAATTATAAACTTTCTGTATATTCTAAGGGGTATCTCCCCGTCGATCACACTCGACTAGCGTGCACTTAAGTATCTTTTTGGGTATTTGGCATGCTTTTTGAGTGATTTTTTGCCGCTTAGTCCCATAAAGTTATTTACTAATGAGTGCTAATTGAGTTCGAAATGCGTCTAAATGGCCAAAATGCATGCAACTATTTTTTATATATTTTTTCCTGTTATTTGTTTCATTGCTTTCATTCAGCCGGCCGCACGCATTTCTGTAAATGAAATTTAACAAAAATTAGGCCGCATTACATGGAATGTGTGTGTGTGTGTGTGTGTGTGTGTGTAAGTGTAAGTGTGTATGTACTTCACAGCTCAAAGCGGCAGCTGTCATTCACTTGGCTTGAAATAAGTGACTGTTGATGTGAAGAGCTCCCCAATTGCTGAAAGTAAGAAAACAAACCACAGGCGCTGACAAAACTGCCACAATTTGTTACAACGCCCCCGCAAGCCGCACTGTCTCCCCACCCCTCTTTCTCTCTTTTACTATAAATAGATCAAAAAGATGCACAGGGGAGTTGAGGGTGGGAAAAACCACTTCCGGCTGTGGCGCGTGCTCAAAACATCAAATCCCGTAAAACTTGAAATGAAAATCAAACTAATTTTTTGGTAATTACAGTCAACGACCGCCCCAAAAAAGAAAACACTTGGAAAAATCAAAAACAAAAGAGAAAAAAACCAGATATATCAACTGATATACAAATACGAAAATAGAGCTCAACTCTTTTTCGGTTTCTTATTCTCATTCAGCGGCGGCTTTTCATAAATTATTAAACTTTAATGACGTCACTGACATTTATGGCCTCGCCGAAAGTTGGCAAAATAGGTCAAGTAGCCCGTTAAATGATGACGCAGCCTCCGAAGCTTGCCCAAGGGGCTAATCCGCGTAAATCACAAATGAAAATAAAAATGTCCAAAATAAGTGTCCACAAAGAGGGCACACAAAACAACAAGACTTGTCCGCGGGCCACTCCAGTTGAAAGAGATCCTAAGTCTGTTGCTGATCCTGAGCTGATTTCAAATGCAAATGATGCTGCTTTCTTCATGGCTATTTGATTGCATTGTGTGTGTTTGCGCTAAACGCGAGTGTCCTGCCTGTCCATTGCATCCTTTGTGCACGGTCATTAGCCGCATCCGTGACCATGACCCCGCGCTCACAGATGCTGCACAAGATGCTGCTGCTGCTGCCGCAACATCTTTCCCAGCTCAAATAATCCAAAAAGAAAAAAAGTGCTTCATTCATTGCAACCCCTTTCGAGGGGCAATTAAAATGTTGCCAATCGGGAATGGGACACATCGTGGTCCAGTTTCCTCCCATCCTGCATGTAAATTAGTGTTTAACCCTTTTCTATTTTATTTTATATACATATATTTTTTTTTGTTGTTGGTTCGTTCGTAGCCAAACCCAACCCCGCTGATCATTAGGCTTTGAGCATTTTCCTGCGCTTTTTTAAGTGTTTTGTCCCGGAAAAGAGACAGCTTCAATTTGCATTCAGTTTGAGGAAGATGAGGAAAAGTGTCTTAAGCTGCTTTATGGGAATTACGCGCACATTTACATGCGCATGTCAAACGTTGGCCAGAAACCGGGTCAAAGGTCGCTGCAGCTTTCAAAGTTGTCTCAACTTTTTGATGTTAAAGGCGGGATGCTTCCATTGTGATGTCCCAAAAAGGGGCCCGATTTTTTCGGCACAAAAACACAATCGTTTGTCAAAAAAAAAAAAGAACTGTAATAACATAAAAAGGAAGAACTATAAAAGTGAAACAAATATAGATTTTTAGCTTAGCGGGGATAACGGTTTGACGGCTTTGTATTCCCGGCCTCAACAATGACGAGCGTGTGAGCCAAGACAAATGGCCAATGTTTACGACTTTTCCTCTTTATTTTTTTTTTTTTGAGACTCTATCTGCAATTTTACGGCACTGAAATAAAAATTTAAAATAATAACGGAAGAAAAATTCTACTGCTGAGCAGCGAGCTAAATTAGCTTGATTGGGATGCGTTCTTTGAACTAAAATTCTTATTAGATTGCAAAAATTATTGGATGTAGTTCAAGTATCTCCTTTTCGAAATTTCTGTTTAGAGAACACACAGACTCTCTTCTACTTTAGTGGTATCCCTAGTTTATTTTAATGAATTTAATTATTTATTTAAATTAGAATCATAATTTATCAACGAAATTCCGGTTCTTAATTTACTTATTATATTCAACATTTTCATCTTTTATCTTCGTATATTTATATGTGCATGACTATAAATAATTTGTCTTTCAGAACCACCAAGTTTAGTTTTTCCTAACAACTCGTAAAAATCAATTAAGACCTTTCCTACACTGACCCGATTGAGCACTACCCCCATAGAAAAAGAAGTTCTGATCTAAGAAGCACTTCTTTAATGTGTGTTTCTCAGGCTGATGTATCAATTAGCCAATCCCTTTGTGCCTTGTGCCGTTGATGATCTCACAATCAGCCCACTTTGAGCACGGCTCCCTTCCTTGTTTGCTACGCCCGCTTCTTGTTCCATAAGCCCAGCACAATTTGAGTCTGCTCAAAGAAAGATCTTAATCATAAAACGCGCACTGAACTCGTCTCAAAAAAAAAACGACACCCCAACAATTTGAGCAAACACAAAGATCTTTATATACACATATGTATATCCATAAGTGTATTTGTGTAAAACCCCCAGGCGCCTGGTACGCAGCGCCGCATAGACTGCAAGCTAATTACACCAAATCATTAAGAGACGAATATATATAAAAATAAAAAAATATAACGAAAAAATACTAAATCTATTAAATGCTCCAGCATAAATTTCAATTTATGACGCCTATGAAATTCAAATCATAGAATATAGAGCAAAATGAGGCCACAGACTGTGCGAGTCACGCAAAGAGTACAATGAACCCCCCATCTCCACCAATTCATCCGAAATGGGAATAGAACTGCGCACCGAGCTTATCACACACACAAATATAGAGAGAAGAGCAAGAAGAGCAGCTCAATGATGAAGTTGTCAAAGGGGAGCACAAAGCAAAACTTTTTTGGGAAACATGCGGCACTTGAGAAATCCGATAGCTCTATGAGTACTTAAGATCGACGAGCTTGATGTTTGTTGGCATTCTAATTGTTTTCGTAGCCACAGCCTCCCTCGAATCCATAAAAATTTATATTTATATATATATATATATATGTATTTTTTGTGGTTCTGCCTATCGAATATACTGTAAGGGTAGGCAAAAAAGAAATCTACTCGTTCGCTATTATTTACGAGCTGCTGTAAATGGGTTAGCGGCACGTAATATTAAGACAAGCATTTCCGTTGGTTATCCCAACCTGCTATTGTCCATACACTTAAAAAAAAACAAAGCAGAGCAATTAAGTACGAACGCATAGGATTTAAATATGCTACCGAGAAAATCTTATTTTAAAAATGCTACAGCGAAATCTATTTTTAAAAAAGGTTAAAAAAATCATGTTATAAGAACTTTTTATTATAATTTAAAATTTAAATTTATTGATATACAACTAAAAGTGAATAATTAAATTGATTATAATAAATCTGAAGATAATCCAAAAACTATATTATATATTTAAGAATTTTTAAAAACCTAGAAAAAACATAAAATGATAAATAATAATATGTAAAATGCTATTAACAAAATTAAAGGGCAAGTAAAACCTTAAGAAGTGGGAGATAAAGAAGCAAATATCAAATTTCTGAACCACAAAAAGATATTTACAGTTAAGAAGAAAAAGACTGGATTTATATCTGGATTAAACTTGAGTTTTAGACAGCGTTTTTCTCGAAGTGCACGTTTATTACAGCTACGCACTTTCTTCCCAGGCAAGAAGTGATATCTTCACATGGTTTTAATTGCGTTTTAAGGATGTGTCTCTTGGAACTGAAGTGTCAGCACAGGTGGCTAATGTACTATCAACTATTGAGCAGCAACTGGCACCACAACAGATGCATCCAATCAAAACTAGTTTCCCTTTTCATTGGAACGACTATGCAAATGCTCAGCTCAGTCGGAAAACTGATGGGTTGCGTTTTGCGTCGCTTTAAGCATGGCTCATAAAGTATTGTAAAATATTCATTAATTTCGGGCTGGGTGTGTGTATTTTTCCCAAACGCGCACATATTCAAATGAGATTTTTCCAAGCGATTTTTCGCACTCTCGACGCCTCTGATAAGGGTATCGCCAGTAATTATTATGCAGCGTGTTTTTTTTTTGTGCCAAGGCGTCAAGTAAAAAATGCAACGTTACCCATCAACCGACCCAAACCAAAACCCGACCCGACCCCTACCAGAGCTCTGGGGTGACGGCAAAAAAAAAAAAAATTCTAGTGACGCGGCGTGTGAAATCTTTTGGTTTACTTAGCTACTCATTGCCAGCGCCGGCTGCCTTTAGATGGTGCTATTTCTGGCGAGGACCAAGATCATCATCATCATCAAGCAGGCGACAGCCAGTGTGGCAGACGCAGAGGCAGAGGCAGGGTGTCGCTGTCAAGGGGTGGTGCCGGGTGGCCTGGCTGAGTGACTGAGTGCGCCAGGTTGTGCGTGTGTGTGTTGTGTGTGTTCTGTGTGTGCTTGTGGTGTGTGTATTTCTCAACTCTTTGCTAGCTTTTATGTTTTCTTTTGGATTGCAGCCGCTTCGTTGCATTCACAATTTGTACTTTGAATTTGCTTTTGGGTTTGCTTGGGTTGGGTTGAGTTGGGTTTTTTTTTTGGGGTATCATGATCATCACGTTGCACACAATAACACAAAATACAAAAACAACACCAACAAAGCGCACTGAAAAAACAAGCAAATAATGAAGCAAACTTATTTCTCTTCTTATTTATTTTTTTGGCTTTTTTTGACATTCATTGTAAGTTTTTCTGAAGATCTTTTGGGGTTGTATTTTTTATTCTTCTTGGCAGTTGTGCGCTTTATTACAAAACACTTGAAATTTTCAACATGAATTTACCCTTTTTTCTTATAATTTATAACATAATTTTGACTGCTTTTTTATGTTTTTCTTTTTTTTTTTTGGTGTCATTGTTGCACGGGACTATCAATGACAAGCGCCTGGGGCGGCAATTTTCTTTACATCAGAGTTGTAAGAGACAACAAAAAAAAAACAACTTCTGGGCTTGGAAATGTTTTGTTCGCAATGGGATAAAAATTAGCTTAACAAAATGCTTTATTTGGATGGCAAAAGCGTGTTACACAGCAAAAAGTCTTTAATGGAAAAAAATATGATGAAAATCTGTGATTTTTTTGGTATTATATTTGAATTTGAATGTGTTTTTAAAATGCCTGGGGCAACAAAGAAAGTCGATGAAAAAAAGAGCTTATAACACTCAATTTAAGACACATTTTTTGGCCTTAAATAAATTTAATTTTAATGCGTAGTATAAATAAATTTAGGTTGGTTAAAAAACGGATTTATGTTTTATATAAAAATTTGAATGCTTTCATTATTGTAGCTCTTATTGATTTTAAGGGAAGCATCAATCAACACCTGTTTTTGTTGTTTAAATTGATAATGTCCAAAAATTTCGGTGATGATTATATTAATTAATTAGCTTGCAAAAAAGTATTACCTTTTCATCGACAGAACTAAAAAACCGTCTTCAAATAGTACTTTCTAAAATCAACGAAATTTCGATTAATAATGCTTTAATCCTATAAGTAAAATTAAAAATGGATTGCATTCTATTTAGCTATAGATAGTCTCTAAGAGATGTACCCAAAACTGAAAGATGTAGAAATTATGTAGCAAGATGTCACTCCATACGTAGATTTGTTGACTCAAACCCACAGTAAACCCTCGATCAACCCCACAAACGCAGCTCATTAAAAACCGTATTCAAACAAAACAAGCGCCTCAAATTCAAATTGTAAATTGCGAGGCAGACAAATCGAAGATGAAATCAAGAAACGCAATAAATTATTATTTGCCAAAGGTATGCGAAAAACCAGGCAAATTCAACGCAATTCAAATGAAAATGCCTAATGAAGGCGAATGCAAAGCGAAGGGTGCCAACAATCCGATGGGAAATCGAAGGTGAACGATGCGAAAAATGCACCCCAAAAAAATCTTAAGCAGCTCAGAGCCCAATCTTGGGCAAAAAAGACAGAGGAGTTTTGAGGTTGAGGTTGAGTTATGGCGGGTTTGGCATTACGTGAACAGTATGCGAAATCATCCACATTGTTGTTGTTGTTGTTGCAGTTGTAATTCCTGCCACTGCAACAGCTACAAGCAAATTGCAAAATTTGTGACGCATTCGGGCAACGTTCCCCCTTTCAAGGAGCGCATGGGAATTGGAACTCGACATTAACCGTAATGTATGTTCAATAAATATTTGGTAATTAAATAAATAGCTAGCTGTAGGAGAAAATTGTAGCAGCTGTGCAGCTTTTTCCTTTACTTTTTTTTTTATTCTTGGCCGCATGCGCGACCTTTTGGAGAGGGAGAGTGTTACAATTTCACTTTTGCCGCTTTCGTCGTGGGATTTGCTAAGGGTTCTGCTGATAGGCATGGGAGCGTCTCTAGAAGCGCACTGATATGGTTTGGGTTTTTAGTTTAGGGGATAGTTTTCTTCAAGTTTGGCTGATCGTGTGACGAATGCATGAGTAAGTTATGTGAGTCTTGGGACGGTACGGTTTCTTAAACTAGTTGATCCAACAAGTTGGGCAATGCTCATTTTAATAGGCTTACACAATTTCAACTACTCGTTCACAGATGTGCGTCCAATTAAAGACAAAAAATATCATTTTTAATGACAACATTTTCTCTAAATATTCAAAATGTATAAATTACTTTCAAAAAATATATTATTCTCAAAAAAAAAATATATTTAAAGCAAAAAATTTATATATTAAGCAAATTTTATGTCTATTGATCCATACTCTATTTAGTGTTTGTAATTTTAGTTTTTTTTAAAAATTATATTTTATGTATTAACAATTAATTTTAAAGTTGATCTATAATATTCGAAAAAATATGAAAAAATTGTTATATTTTTATATTAAGTATAACATATATCCATTTTCTATAAATACCCTTATATATTATAATTTCGTAATTATATTTTTATCTTTCTAATAAAATCCAACGTAAAATTTCTCTTTAAAAGTGAACCTATTGTTTTGAATAAATTTCAGATTTTTAAGATGATTTTTTATATTGAAAAAATTCCAAGTACCCATTGTGTTATTCTCTAAATACCCTTAAATATTATAATTTAGTAATTATAATACTAGCTTACTAATAAAATTGCAGTAGAATTTCTCTTTTCAGGTTGGTTTTTTTTATTTTGATTCAATACAAATAAAAATAAATCATTCTTGATTTTAAAGATGATCTTTTATATTGAATAAATACCACGTAGAACATGCCCATTGCATAATATTACTTATTGCATATATTGAACGCTATTTTTGCTTATCAAAAGAAAACTTGCACAATGCACTTAAGTTTTGGCCATAAATGGGGCGTTGCCCTCCGTTTCCATTCAAGCCGAATTAATGCCGCTGTCAGAGACACTGAAAGGTAATCAGACAAAAAGAAAAAAAAAAAAACCAAATCTTTTGCGTAGTCTTAGTTTTCAAATGCACGTTTATCACAGGCGAATCGACAGTGTTAACCTCCGCCTCCCCACTGCACTGCACAAAGATGCTGTGCCACGCCCATTTTGACATTCGCTGGCATCTCCAGTGACTTTTTCCAATTTTTGCACAATTACCCTACAATCGATGCTTTCTCCGCAAATCAATTGCAGAAAAACACAAACACAAACCCCATGACACATTGCACAGCAAACCGAACCTGAAGGAACCTTACCTTACCTTAGCCTACCTTACCGTACCTTACCCCTACCACAGCCAACCTTACTCAACCTTGCCACACCCGGAGTTGCACACACAAAAAAGGGGTAGAGCATAGTCTGGGCAAGTAGTAGGGTAAAAAACCAAAAGACGTTTGCAACAAATCTCTTCCTCTAGGCACAAACCTACATCCATTTATGTATGTATGCATGAATAAGTACATTTATTGGAACGGGTATAGGAAGTAAAAAAAAAACTAAGAAATGTGGAGTAGGGGGAAACCAAAGGGATTTAATTGCATTTTTTAGCGCGCGCGCTCTTTGCGAAAATTTTCAGCTGTGCCTCAGCTGGTTCAACTCTCAACTCGTCTCGGATTGATAGGGTGTCGTGGTCGGGTTTGGGTTCAGGTTTAGGTTGGGAGTCGGGTTCGGGTTCGGGCTTTGGTCGAGTTCCAGGTCGATCAATCGATCGATTGGCAACTACTGCGCCGCAACAGTTTGCAACGCTTGGCTGCCTCAGCCTCAGCCACCTCTTGAGATCTGTTGCTCATCATTGTCATGTTAATGTTGCGAAATGTGAATTTGATTGCCTCCTGCCGTAGCTCAATAAACACACTAATCAGCTAAAGGGTTGTCCCAGCTAACCCTCGACGCTCGATCCTAAGACCAATTCGATTTTTCGCCAAGCCCATTTGCATTTGCCCAGCAAGCGAATTTTCATTATCGAGTTTGCATTTTCCGTTTCGTTGGCGCTGAATGCCGCGTGTGCCATGAATTTTCTCGATGGTGCTCTAAATCCCGGGGATCCCGTTGTGAAAGCTACTCTCTCTCTCTCTCTCAGTTCAACATCCTTTCACATTCAAATTTGGCCCATGTAGTGCACCAAATGCCCTTAAGGCGTTTTAAGTTGCTTACTTGGTAGCAGTTAATTGGTTTGAAGTTTTACGCCGATTTGCATTTTCAATTTGAATTGTGCCCATGGAAAGTCCGTAATCGATTGCGACAGCCAAAGGATGCTTTTATTAGGCAAGTTCATTGTTTAGCTACAAAAGTGTTGGCAAGTTGGCGGGCGACCTTTCTTTTACCATTTTTGGCTTATTAGGGGCGGCTTTCCACCATGTCAAACTCATTTGGGGACAAGTTCTTAATGGTATTAACCTGCTGGGTTTCACTTTGTTTACATAACAATAGCTTCAAATTTGTATAAAGAAGTCGTCTGTTGAACAATAGAAGTACTAAACTTTAAGCTTATTATTATTAAATATTTTACCAAACACCACTGAAGGCTTTACTTAATTAAAGGTATGTTAAGATTAGTATAATACAAATTAGTATAATATGTAATATAAATTAGTCTAAAATTTTCAAAGAAACAATTTATGTTTAAGGTAAGTAAATTTATAATTAGTCAGTCGCAAATGTTATTTTAGAAAGTACTTTTGACTGTGTATAAATTTCTTAATTTTCTTAAGACAAATTTTAGACAACTTTTTTTATTATTAAATTTAATTTTTAATCAGTCAGTCGCAAATGAGATGTTAAAAGGTACTTTTGAATTGGCATAAATTACTTAACTCTCTTAAAACCAACTTTAGACGGCCCAAACTTAATTCGTGTTAATGCCTAATATTTGATCAAATTTTATTGGCCAAATAAGCGAATCCATAAAAATAGATTTTCTGACTTATGCGATAAATGCTGATTTTGTCGAAGTTAAAAACAAAGTTTGTTGAAGCCTAAAACAAAATTTTGATACAAAAAAAATTTGGCCTTTTTTTCTGAAAATTTTAAGAGATATACCTAATAATATCTTGAACACAAGAGGGTTAACAACTACATACTTACTAACTAAACTCAAACTCTTAATGAAGTTGAAGGATATTTTCAAACTAATGCGCGCCTTGACACTTCTGCTAACCACACACTAATTGATGTCCTGCCTTGTCCTGGCCAAGCCGTCTGCTCCAAAGACAATTGGCCAAAGGCCTGCAAGGAGATTTGGCAGCTTGCTGAAACCCCACGAACAATGCCAAAATAATTAGTTGCTATTGATTACCAATGGTCATCAATGCCAGGCGACAACCGACGGCATCCTTCGGGGCGTGACACGTCACAATATGTGCACCAACGCCCCTGCAAATCTTTGGCAGAAAGAAAGTCAAAACGGGGGAAAAAATAAAGTCAGTCGCAAATGTAACAAATGATATTTTGTAGCGCACGGGCCACAAGGACTCCCTAGATTGTCAATGACAAGCAGCCGGCGCTGTTGCAGCTTCATAATTTTCAACACAAGCAACAACAACAACAATTTGCAGAGTGCAGCAAAGAAATGTTGCAGCAGCTGCGATTAGGGAACTCAAGAAAGTCGCAGCACATTCTGAGGTTGCTGCCCCCCAAGAAAACGCGCCCGAGTCCTCAAAATTTATTGATAGCGTCCTGTGTGTGTGCAGGCATGACTGTGAGTGTGTGTGAGTGTGCGAGTGTGTGCAAGTGTGTGTGTAAAGCGCACTTTTTTTTGCACACACATTGAGCCATTCTTGCACTTTTTGACTGTTTATCATTTTTGTTTGCTGCTCAACTTTGGTTTTTTTTTGTCGTATTTTTTTAAAGATTTTTTCAAGATTTTTGCATTTGCGCGCATTTCTACAATCCAAAAAGCACCACCGGCTGCTGCTGCTGCTGCTGCTCCGACTGCTTTGGCATCACCTTCCTGGAGGATGAGGACGTCATCGTCACCCCAATTTAGTTGCTACCCATGGCCAACTTCCCATTATTCTCCCTGTTTGTGTTTTGTATTGCCATTCACTTATCCTTCTCGCTTTGCCTCGCCTCGCCTCGCCTTGCGTTGCCTGCCTGTTTTTCTTGCGTCCTTGCCTCCTTGCTTGGTTTTTTTTTTCTTCTTGTTGCCTCCTTGCGTGTGCATTTGCCGCATGTAGCTCGCGCCAAGAAAACGCATATGCCACCTCGATCGCCCATAAGTAATCCTGCTCCTTGCTAAACACACACACACACACTCAGTGCCACACAGTTGCATGCAATCGCATTTGAAATGAAGCAAAAATTTAATGAAACGTGGCGCGTAGCAGGAAAAACTCTCCAAGTCTGTGCTGCCATTAAGCAGCTGCCTGGGCTGCCTGGGCTGGCTGGCCAAAGGAGGGTTCAACTTTGTGCTCGAACACTCGTATATGTATTAGAGTAAAGCACCACCACCCTGATCGATAGACCAGCCGCCCGACTAATGCCAACGCATGGCTTCCACACACAACACACAACACACAACAACAACGAGTGGCACATGCAACATGCAACATTGGAGTGCACCCAAATGCCAGCAGCAGCAGACAGTTGCCGACATTCATAAGACATTGTCTTATATAAATAAACGGAAGAAGACACGTCGTGACAATGACCCCAATGTTATTAATATGGCTGTTGATGGGTTCCTCGAGTTCCGTTAGAGGGGGAGGCACTCGCATCTTATCACATCAAATGCATATATGCCACGTATATGTGGGGCACATAGATTGTTATCTTGAGCCAATGAAGAACAAACAGTTCGTTGAACTTCCTTAGCATGTGCTGTTTATACGGATTTCCTTGTAGGCAATAAAAGGGTAGATAGCCAGCTAGATGTCTGAGCAAATAAACTTTAGCAAATATTACGGGATTAGTAAAAATGCCCAATTGTATATAAGAAGCTAAACACTCCCTTTAAATAGCTAGCATTTCAAAATTAATTAAAAAAATCGTTTGTACTGTTTAAAAAAATAAAGACTAAAATTATATTTTAATAAGAAGTATTTTGAACTGGTTCAGAATTATGTAACAAGTAAAGCAAAGTAAAGTAAACATGTCCAATTTTATATAGTATATATATATATTCTTAATGAACATCATTAGCCAATTCAAGCCCGTCTCAAAAATTCAAAGATAGAACTAGTGAATTAACATTTGGAATATGAATATTTATTTACCATACAAAGCTAAAGTTAATTTTATTTGATTACGTTTCGAGAATATCGATAATCATTGTAAATATTTGGTATTCCGACTCGAAAAAAAATTGTTAATAGTCTACAAGAATATCAATTATATTTTATTTTATTATATTATTAATCAATTATAAGAATGTGATTTATATTTTATTAAATAAAAAGTCTTTCCACAATAAAATTAATATCAAAAAATCAAGTATATATTTAAAAGCTGACTAAAGTCTATATCCAAGTACAGCTGTCTAGAATTACTATTAAAAAAGTTGTATTATATAGAAGGATTACTTAAATAAATTACTATTGGAGTAGTTGTATTTTATAGTAGAATAAATTTCCAAAGTTTCTCTTATGTAAATTCAACCAAATGTTTCTATTTGCTCCCCCAAACCAGCGAACTGCCAATGACAAATAATATTTATAGATATTTTTTCAATTCAGTTGCAACTCAATTTACATATGAAATGCAAGAAATTTATAAGCTGAACAATTTTCACCTTGAGCCCATTAAGTATTTATGAAATGGAGCTAAACATATTTTCAAATTAAAGACAATTATGCAAAGTTCAATCAGCAAATGGGGCAGCATTTTAAGGACCAACTTCAAATGGGGAGCTGAATAGCAACCCTTAATCGAGAACTATTAATGAACTAAGCGCTGCACTTGGCCCGGCCATATTGGTAAGCCATAAAATAATATTATTGGGGAGCATTGAGGCATGGTATGGTGGCACCCCTTTTATCGGTGCACTTACCAAATTTGTCAGCCAGCCAGATAAGGTTTGTTGTTGCAGCCAAATGTGTCGCATTAAAACGGCACAAAATATGGGACAGATGTTTGCTGCTCTAGGTTTTTTTTGGCTTGTGCCACAAATGTAAGTTGAAGGTGTCGAGAGTCAGAGGCAGAAGCAGAGGCGGCGATGGTGGTGGTGGTGGTGGTTGTGCCATAGCGCCGGCTGCTTGCAGCTAAAGACCTAGGCCAAAGAAATGGCCTCATTACATTTGCTGCCACATTTAGCTTGCTTCTCGCTGTTACAGTTTTTCTTCTTCAAGAAAAACCCCGCGCGCTTTGGCACGAGCTAAGGTATGATCAGCTGTAGACGAAGGGGGATGAAAATTAAACACACCTATATACATATATATATATTTATATATATATTTATGGATATCCAGGTGGCAGGAGCAGCGGCAGCAGCGGCGGCGGCGGCGTCTAGCAACTACCCCTAAGGCGAGGGCAGCGTCTTGAGTTCATCGTCTCATTGGAAATTGTGCAAAATCGATTACAATGATTGCATTTGGCGACAGCACGACAAACGGAAGAAGGAACAAGGAAGGGAGTCCCAATGCCACTGCTGTAAGTGTTGCGCTGCAGCAGCAGCAATCGCACAATGGTTGTGCGCCGGAAGAATAATGGCATAAGGGGACTCGAGGAGCGGCAGAGTGTGTACGGGGCCCGGTGTTGCCCTGATTTGCTTTGTTGTCGCGCATTGTTGATTTCTTGATTTTGTTCTTCTTCAACAATTTTGCACACACACACAGCCTGCGCCGCATTGCGCAATGATTGCAGCTCCTTGCATTAATGTCCCATTCTGGTCCGGTAATTTATATGATTTTTGCCGGACATTTTTAGGTACGTTGTCTCGTGCCGCCCCAGGCCCGGTGTGTCCAACAATGCTGCTGTGGTCAACGCTTGCCGTGCTGTTGCACAAATTTGCCTATTGTCGCCTGCCGACCGATCAAATGCTCTCCTCAATCTTCAAGCAATCTGCCACAGCTGCACATCGAGTTTGTTTGGACTGGGGCAGCAGAGTTGGGCGCGAAAGGAACACATTTTTACCAGCACTAACAAAAATCTAACGATTCTTTGAATTATCTAATTATTGTCCATTTGTAAGCAAGATTTTTATTTAAAAAAAAAAGCTTTTGATATTTTTAAGTAATAAAAAGATAAATTGACTTAAATATATAAAAATGAAAGATGGTATAAAAAAAAAAATTAAAGACGTTATATAAAAATTGGCTAAAAAGTGCAGAGTTTGCTAGTTCTAAAACACAAAAACAAAAGTATGTCAATATTTTACTTGCTTATTAAAAATATTAAAACTCTCTTCAAATTATTTACTTCTAAATAAAAAATTCTCAAAAGTAGCAAAACAATTTCAATGCCAAAAGAAGACTTATTGCTGAAAATCTTCCACTAGTAAGAAACTCAATTATTTAGAAACACAATTATATAGAAATCATTTACGGACATCATTAATAAAATAATCAGTTAAATTTCAGGCCAACACCTGATTTAATTCTAACACAATTCTAGTTGCTGTTAATATGAATTTATTTTTTTGAAAAATACTTAAGAAATCTAGCCCAAATATCATATATTATTTATATTAGTATAACTATTCGTTTATAATCTCGATTCTTATGATTTCATCGCTTTTAAAAATCCTCAAAAACAACCTTCATAATATCCTCCGCTGAACCAGAAAATTACGCTAATCAGCCAAACTAAAAATCAGATAATTTATATATAACAATTAAAAGAGCATATTGAACCAGGCTGTACCCAAAAAAATGGAACCACAACACGTGCCCAAATCTAACACAAAGCTTTGGCAGCTGCTGTTTTCGCTCGTGCCCCGTTTATATGATTTATGTCACCCATGTAATCAGGAACATTGTGCATTGATTAAGCTAGCGGGTCATTGACTGTGCCACAGGCAGCTGCGCCCGTACAAAACAACAACAACAACAATGAGGAATAACAACAACTAGCAGGAGCAGGATCAGCATCACTCAAATGAGAACACCACCAAGCGGTATCATCAACCGGGAAAAACTCGAATCAAAATCACCAGCATGAGGCGAGTGTTGAGTGCTCCGTGTTTAGAGGCAGCCAGCCAGCACCTGCCTGTTACAACTTACAGGGGCCCGTGCCACATATCCTGGGGGTTGTAAGCAGCGAAATATGCAACCACCCCAAAAAAATAAATACCAGCTACCACCAGCCTACTAGGCCAGCAGACACCAGCAGCACCACCACCACCCTCTGGCTTGGGCTAATGGTGCAGCCGTTAGATTCACACACCCAGGCGCAGGCGCAGGCGCATAAGCTGGCATATCCTGGGCGCAGGATAATGCTGGTTGCGCACTGTACTTGCCACGCCGTCGCATACATACATACAGGCTACCACGCCAATTAAACCATTTGCGGAAATGGCGTCCACTTGTTTTCATTCCGCTTCGAAAAAGGGGGCGCAGAGCCACCCCTGTTGCACACTGAAAGGCGCAGGACCTCAACGCACGTGCGACTGCGCCACACTTTCGCGCATTTCGATTGTAAAAGGATCTGCTCAAACACACACACACACACATAACCGTTCGCACACACAGTCATACACTTAGAAAAATAAAATCGAATTATTTTTTTAAATTTCCTCTCTTGTAGATGTAAAATTTTATAGAAGTTATTTTATAAGGTTTTTTGCTACTACTTCCCACTGAACTAATCGAACTCTAGAGTAGATATCAACTTAACTCTAATTTAGCAGTCGAGAGAGCAAATTTTATTACTACGTTCTGAATATAAAAAAAGAATTTTTTCAAAGAATCAAAATTTGCATTTTCTTTATATTATATATCTATTACTTTTTAAAGAAATGCATTCTTATAATAGCAAATTTTTCATTAAAAAAACATCGTCATTTAGGGACTATCTATTTAGAGTGAGTTAAAGAATTTCTAAATTAAAAAAAAATATAAATTGTTTATGTTTACAAATTAGTTCTAAAAGCTACAAACAAATTTTAAATATTCGTCGTGATTTTCTTAAGATCAGTTCGATTTTTTTCTGAGTGTACACCTAACACACCCACCCTCTATGCAGGACTCGTTGATGATATCCTGATGCCGGCATAACAATGCCAATGTTAATGCAAATACAATCGCATCCTTTCAATTTGAGAGGTCCTTTTGTAACGCTGCGTATTAACAATTTTGGATAAATATTTCAAATAAAGCAAATGCGGGCGCCGTATTCAATGTGTACCCCCTCTCACTCTCTTTCTCTGTCATCTCTCTCCCTCTCTCTTTCTTTCTAGCACGCTCGCTTTGCCCATTTGTATGGAAAACGGTTGCAATTTTGTATCCGGCACACGTGCCAAATGAAAGGATCTAGGATGTGCTACAATATTTTGGGCGTGAGGTGTATTTTCCATATTTGCATATGATTGAAGGAGTTATTTGAGCATTGTTGATCTAGTTTCCTAATGCTACAAATAATACTTATAGGCTATACTTATTTGAGGCTGGGGGAGACATTGTATGTAAGGGAAGAAGATAAGGTTTAGTTTTTTAGAAAAGTGATGCCTTTAAGTAATATATAGAAAAGATCGATATCTGTTTTCTTAGTCGTTATTATATTATTCTTTACTTTAGTCACTAAATACTCTTTACTTTAGTCTGATTTAATTTACGCATTTAACAAAATCTTAAATAAATTATGGAAAAAAGGCCAATGACCTGTTTTCTTGTATTTATATATTATCTTATTATATACCTGACTTAGTTTGTCTTCCCTAATGCCACTGTTAGATTTAGATCGTTAGATAACTTCATCTCACGTATTTGTAGACGTTTCTTTACTTTAATAACAAAAATAGACCCCTACACGGAAAGTATTCAACACCTTATTCAGATTGTCCAAATCCTTTTCTATGAAAACCTATTTTTGAAGACAATTTGGGATTGTCAGAGGAGAAAGAGTGTGTGCAAGAAAAATGCTAAAGAAATTCGATGAATACCCTCCATAGATCATTATCAGCCAACTAAATAATAATTTAATTTATAATTTATTTATTCCTTCGAGATCAGACTAGTATATCATATAATTTAACAGTTATTATTATTTTAATGGGTAATCTTTGTCTAAGATAGACATTCATTCCATTTAAACTCATAATTTGATTAGCTGCGATTTTTCAGCGCTTCGTTGACAGATTGCCTCCCAGTTAGAGCCAATTTGAAGAGCTCTATGCCAAAACAATAAAAAAATAAAAATTATATAAGGCACTTTAGCAAAGTACTCACTCAGCAGTTGGTTGCTGAATGCTGACTTAAAGCCAGCCAGAACTGAGCTAGCCAAACATATAGTTTTATATATATATCTACATATGCATTCCACAATATCTGACAGACACACAGACACACAACAAAAACAAAAACACAAAAATCTCAAAAAGAGAAAAAAAAAAAAAGGAAGACAAGTAAAGAAATGAAATGCCATGCAAACGAAGTTATTTTTAAGAAATTCAAACCTGCAGTGAGTGAATTATGAGCCAGAGCGCTGTCAAGGCTATGCTGGACTTGATGCTTGGCAAGCGACACACACACGCTGGGCACATAGGAGCACACGGGGAGCGGGACACCAAGCTCACAGTAGGCATAGGTGTGATCGAGAGGAGAAGCAAAAAAACAAAAAAAAAAAAAAAAAAGAAGGCAGCATGGCAACACCTTACACGTTGCACAGAACAGGTTGCAACACGCTCGAACAATAGGTAGATAAACTCACGTACTCATAATTTGTTGTTGTTATTTATGATGTTGTTGTTGTTATTGCTGTTGTGGTTGTTGTTGTTGTTGTTGTTTCTAACAATTTTTAAAATCTGCGCAATCTGCTTTCGTATGCACGGGCTAACAGTGGCTGTCAATATGGCTATAACTCGGATTCGTATACGTACTCGGACCCGGGCCTACGCCCAATGATGATGACGATGATGATGATGATTATGAGAATGGGAATGAAGATGAAGATCTTTGGCGATGACTAGGAAATATTGCCTTTCCTAAGAAGGATTTGTGTCAGCAAACGTGACTTGAAAAATAATGAGATGTGTGTGTGTGTGTTGAGCGTGCTGTGTGTGTGCGTGCGTGTGTGTGTGTATTTGATTGCTGATCCTTTTGTGTGCGCTCGCTTGCCTATTGTTTGAATAGTTAATTACGGGTTGGATCAGTGTACACTCCTTTGAGCCAGGCCGATTGCACAGGTTGGATGCCAACCGAAAAAAAACTTTTTTCTTTTACTTATTGTTTGGCACTTTTCCACCGTTTTGTTTTAGCCATTTTTACCCGTAATTTGGGAATTACTTTTCAACATTTTTCGTATTTCCTAAAACATAAGAGTTGCTTATCGTCGTAACGCCCACTCAAAACCACGTGTGGGCGTGTCAGCGTTGACAACTGCTAACAATGACTTCATTTGTGCATTTCGCCAAACATCTTTCAGCTTAAAATCTGCCAGTTGTTGAAACTATATATATATACATATATGATGTATATGATGGATCGGCGCATTGAGCTGCGGCACTTGCCAGTCTTGTTGATTGAAATTCAACTCATATGCGTCATGCGCCTTTTGTCTGCCACAATGTGTTGAATGTGCAATCTGCCAGCCATTTAGCCAGTGTTCAGAATCTATATATATATATGATTTTCTAGTTAAGATTGTTGTAATCTCTTAATGAGTTGGCAATGCGCAGTTCCGAGTAAGCATATGATTGCTGCAGAAAAACTATGAAGATGTAAGATCATATTTCAAATAGTTCATTTAGAAAGACTTAAAAAAAATTACAATTGCCCATTTAATTAGCAAATAATGATCTTAGCTCAAAAAATAAGATATATGTGATCCTAAGAGCTTAGTAGTATATATTGGAAAGTCTTTTTTAGAAATAAAAATAAATAGAAATAAAAAACCATAATTATATATTTAGAAAAACATCGTTGTATTTTTAAAGTAATTTTCCGAATATTTATTTTAAAAGTATTTTTGGGTAAATTTTTTTTTTTTTGTAAGAACATAGTACTTTTTTTAAAGAACGAAAATATATCATTAATTAAATATTTCGAAAAGCAACGAATATTTTAAAATACTTATAATTAAAATTATGTATGTTTCTGAAAGAGATTTCTACACTTATCTTTCAATTTTACTTGCTCATTTGAAGTAACAATATCTTCGATCTAATTTAGTGCTCAAGTTCGTGATTACACTCTCACATAAACAACACCTATAATAAGTTTACCTCACCCAACCCCTGCAATGCATTCATTGCAAATTGAAACCCAAGCGAAAGCATTAAGAATTGACATGGACCATTTGTGATCATCTGCAAGTTCGCCGGAGAGCCGAGCAAGTTTCCATCCCACGGTTTTTTTGGGCGCTGCATTACAAAATGCACCCATGTCACATAAATAAAATTTGTATATGCGATTAAATTTTGAAATTCAATCGTAATGCATTCGAAGATGAAGCCAAGCAAAACTATGAGTTTTGGGTTGTCAGTCATTTCAGTTCAGTTCAGGTCGGTCTGTCTGTCGTTCGATCGGTTGGTCGGTCGGTCGGTTGCATCCCTAACCCTCCCAGAATGACACCAGGAGCGTGAGACGAGAGCAGGGCACAGCTTGAGCTATGATAGACAAAATCTTGTCATAACTTTGATGTTAGTAAAAACAAAGCAATTGCTGTCGTGAAGGTAAGCAGCAACGCATCATCCCATCTGAGAATGGGAATCCTGCGAAATTTGCCTACTTACCAAACAGGAGGGGTGCGAAAAACTTGGCAGCTGGCAACTTGGGCTGGGGGGAAAAAAGCGAGTTGGGATTATGCAACATAAGACAGACACACATCGATGCCATCTAATGTGCTGTGTAATTCTTGCAGACGTTTTGAAAAATTGCTGGACCAGGCACAGACATCATCTCAAATGCACTCCGTCTGTGGTTTATATACATAACTTGGCTAGCTGATTTGACTGATATTCCGAGTGCTTAAATTGCGTTGTTCGTCTGCCCATGAAATATGGATCCGCTGTCAAAGTCCAAGTTCTAAGAATGTCAAAAAAATAACTGCGCGTTAAGATGAAGATCAAAACCAAAATCAAAATCTAAACTGAGCCAAACATAATTCAGCTCCAGAGAAGCATGAATGAAATGCCCGAAACCCATTGTCCCGGCTCTGGTCAGGCAAATAGATGCAACAAAGGGTTGCGCGAGAATCACTCTAATATGTGTTGAAGTCTCCGCGAATGTAACGCGATAAGATCGGCACATCAATCCAGAGAAGGAAAAAAAATAGAGGAATAAAGGAAATGCTATCCTTAAGAATGTTAATCAATTAATTACATGCTGTGTATACAACACAAGGGGTAAAGGATGGCCCGGCAAGGGTTGTGGCCCAGTGATTAATTCCAACATATATCCCAAGGCTATATATAGATTGGCTGCACCATTATATTGTGGTTGTGCTTAGAGGATGCATAGATCCCCCTTGAGAGAGACAAAGAAAGAAAAATTAGCTGCGAGCATTACTAAAAATTAACTGACCAGTGGTCAGTTCGTGGGTCAGTCGCGTGGCTCTTACGAATATAAACACAAACATTGACCATCGGGCAAGGGAATTATAATTGTCTCGAAGGGGGTTCATATCAAAAAGGAATCTCATCTCATCCATGCAAAACTGACAGAAGTCATTGATCTTGTCCGAATCATTTACCTAATCTGTTAACCAATTTGTCTTAAGTGTATTTTGAATTAATTTACACCATCGAATATTGCACTTTACCGTTATATTTATATATAAACTTTTGATATGTATTTGATCATATTTTGTTTTCCTAGCTTTAGCTTATTTTTAAGGCACTTGTTAATAACATTTTTTAAATTCTTCACAATTTTATATAAATGAAATTATTTTTAAAAGTATGTTTAAAATTTGTGAAAATTGTGAACAAAAAATT
Organism: Drosophila demipolita; assembly: GCA_035042405.1. Classification (NCBI taxonomy): domain Eukaryota; kingdom Metazoa; phylum Arthropoda; class Insecta; order Diptera; family Drosophilidae; genus Drosophila; species Drosophila demipolita. The sequence continues at coordinate 8,045,741 of JAWNLI010000485.1, forward strand.
ATAGTAAATTGCGTCAAAAAATTCGATTAACAAATAATTCTTGTCTTTTGACAAGTTTTTGAATACTATTTTGAGAAGAGTTATAAATGGAACAAGGTCTTTTGCAAAAAAAAAAACATAAGATGCAGGCACTTGAGAAGTCAGGCAAACAAAATCATTTAAAAAAAAAGGAAAAAATAAATTAAATTGCCTGCTGTGTGGGAACCAAAATGATGTGCAACATGTGACAATAAAGATTTTTGCACTGCCTGCCCCGACTGCCAGTTGCTAGAACGGACAAAAAAAAAACAGGAGAAAAACAAATGACCAAAGATTGTTTCAATGTCGGCACTTGTTTTGTAGCACGTTGTGACCCAAATTGTTTGCCAAAGCAAAAACGACGAGTGGCAATGTTGCAATGTGGCAATGTGCCGAGCACAAGGAGATCGGCAAACCACTTGAGCCAGTACAATGGAAGCAACGGTTTGCCATTATTCAAATTATATAGAAAATTGCAAGTAGAATACAAACTAATTGTTAATACAGTGCAATTTCAAAATTAGCCAGGGGGCCTTGGCCTGCTGAGCCTGGGAAACACTCAACACTCAAGTGGCACAAACAGCGCGCAATGTGGCAAACAGATGAGCCAAATGTCAAGCAGGTCGATAAGAACCTTATCGCGCCTACGACTATGCCCCAGTCTATGCCCCACTAACCTCAACATATTTGGCACTAATTTGCCCTAGCCATATCAGAATTCAAATCGAAATGCGCGCAATATTTCTGCTCATAAAAATGGCAATAAAATATTAAAAAGAAAAATAGATTAAAAAAATATATGCCTGATGATGGTGTTTAAATACCCTTACAGAAATAAGAGAAATATAGGATATAATAGGACATGGCTATATCTTAAATAAAGATTTAATATTTTTGCATTTGGTGATTCAGATTACAGAAAAAAAAAACATTTCTTTCAGATATGTACATAACTATTAGAATAACATTTATAGTAATATAATAATTAAAAATATACTTACTCTGTTTATTAGTATATGGTTAAAGACTCTGACAGTCATGCTCTCACCAACCAGCTTTTAAGTATATAACTTCAAAAAATATAATAATAAAAAAAACCTGCAAATAAAACACGAAAGTTTGGTTTTGAGTTAGTTTCTTCGATAGGGGGATAACAAATATATCTGGTTATTTGGAATCGAATTTCTTAGCTAGCAAAAAAAAAATATGATCTTTCTACCCAAAGTTTCTACAGACCTCGATATATGAAATCTTCCCAAGAATGCCTTTTTTAATGCCTTACACAAATTTCATGGCATAACTGAAATATCCCTCCGCATATCAAGGGTATAAAGAAAATATGTATAAAAATATCTAAGCATGTCAAGAACATTGTTCGCTCATTAAGGGGCAACAACAAACTGTATCTCCCCCTACACCCCCGCTGCCATAATCATAGTTTGCTGTTGTTGTTTGCTATTTGCCCACATACAATACGAAGTTTTGTTGGGCTGCTGTGTCGACCAATGTTGATTAGTACTTCCTGAGGCTGCCATATCATTCTATACACTTGTACACACACACACACACACACACACTATATACACACACACCAGTGTATTTAGCTTCTTATATATATATAGCTTATATACTCTATCGCATAACTGCCAAACGGCTATTTGTTTCTAGCTGCGCAAACGTTGCTAGAAATGTCGATTGGATGCCTGCAAGAGGGGAGCTTCAGAGGGGGAAAGGGAGCTCAGCTTATCAGCTGTTGGGCTTGAGCAGCGGCCGTTAGAAAAAGTCAGCAATAAAGCAATGCTCCGAGACCAGGTCTGCTCTCCGAGGAGCAATGTAACGCTTTGATGGGGACACAATGCAAATAACACATGAAACGAGCATAAGGAATTTCAGGTGGTGTTTCCGGTGCTGGCAAAAGCTGCATGTTCTACAAATTTACGGTAAAAATTTGAAATCAGGCAGGTAGAGAGGGAAAATTTAATTCAAAAGCAGAGGCGAATTCTATCTTTAAAAAATTTAGGAATCTTTTATTAAAAAAAAGATCTGTCATTAATTAATATGCCTTTAATAGAGTACTTCTAACTAATTATATTATATATATCTAAAAATACTCCAATGTAACAAATATATACTTTTTATGGTATCTTAATAAGTGCGTAGCTTTGAAATACTATATATAAATATATATTATAATGATATATAATTTGCACGGCAACAAGTGAATCAAAATGGAAATCTACTTTAATATTTATATATATATATATATATATATATATATGACTAAATTAAAATCACAAAAAATATCATTGCATCTAAAAAACGTTAAAACTTGGTCAGCACTAGGATAACGGCCATTCCTTTGTTCTATACTATATACATTTATTTATCTTGCCAAATTTATTATTGCATAATGCTCTTTGGGTGCCCAAAACAATTAAAACAATTCCAATGACGAATTAATAAAAAAAGATTTTAGCATAACCCAAATTGAAGAAGTCATAAATCTATGTAAATAGAATACACCTCCCACAATGAATATGCAGGCGCTGTCACGTGACACAAGATCTCAGTGGGTGCAGAGCATATATATATATAATATATATGCAGTATAGTGAATTACTTTGCCTTTGCCTTTGCTTTTTGGAGCACACAACTTCGACAGCGGCACACTTAAACTCTGAACCCGGCAATTGATTGCCGCAGTGAAAGCTTCATTTGGTGAATGTTCTTCTGTGAATGGTCGTGTGAGTATGAGTATTCGCATGAGTGTGAGTATGAATGAATGCGTTCTCTAACATCGAAATGAATTGCTTATTTTGACATTTATTAAAGCTTTAAATAAAATTTATGCAGAGAATCAATTAGTGGGCTTTGTGTAAGTGTGAGTGGAAGTGGATCATAAATGCGGGCAAAGGGGCACCAAGAATTCTGACTGTGTTGTGGAAACGGGTGGTCGCCAATGGACAGACAGACAGAGAAACTAAGAGAGACGAAGGAACACGCACAACGCAGCGCAACGCAGCAAAAAGTCAAGTAACGAGAAAAATATTTCTCACAATCCGTTTGTAGACAAGGCGCTCACAAGGAGAATCAAGAACTCGGCGAAGGCAACAGCAACAACAAAACGCGGCGCTGGCCAAAGCGAAGGCAAAAAAAAATCAACACTACTACAACTAACAAAAACAAAAATAACAACAACAATGCACATAATCAGAGGAGCGACAAAGACTGCAAGAAATCACAGCAGCGACTGCAGCAGCAGCAGCAGTAACTCAAAGGTAAACAGGCAAGCAGCAGACAGCCAGACACAAATACATATGTATCTAAACACACACACATACAAATCTTGTTGGTGTCTGCACTGGAGTCCTGCACACATAAACACACACACTGACATACTACTACATACAACCTTATTTTGGCGCAAAAATCAAAACGCGTTTTTCTCCTTGCACGCTCATTCTCATGATCTTCACCTACTTCTTCTACTTCTCCATGCACATCTTGGACTGCAAGAAATCTCAGCGCCCCTGCCCCCACCCTACATAAGGCGTTGTTGTTGTTGTTGTTGGGCTCGTGTTAAGGAATTTTGTGCGCGCGTTGTCCTCGTTCCCGTTCCCCTCTCTGCTCGTGACACACACATACCACAATAACAGCAGGACTAATTTCTTGCTACGCTCTGTGCATGTCCTTCGTGCTCAGCGCCGATCAGCTGACTGGAACATATGTACAGGCAGAAGGAAAAAGAAGAACTGGATTGAGCATGAGAACTGAAACGGGACCGATGTTCATTCCCCGCACCTATCCTTTTCTAACTGTTTGTCCTGCGTGTGCCTGTGTGAGTGTGTTCTTTTTTCATCTGTGTGTATTCTTTCTGATCAGTATTTGTCTATGTTTCTGCTTCTTTCTTATATACAAAATGTACATGACTTGATTTCCCCTACATGTTGGAGTTAAATTAGCCCAAATTCTGTGCGAAGTTCAAATACCTTTTGTGCGAAAAGCATGTCTGTCAACACCTTTATCAATCACCAATTAAAATTGCGATTGCTGTTGCCTAACACCCCCAGTGTCATATATATATTCACTTAACCAGAATCACTCAGTGGTCTAATCTGCTAAAAACAAATTATAATTAGTAATAAAAAAATTATTAAATTGTAGTCGAAATATTAAGTTTTTCGTGTTGGTCTAATTTTTTTTCTAAATCTTATGCTTGTTTGTTTTACTTAGTTACTTTTATTTTAATTGGATCCATTTTTTTGAACTGATCATTTACACATACGTGTATGCGTATTGTTGGCATGCAAATATATTAAGTGCTCATAAATTACCTATCAATCAAATTCCTCGATCTGCATTTTATTGCACACTAATTGCACGCCTCTTCGCTCTACCCCATCTTCGACATTGCCATGCCATGCCTTTATATGCACATCTTTCCCAGCACCGCACTAACATAACACACACAAAAAAAAAAACTAATACTAACACACAATCACGTACAACCTCAGCCCGCTAAGAGCAAGAAGCTTTTCGATTTCGCGCGCGCGCGTAAAATTATCTCAAACGCTTTTTTTTCACTTTTTTTATGTCGCCGTCGTCGGTCGTCAGGCGCTTAAAAACACAGCCAAATCTCAGACCTCACTTCTTGGAATTTCGATTTACAATTTAGTTCTTCACGTTGTTCATTCCTTCTTGTTTTTTTTTGTGAGTTTTAGCTGCTGCTGCTGCTCCCGCTGCTATTGTTGTGCTCCATTGCCATTGACGTTGTTGCTGCAATTGCATAGTCTCAATGCCTGTTTTGTGTGTGTGTGAGTATGCAGCCTATTCTTTTGCTCGCAATCAAATTCACTCAATACGCGTTTGTGTGAGTGAGCTTTTTTCTTTTTCTTGGTTTTTTTGCATATCATTTTGATTTCACGGCTTGCCCTTTTTGTGTTCAGTCTTTGTCTTTGTCGCCGCACCTTGGTATGCAAGTTGTAAGTAAATGATCTCGTCTAGCGAATGCAAATTTAAAATGAACGTAATCATTCAAAGACAAAATGTTATACATTTTGAACTAGATTTTACATAAGCTTTATTTATTACGTTATTTTATTTACTACGTTATTTTTCATTTATTATATTTTACAAATATTAATAAATAAATATAAAAGAAACTGATGCTCAACCCACTGTGCAACACTATGAATGAGTTTGTTTTTTTTATTCGCATGTTTTTAACTTGTTCAAAACCACTTTATGATTTCTGTGTCCTTTTTTATTGTATATGTTGTTGTTCATTCTTTCTAAAAGATGATCCTCTTCCTGCAGCAGCACAAAAGCCCAATAGCAAATTCAAGCGAATGAAACCATAGCTCATTTAGCTTTTGAGCGAATTTTTGCTTGGGCCAACAACGCAAGCTGAGATCACTTACTCGAACTACCATATGATTCGCAATGTTTTGGGTAAATGATGTCGGATTATGCTGGCCGCCAAACTTAGTCGTTTCATTTTGCTTGGATTTGCTTGCTGTGTGGAATCTTCCAAGTTTTTTTTACACTGCAATACTCAAGGGTGCGCCGCCCCCTCTGCTCCGCCTGCCATGAACGACACGACTCCCGCAGGGCCTGCAGCATACACACACACAGACATACAGTCACATATAACTCGATTTTTGCTTTAACTTTGCCGCAACTGCCCACACACATTTACGCTCTCACACATATGTACACATATGCAGCGCTGCTCATTTAACGACATTGGCGTCTACGTCTGCAAAACAGTACAAAGAACCACGCCCCTACGCCCCGCTATACCTCCCTCAAAAGAGAGCAGTGTCGATCATATGACTGCGAGACAACGACTACCTGCTGATGACCAGAGCGTGGGGCATGCAGAGGGGAGTGCGGGCAGGCGTCGTGGAATGCGTGGATCTCACATTATTACCTGCGAACGACACAATCGATGCCGATGCCATCGTCGTCTTTGCCTTCGTCTCCAACTTTAAAGATTTGCACGATGCCCGACGAAGTCGCTCACAGGCTCTTTGCTTTGCTCCCAGCAAGCCATTCTGCTGCAACGTAAATCACATGTGTTTTTGCTTGTTCGTTCGTTCGCTTCGGCTCCACTCGGCCCCCCTGAAATCGGCAGCCACTCGGTCATCGGTTTTACCGACGCGCTTCCCGCTATAAAAGCTCGCGCGCCAAAATTTGCGCCTTCAATCGTGCTTTGGCCGTGCATCGGATAGGGGAAATTTAGCAGTGAGATCTACCTGTTGCTCCGGCATCAACTAACTGCTCACATATTGCTTCGACAATTTTTCTATCTCAACTTTGTATATGCTATTTGCAATGGAAATGGAAAATTGTACAATACATATGTAGCTCCCGTTCCCGCTCCCGCTGCCGTTGCCGTTTTGGCTCTCGCTCTTGCTGCTATTGCTTTTCTTCATTCCTGCTTTGACTCCTGCTCCTTGGTTGATTGGTGCTGCTCGCACAAAAGAGCAGCGACGTCGACAACAGCAGCAGCAGCAGCAGCGGGGGTTGCACCGACGTCGCCAGCGCTCTTTAAAACCAGCTGCGCTCCGATCGAGACTCACATTTGTATTCAGTTCGTCGTCGTGTCAACATCTGCGCCTCTCTCTGTACTCGTTCTCGTACTCCAGTGCATTCAATTTGTGTGTGTTGTGTGTGCTCAAAACGATTGGATATAAAATAAATAATACAGCACAAAACGAACCCACAACAATGTTAATGCGGACTCCAAAAATATGCTACAACAAATGCAATATTAGTTCTTAAACAATTTATCATAAATGCAATAACTACAACAAATTCGTCAAGAAACTCAACCAAGGACTACAAATAAAACAAATCAAACGAAAAAATAACTGTAAATGTGCCGACAGCTAAAGAAACGTGCAAAAATTGTGTTTTAGCAATTTTAGCAATAAAAAGAAACCGAAAAAATTTCAAATCGGGACAACATTCTGCAAAATAGTTAAATAAATTAAAAATAAAACTACCAACAAAATGCTGTGGGAAACAATTGCCGAGGAGAACAACTGTAATATGGAATGCAATACCAGGTAATAAAATTACACAAGCGAAATAGAAAAAGGAAGACGAATAGGCAGAGAAAAAGTCAAACCGTAGCGAACTTATAAAAAAAATGAAATAAAAATGCAAGTAAAACTAAGAACAACAACAACAAAGCGACGTGCTTGAACTTGAACAGCAAAAACAACAACACAAAAGCAACTGTGAACAACGGCACACAAAGCAAAGCAGTAAAGCATCGACTGCTCTGCTTGGTGCTTGCCTTACTGTTCAGCAAAAGTAAGAGTAATTTTTTGCACATTTTTTTTTCGATTTTTTGCACGCTCCACGACACGTTTTTTTTATGTTGTGTGTGGCGCTCAGCTGTTGTTGTTGCTGCTGCTTTTTCATTCATTAAACCGGCTTCCGCGAAGTTTGCACAGCTCCAACAATAACAACAATAAAAAGAGGAAGCTTTGCAACTTTATTGTCAGTTTTTGTTCTTCCTTTTCTTCTTCTTGTTCTACGTTGCGTGACCCAAAAGTCGTCGTCGACGATTGTCCGTCCGTTCTTTCAAAGAGTGCAGATGCAGTTGTTGTTGTTTGGCCCCTGAGCAAAACGAAAGCAGTTCAAGCATAACATGCAAAAGGGGAATACCGCTTAAAGTACCGCAAAACATAGAGAAGAAGAAGAAGCATTCTAATTTCAAATTCCCAATTTACAAAAATTACATGCAGGAGAGAGAGAGAGCGAGAACTGGAATTGTGCGCACCAAACTACCCCTCAGCTCGTCAGTCTTCCTCCTCCTCCTCCGCATCTTCCTTATGTTATTTTCATTGTTGTTGTTGTTGTTTTTACACCACCACCACCAACGCTGCCGCCGTTGCATATTTTTAGCTGGGAGTTTAATGACCCACAGTTTAGGCTACCAGCAGCAGCAGTCAAAAAACAGAAATACAAATGTTATTTGTACAATTTTTTTCCCTTGCAAAAGTTAAAATATTTATTTTTTTTTTAAATAAAACAAAATTAGGTATTTTAAATTTTTAATAAATAAAATAATAATTATAGATTTTGCTGTTTACAAAAAAATTATGAAAGCATTTATTTCTGACAGTAAGATTTTATTAAACAAAACAAAACAATTATAAACAATAAACAGCTGACTAATCCACAACTCTCTTTCTCTCTCGCTCTTGCAGCTCCAGCAGCCTGAACAAAAACAGCTCAAATCGTCGCGTTCGTCGTGCGCTGACCTCCAACAATCTCATCATGGATGCCATGGATGCTGATGTTGAGGAGGAGTTGTCCTTCTACAATGATGATGTACTCACCCTGCCCCAGCAGCGTGCGCTTAGCCCAGAACTGTTGGGTCTGCTATCGCCGGAGGGTTCGCCACAGCGTTTCCAAATTGTGCGACAGCCAAAGTTGCAACAACAACAAACTGCCACATCCACAACTGCAACAACATCAGCAGCAATAGATGCGACTGCCTCTCGGAGTTTTCGCATCTTCAATAGCCTCTCCTCCGCCGGCTCCATGGAATCGTCCATGGACGATGATTACATGGAGCTCTTCGAAATGGAATCCTTTGCGGGCATGCAACAACAACAGCAACAACAAGAACAAGAACTGCTGCATCACAATTCCAATCTGCCCAGTGGACTCAATTCGCTGATTAGCGGACAAATCAAAGTGACGCCAAAATCTCCGGAAGCGTTGACCATCATGATGCGTCGGCCATCGGTACGCCGTTGCCTCAGCATGACGGAGACAAACAGCAATCAGCTAGCACAACAACAATTGCTACAACAGCAACTGCAACCAAAGACCCCAGAGACTGCCCGGGATTGTTGCTTCAAGCGACCCGAACCACCCGCATCGGCCAGCTGCTCCCCGATTCAGAACAAGCGTCACCGTTGCATCGAGAAAGAGAATTGCCCACTGCCACAAACGCTGCCACTACCACTGCCATTGCCCCTGCCACTGCCCCTTACACATGCGCCACCACTGCGAAAATGTATTTCACTCAATGATGCAGAAATCATGTCCGCCTTGGCACGCTCCGAGAACCGCAATGAGCCGGAGTTGATTGGTGACTTAAGCAAGGCTTATGCCCTTCCGCTGATGGAGGGCCGTCACAGAGATCTCAAGTCCATTTCCAGTAAGACGGTCGCCAATCTGCTAAATGGCGCCTATGACGAGGAGGTGGCCAGTTATAGCATCATCGATTGTCGTTATCCCTATGAATACGATGGCGGACATATACGCGGCGCCAAGAATCTGTATACCCATGAGCAAATCCTGCAGGAGTTTTTGGGCGCAGCACAGACTGAGTTGCAACAGCAGCAGCAACAAAATGCGGATGCATGTGGCAAACGCAACATTATCATCTTCCATTGTGAATTCTCATCGGAACGTGGCCCAAAAATGTCGCGTTTCCTGCGAAATTTAGATCGGGAGCGGAATACGACTGCATATCCGGCTCTACACTATCCGGAGATCTACTTGCTGCACAACGGCTACAAAGATTTCTATGAGACGCATTTGGAGCACTGCCAGCCGGAGGCGTATCTACCCATGCTGGAGCCCTCCTACAATGAGGCCTATCGTCATTTTAGGGCCAAGTCTAAGTCCTGGAATTGCGATGGGCTCGGTAGCTCTGCTGCTGCTGCTGGTGGTGGTGGTGCAACTGGTCGTCTCAAGAAATCCCGTTCCCGACTTATGCTTTAAGGGGAAGTCTGGATTATGAATGTGTGGCAACGCCACACATATTAATTTTTTGGGTTAGTGGCAACGCCAGAAAAAAATAAGTTCTGTAAATAGGAGAAGAACCTGCGTATTTATTTCATTTTTAAACACACAAACACATTTTTAAGTTGATTTTGTTGATTTTCGTTTGTTAATTTAATAGAGCCTAAGACCTAAATTTAACACACACACACAACCTACACACACACACAAACACAGACAAATTTACGCTTTTAAAATCTTTCTTGACTTTTATATAAGTTAACTTATTTTCTTGATCATTTTTTATTATTTGTTAATCTATGGAAATTATTTGTTTGATTTAGTTGAATTTATTAAGAGCTTTAGTTCGAATTTTATTAACGTAACAAAAATGTGCATTATAATCTAAAAACAAAACACAAATTGTAAACGTCCTAAAAATTTTACACCTAAAAACCGATTACCCTTAGAAAACCCACCTTTAGTGTTTAAGCAGTAACAAGAACAAATGGCTACAACACACACACACACACATTTATATTCTTAAGAATTCTTAAGCATAAGAGTTGAAAGTTTAAAACTTCTGCTAGGTACAATTTACGCTTATTATTTGTTTATTTTTATGTAATTCCCCCCAAAAACAAAAACATACAAAAAAACAAACCAATCTCCCCCAAAACTTAATTTTTAATGTTTATTTTAAGCAAAGCTTATTTTTGCATCAAAAAAGGCAATATTATTTAACAAAAAACATACATTTTAAATATAAATGCGAACCTTGAACTGAAATTTTATGTATTTTATTTACTTACTATTAGCAAAGGGAATCATAATTTTGACATTGATTTGAATTTTGGCGTCACTTTTCTTAGCATTGCCAGACTGTGCTAAAAGTTGAGTTACCAATTTAACATTGTCTGTTTGTAATATGGTGTTTGTCTTTGCTTTGCTAAGAGTCGTATAAGTTTACATAATAAGAACTGTGAACTGGTATGCGTCTTGACTTTAATTAGGTTCGTGTCCCGACTGAAGCAAGTGCTCAGCTCTTATAAAAGGTGGCTCCATCTGAAAAATACGTTACTTATTTGAAAGTAATAAACTCTAATTCCAGCTGCGTTATTCATTTTTAAGAAATACTTTATTTCAATTTGTATACATAGATAAGAGTCGCGATTATCATATCAGAATTATACCTATTGCTGAAAACAGAATTCTAACCCAAAACTTATTCGATTTTGAAAAATCCGAGTTTTTTGATGATATTTTAATTATTTTATGATAGTTCAACTAACAATTAAACTTTAGGTTATGGTAGATACGAGTCCACATTTTCTGCAGTCAATAACTAGAACTTTTTAATCCCCGATATACCCCTAAAATAATTCTACACTTAATGTTGCAATCGCTATTCTATATCGAAACTTATGCTTGATATACATTCACAAAAACCGTTAGGTAAAATTTGTCCTAAGTTAATCTGATTTTCATTTCATTTCAATCATTTGCATTCGCGATTCAATATTAATGTTTACAGTCTGTCAAAATGAGAATTTGTTAAGAAAAGTCAAAACTTTTCGGATTCATAACTTTGCCAACATTGAACTACATTCATGTTTTTTTGACCTCAATTTAAGTTGAAAATGAGATTTTGGGTATTTGTTTTTTTTTTAATGCGCAAATTTTTGTTAAGTAAACAAACTGTTTACTTTTTATTTAAAGTTCCATTTTAGCAAATTCACAGGTGTTTATACAAATGTCAAATGTAGCACTAAGTTGTCGCAATAAGAGAGAGAGAGAGAGACAGAGTGTGTGTGTGTTTGAGATAGAAAGAGAAAGAGAGAGATAATGACGACCATTAAAAGGTAATCTGGCAATAAGTATTTGTGGCAATTATTGCAAAGCCAAAGATTCTGCATATTTAGTTCCGAATAATTGATTACCGCACACCAACCCACCCACCCACCAACCCACCAACCCCTCAACCCGCCACGCACCTCAATTAAGTCAACGACCCTTGCATTTGCACAGATACCGTTTAAAGATTCCACTCGCATATTGCCAATTACAGCTGCAGGGTGCCCCAAAACTAATGTTGCTGTTGTTGTTGATGTTGTTGTTGTTGTTGCTGTTGTTGTTGTTGTTGGCACACTTATCTGTGTGCTTCGGTGGCTCTGTGGCTCTGTGGTTCGGTGATGGAGTGGATTGGCTAAAGTGCTGCGAAAAAAGCAAAAATCGGGTTAATCAGCGCAATTAAGGTCAAAGACACGTTGGCGTCAACAACAACATGCCACCATGTGGCATCTTCAAGCGGTGTATGTGCGTCTATTACTGTATCACTGTTGAGCAATGCCAGAGTAACAGTGACTCAACAAAATTTGGAGAAAATACAATATTTCTGTGCAAAGTAAATAAAATCAAAATGAATACAATTTTTATTTGGTATTCATTGTGAGAAAAGTGCTTTTTATGAACAAAACATAATAAAAAATTATATAGAAATTTCTAAATTTGTTTATTATCTTTTTTATGATGATTTTGCACAATTTTTAATCGAATTTATTATTTTTGGATACTTTTGGACGGCTTTTCGTCAAATTTTGTGTCAAACTGTGACTGACTAATTAGCGTAACAGGTACGCAGTGATTTTCCGGTTTTAACCGTTAGATTCAGCTACATGTAATTAAATTTCGATATTATATTTGGTATATATACATATAAAATCTCTTTAACAGTAGCTTAAATTGTTGCGTTGAGAATAATTGCATTTTTAATTTAAATAAGTAAAAATACAGTGGATCAATCAGTCAATAAAATTTATATATTTCCATCTTAATAATACAATATATTATATATATATTATATATATCTTCAATTTTATATAACAATGTTTAACATAGTAACAAAAAATATTCACTTGAAGCTAAGAGTCAATTTAGCTAACAATCTACAAGTCTAAAGCTTTATCTCAAAACTGAACCAAAATGGGATTCATTTTTATTTTCAATCAAAGATAAAACACAAATTAAAAACTAAGAAAGGGAATTTGTGCTTAAATCTAATAAAAGCAATTTTTATATTATTTATATTAATAATTATAAAAATATGCAAAATCACAGTCACAGTTGAAGTCACAGTTGAAGTCGCAGTCACGGAGTGACAAATGTTGCTCATCTCTGATGAGCGTGCATTAAAATTCAGAAATTGCGCATACGACGCGTAAGCCCTGCCATTAGATACTGCAGGCAATAATAGCCCGACTGCCCGCTGCGGCTGTGTATACATGTGTGTGTGTGTGTATGTGTCATATACGTAAACGTTTTTTTTTTTTGTTGCTTTGATAAAGGTTCTTGAAAAGCTTGAAAGTGCGCCGACGCCGACGCCAACGTCGAAGCACGAATCGCACTCGTCTAAGCCGCCTGCTGTTGCTCCGAGCTCTGCGCGCTGTGTGCGTGTGTGTATGTGTGTGTGTAAGTGAGGTTTATTGTGTGCTTGTGTGCGTGCAGTATTGGGCCCTATAAGATAAAAGCGCTACGCCTGTAAATCTTTAGATTGCCGCCGACCAGCGAGCAGTTCGCATTCGTATTTTATTTTGATTTTCGGTTAGTTCGATCCCGCTGTCTCTCTTTATCTCTCTTTTTTTGTATCCCTCACTCGCTCGCTCTGTGTGTGTGTGTTTCAAGTAAACAAAAGGAATTACCTGAAGTGCTCTTAAATCAATTCAGCTGGTGTCAATCAACATAAACAAAAGTTTATAAGCCTAAACTTGCAAAAAATAATTATCAGCCTATAAATTGGCTTTGTGATTAAAAAAAAACGCCCAGCAATAAATATGATACTTCATCCGAGTAAACAATAGTAACAATTGAACTGCAGTCACAAATTATATACAATTATATATATATATATATAGAAAGAAAGGCGTGCAAATCAATAAAGTGTCTGAACAATAATATTCATATATATATATATATATATATATATATATAGAAAGAAAGACGTGCAAATCAATAAAGTGTCTGAACAATAATATTCATAGACACATCGCTAAGTTCAATTGAAATGTCAATGTCATATGTTAAAATAAATAATTTTAGTTTGAAATCAGTGCAAAAAATATGCAAATTTTAGTCAACTCGATTTTACAATTTGAATAACCGTTTCGTGGTATAAATATAACTTATATTTATGCATAGCTTCTTGTGATTGTATTTTTTTTATAATGTGTTAAAAAACTTTATTTTGTTTCACTAACCAATTATATTTATTTATTATTTTTATTAAATAGGAAATAATTCTTGAAATGTTTATTATTTGAACCAAAGTTATAATAACTTTTCTTAATTAGAGGATATTAATTTTTCTGAAGCAAAACTCTGCTTTGCATCGTAAATGCTATGCACAAATCAAGTCTAATATAAATCTAATCATCATAAGTATTATTCCCAAACTACAGTTAACTTTCTGCAGCGAGTACTGTACTCCCAATATTTATACAGTCATGCATGATAATTGAATACATTTGAAACTACTTTCAAGTTGTTCTCAATACATAACTTACTATGTATCTAGGTGGAGATAGGGGCAATCCGATCAGATCGTCAATCCAAAGAGTTCATTGGCCGCACCCACACTCAGCTACCGCATCACGTCTCAATACATATAGATATATATATATATATATAGATATATATATATATATATAGATATATATATATATATATGTTAACTAATATAAACACATTTGTATACGCGTTTGAAAACGAGTTGCAAACTCGCATCTGGTTAATCCAGTTGTTGGAGTTCTTGCCTTCGAGTCTGTTGCTCTCTTCACATCTGATTTTTCTCTATAAGTTAAAAAAAAACTTCACATTTCCGATGCAATTTGAAGTTGAGCTGCACACTAGTCACGTGACTCATCTTTGAATTGATTGAGTGCACTTGAAAGTGCAACACTCAGTACACAATGAACATAATAATAGTACACATTAACAATATAATAATAATAACAATCAAAATAATATCACATTAGTCAACGCAGCACATACAGAAAACATTCAAAGCCCAATTCAAGTTTCATTGGCCCAGACCTTAATACGTGTTCCGCATGTTGCATTTGTTAAAGAAACAATCAACAGTTCGACAAGAAATATGCATTAACATTAAAAAAATTAAATAAAACAATAATAATAATAATAGAGAGTAGCCGACGCTTAAATGCCCTTCCATTAATATTCCATTTTGATAGAAAATCAACTTTTTGATATGTCTTTATTTTAAATTATATTAAAATTTTGTTAAATAATCTTAGGCAATTTCAGAAAAATCAGTAAAATAATTTAAAGGAAGACATAGAAAAATCTAGTTTAATTTATATATAAAATCGAACATTTTTTGTTAGTAGATGAAAGTTCAGAAAATTAAGTTTGCCTTAGTTTAAAATGTTTAGATTTAGATTTAGACATAGATGTTATTATTCTATCCTTAGAAGTTATTGAATTCAATAGTGATTTTCTCGAGGTATATTTCAGAAAACAGTATTTTCAATCTTCAGTTTGAATACAATTTGATCGCAAGCATTTTTTTAGCAAGATATGAAAACTTTAAAAAAGCTTTAATCGTAAATTTCTACTTTATTTTTAATATAATTGTTTTTCGTTTAAAATTTAAATCAAGTATTACCTATTTATTTTATATCATTTAATTTTAAATTAAATTATTTAGATTTCTTAATTTTTAAAACAATTTGTGTTTTCTTTTGAACTACTTTATTTATTTATAATTCAGCGTCCTTATTTTATAATTTAAAAATGTTTTCACTGACTGCAAACGAAGTGTTCTCTTTTTATATACCCCGATGTATATGGAATCCCGCCAAACTTCATCTTCTCCTTGACTTTCATAAATATCATAAAACTAAAATTGTAATTACTCTTTCAATACATAACACAGGCGATGTACTCCACTCTGGGAAAGGGTATAAACACAGTCATTGACTGCGTTTCGTTTGAATCGTTTTGTAAATTGATTTGAGCATTAATTCAGCAAAGTGATTTAGTTAATTGATTCATTCCGCTCCACATTAATTCACTGATTTCTAAATTTATTGTTTTACATGTTTGCAGGGTCAACATGAGGCTGCTTTTATTGCTGGTGGCCAGTTGGTCTGTGCTTGGCGCGGCATTGGCCGATTCCAGTTATAATTATTTTCGTCTGCCGACGGCGCTGCGACCACAGAAATATAATCTGCGCGTCTTGACCCACTTCGAGGAACCCGAACATCTGGACTTTGCGGGCACTGTGAGAATCCTCATCGAGGTGCTGGAGGACACAAAGAATATAACGCTGCATGCCAAGAATCTGACCATAGACCAATCGCACATCGAGCTGAGGCACACGTCGGATGACAACAAAAAGAATTGCATCTCCTCCACTGAGGTGAATTCCGTTCATGATTTCTATGTGATGCACACGTGCAATGATCTCCTCGCCGGAGATGTCTACGAATTGACGATGCCCTTCGCCGCTGAGCTCAATCGTCAGTTGGAGGGTTACTACAGAAGTTCCTATAATGAGCCGGACACCAATAAGACACAGTAAGTTCTACGAATTTTAACTAGGGAGTGAATTGAAAAGAATATTAAAATAAGTTTAAAGTAAACGATTTCTTAATAAAATTTAATTTTTGCCAAGAGGGAACTTTTATGTCCGATGTAAAAATTATCCAATATGTTATAAAATGTTGTCCAAATTACTCGTTTTTGCCTTGTTAAAATACCTTGTTAAACATAAAATTTTTAAATAAGACAACATCAGTCGAAAGATTTTAGGTTTGCTTGATCTTGCTGTTTCTTTCTCTTTATATAAACATATATATATATCTATATATATCTCCCTCTCTTTGTAAACAAAAGCAATTACCTAAAGAACACTTAAAACAAATCTGCTACTGACAATTAACATAAACAAAAGTTTTGACACCTAAATAAGTAAAAATAATTAGCATAGTCTGGGTACTCTTATAAATTTGCTATGTGCTTAAAATATTGCTCAGCAATAAATATGATATTGTATCTGAGTAACACTTGTAATAATTACACTTCAGTCACAAATTACTCATAAGTGTACATATTTATTTTTCGACCGATTTTTCATATGACAGCTACATAAATAAATAGTAGTTCGCACTCTTAATGATTTTTTGTCCATATTGGGTTAACCAAAAAATATATTATTTTTCTATCTGTTAATCCTATGAAAGCTATATAATATAACAGTCAAACGTAAAAAGTTATTTGTACAAAATTGGATAATATCACATTTAGTAAGGGAAATTTATTAAATAAAAAGGTAAATCATCTCAGAACTCATATTACGACTTATCATCAAAATATGTTGAATTCCCGTTGTTAAATTTGGGAAACAAAATTACTGAATTAATTTGAAATGAAAGTTGTTAAAATTGTCATTTTATAGCCTTTCCGTAGTTAGCCTAATATTTTTATTAAAACGTTATACAAACAAAAAATACATAGTAATAATAATAATATAATAATAATTAGACATTTTAAATATTGTAAAAAATCTTCTTTGGCAATTTATGTAGATAAATCCCAGAAATGATTTTAAAAACCTAATATAAGAAAATCTTTCTATATTTATTATTATACTTATGTAATTATTATTTATGTAATTAATTAAATTTTTTAATTATATATCTATAATAATATAATAATAATTAGACATTTTAAATATTGTAAAAAATCTTCTTTGGCAATTTATGTAGTTAAATCCCAGAAATGATTTGAAAAACCTAATATAAGAAAATCTTTCTATATTTATTATTATACTTATGTAATTATTATGTATGTAATTATTTATAATTTACAATTATTTAATTTATATCTAATTAGTTGGCTGTCAATTACACAATTTGAGCCGGCATCTGCACGTTTGGCCTTCCCCTGCTTCGATGAGCCCAATTTCAAGGCGCCATTTGTGGTCACATTGGGCTACCACAAGCGTTTCACTGGCCTCAGCAACATGCCCGTTAAGGAGATCAAGCCCAAGTAAGTCAAACTTGATTGACATAGAATTAGATATATATATATATATCTAAATATATATATAACTATATATTTGTAGTGAGAAAATAGCGGACTACATTTGGTGTGAGTTTGAGGAGTCTGTGCCGATGTCAACCTACTTGGTTGCCTACTCGGTGAATGATTTCACGCACAAACCATCGACACTACCAAACAGCACCCTCTTCCGCACCTGGGCGCGTCCCAATGCCATCGATCAGTGCGATTATGCGGCGGAGGTCGGTCCGAAGGTGTTGCAGTATTACGAGGAGCTGTTCGGCATTAAGTTCCCGCTGCCCAAGATGGATCAGATTGCCATACCCGATTTCAGTGCGGGCGCCATGGAGAATTGGGGTTTGGTTACCTATCGGGAGATTGCTTTGCTCTATTCCGCGACACATTCCTCGCTGGCGGACAAGCAGCGTGTGGCATCGATCATTGCTCATGAGTTGGCCCATCAATGGTTTGGCAATCTCGTTACGATGAAATGGTGGACAGATCTCTGGCTGAACGAAGGATTTGCCACCTATGTGGCTAGCTTGGGCGTCGAGAACATCAGTCCCGAGTGGCGTTCCATGGAACAGGAGTCGCTGGGCAATCTCTTGACCATCTTCAGGAAGGATGCGCTGGAGAGTAGCCATCCCATTTCGCGACCCATTGAGGTTGTCAGCGAGATCTCCGAGAGCTTTGATCAAATCTCATATCAGAAGGGCTCCACAGTGTTGCGCATGATGCACATGTTCATGGGCGAGGAACCATTCCGCTCAGGCATACAAAACTATCTGCAAAAGTACTCCTACGCCAATGCCGAGCAGGACAATCTCTGGGAGTCCCTCACCGAGGCGGCCCACAAACATAAGGCGCTGCCCGAGACCTATGACATCAAGCGCATCATGGACTCATGGACACTGCAAACCGGGTAAGTTCAGGAAATTATTTTAGATACCAACTCTATCTTTTAGTTACTATCCTAACTAATTAATAACTAATTATTTATCATTTATTGAGGAAATTATTAATTATTTATTGTATATTTAGAAAATTATTTATTTTGGAAACTAATATTGCAATTTTTTTTGGTTTAGTTCAGTTAAATAATGAAAATTAAAATAATCTATTGCTGAGGTATAAATTTATTTATGCATCAATTGGTTTATTTATTTTATTCCTGAATTATCTGAATTTTTCTAAATTTTTTTAATTATTAATATTTTAAAAGATTTTTTGGTTTTCAGGCCATAAAAATAAACTATTTTTTCAAAGTTCAGCTTATATAGTAAAATTTAATTTAAAAACACGCTTAATTTCAAATATTTTTATTATGTAAGAATTATCATTAATTAAATTGTGTATTGTGGAAACAAAGGAATTGGTAAATTCCAAACTAGAGTTAGAATATATATCAAAGAAATAGATATATTAAAGGAATGTAAATATGAAAGTAATAAAAATATTGAGATTAAGTCTCTTAGTAAGCAGCACTTTAATTATTTATTAACAATAATAAAAAAAAACTTCTTATTCCAAGAATTAATTCAAATTTTAATCACACAACTTTTAATTAAAAAAAATTTTTTTTTCTTTTGTGTTGGTAGACTAATAATAAGGGAAAACTGAATATTTGATTTATTCTCTCAACTTTCGCCAGTTATCCCATCATCAATATTACCCGTGACTATTCGAGCGGCATTGCCAAGTTGACCCAGGAGCGTTATTTGCTCAACACTCAAATCTCACGAAATCATCGTTTGGGCTGCTGGTGGGTGCCACTGAGCTATACGACCCAGGCGGAGCAGGACTTTAAGAACACAACGCCCAAGGATTGGATGGAGTGCGATGCGGTGACGGGTGAAGTGCTGCCCAAAACGATAAGTGGCCTGCCCGGCAAGGATCAGTGGATCATCTTCAACACACAGCTCTCCACGCTGTACAAGGTGAACTACGACGAACGCAACTGGAAGCTGCTCATTGAGACTCTGACCAATGGTGACTTTGAGCGCATCCATGTCATCAATCGTGCCCAGCTGATTGACGATGCTCTGTATCTGGCCTGGACCGGTGAGCAGAACTATGAGATTGCCATGCAACTGGTGAACTATCTGCGGCGAGAACGTGAATATTTGCCCTGGAAATCAGCTTTTGAGAATCTCAAGCGTATGAAGAACATTATTCGTCAGACTCCCAACTATGAATTCTTTAAGGTTAGTTGGGATTATCACATTGCCACAGACAGACTAATTTTTACTTGCCACTTCTCCCAAAAAAAAAAATGCATTCCATGCGGCCCATTTTTACACTCAAAAAAAAGTTGTATTTCTTCGTAAGTCATTTAGCATTAAGATCTCATTCAAATATTTTCTATAGAAGATTTAATTGATTTAAAAATTATCATCAATAACTTTAAATTAAAATTCACTTGAAATAAAATTTTACAGCGATATCTGCAAAAACTGATAGAGCCGATTTACCAACATTTGAACGGGTTGAATGACACCTTCAGCGCCATCGAGCAACAGGACCAGGTGCTGCTCAAGACAATGATTGGCAACTGGGCGTGTCAGTATCAGGTGGATGATTGTGTGCCGGTGGCACAGGCCTATTATCGCACCTGGCGCAATGAAGTTGAGCCGGACAAGAAGAATCCGGTGCCCATTAATCTGAGGCAGACGGTTTATTGCACCTCGATACGGCATGGCAGTGATGAGGATTGGCAGTTCCTGTGGACACGTTACAAGAACTCCAATGTGGCCGCCGAGAAGCGCACGATTCTTGCCTCATTGGGTTGCACGCGGGAGATCTGGCTGCTACAGCGGTATCTGGCGCTGTCCTTTGACCCGCAGCAGGGCATACGCAAACAGGACTCGATGTGGGGCTTCCAGGCTGTGGCATTCAATGAGATTGGCTTCCATTTGGCCAGAGACTACTTTATGGCTAACGTCGACTCTATCTACAAATTGTAAGTGCAAACACATTTCTGAGATTTATAGACTGATGACATATGTCCTTGCCGTAGCTATCATCCCATCACCAAGGACATGTCGCGCCTGTTGACCCCAATTTCGGAGCAGACATTCTTGCAGAGCGACTTTGAGGACTTCAAGAATTTTGTCAGCACAAACAGAGCCTCGCTGAAGGGTCTGGAACAGGCCATTCAACAGACCCTGGAGACCATGCTCACAAATGTCCAGTGGCAGGAGCGGAACTATAAACAAGTGTCCCGTTCCGTTGAGGCTTTGCTTGATTAGTAATCAGATTTCCATTTAGAGCAACTTGCGAATTATTGTAAAATGAAGAATTTCTTCAAATTGCCCTCATCAGCTCATTAAAAAATCTCTTTTTTTAAGTGTGACGCATATTTACAAAAGTAAAATTCAAATAAAATATATAAAAACAATTACATTAAAATATGTTAAATAAATTGATTGATTTCTTTTAAATCAGTTCTGGTATAGGATATATATATATATATATATATATATATATATATATATATATATGTGTAAGCTAATTTGGATATAAATACAATTGCACATGAAAATATAATGACCATTTTATCCTGGCCAAGGAAATGAAATAAAATAAAAATTAGTAACTCTTAAATAGCTTTTAAATGGGTATCCATAAATATAATTTGCTGATTTTTTTTAATTCAAGGTCAAATTTTAATGAAAGTCCACACGTTTTAAACTGCAATGCCTAATTTGAATGAAGATCAACGGGTTTTTTTAGTTTAACGTTTCAAATCGAATTTTAATTCGATACTTTAAAATTGGCGCAGCTTATGCCAAGACACAAAAAATTTGCTTCAGTTAATGGGAAACAAATTTGCTTGATTAAAAATAGAATTTCAAATCGAAACTATTAATAACCTAAATAAATTGAAGTTATAAAAATTCTAAAGATCCGTTTATGATACATGAATATGTTTGAAATCGAAATGGATGCCTAAATATCAAATGTGCTCATAAGCCCATAAGCTGTCCCAGCTTCTATAGAATCATGAAAACCCAGGCAAAGGTAAGTCGAATCAGGATCAGCTGATGCGAAATGAATATGCTAAACATCCACGTTGCTCATAGCCTATAGGCTGTCCTAGCTGGAAATGCTGCTTTTGACAGCCAACAAATCAGTTGCAACAAAGCTGAGTGTTTAACGATTTTCGTCACGTGCCAGACATGCTACTTCAATATGTATATAAATGAAACCCCAGCCAAGAGTGGAATAAATCAATCCTGGAATTATGCCTGGGAACTGATAAGCTGCTGGCAATGACAATGACAAGTGATGAATCCAAAATGACTGTGATTGAATCTTGATTAGAGATACACACATAGATATATGGTATGTATGTTTGTATATTTCGTATATTTAGTTAAGCATATTCTATAATGCTAATCAATAATAATAATAATAATAATAATAATAATAATAATAATAATAATAATAATAATAATAATAATAATAATGATCATAATTGGAATCAAGCGGCGCTTCTTTAACACAACTGTTGAGTCATGTGAAACTTTGAGTTGAGTTTACTTTTTTTAAGGATTTGTTTTCATGTTTTTCATTGGAATTGTTTGTTAATATTACAAGTTACAGTTACAATTACAAGCTAAATAAATATGTATATGTATATGTATGTGGATGTGGCTGTGTGAGTGTGTTTGTAAATGTATTAATGTTAATATCACTAAAGCAGCGCTCCTGCAAAAAGAAACTAACTAAATTGTTAACCGAACAGCTAAAGAGATTGCATAAAGTATTTATTGTTATTATTACATGTATTTTGTTTTTATTTATTACAGTTAGCGTATGTGTATGTGAGTGGCTGCCTGTGAGTGTGTGTGTGTGCTTTTTCTTCTCTTTTGACATTTCTGTTTAATAATTTCTTTTGTTTTTATTTTATCATACGAAAAACATCAATATAAACTATTTTATTAATTTTTATAACAATTATCTGATTGATTTTCAATTTGTTTTGTGTAGTTGTTGTTGTTATTCTCAATTGGCCAATTAGAAAGGCTTTTTTGTGTTTTTATTGTTATGCATTTAATTGTAACAACTATTTAACACTTGATATATGTATGCATGGGCCTATATGTATATGAATATGTATATATATCCAGATGCATTTGATATCCATTTAAATATGTACGTATATATGAATCGTATTGTTTAATTATTATGTATAAACAAATATTTAGCTATCAATTAGAGATGTCTGTTCCTTTAATTTGTCATTACGGAAGTATGCACAAAAACTGAATATCAATTGTTTTTATCTATATCCAAAGTATTCTTCTTTATTACATATTGAATTGAGCTCTTCTTTAAATTTTTAATTGTGGTTTTTTTTATTTTGGAGGCGATAGGCGCAAGCAAATATTTCATGTGAAATAGCGTTCTTAACGTGTTAAATTCGTGTTTACAATTTTATTCAGTTATTCATTTCGATTTGTGTTGATTTCGTATTCAAAAATAACTGGCAGCAACTGGTACAACAAATGAATGCCAAAACGAGAAATGATAAAATGATGCCTTAGATGTTTAGAAAAACAAAAACATTTAAATGTATGCAAAGAAAAAAAAAGTAGAGCTTTATTCAAATACATTTTAAATGCCATGTTTCAAATGAGTTAAATTTTTTAACGTTAGCACTCAACTGGGACTAACTAACCTAAACGGATGCCCAGCGAAGATTAGCCGAGCGGGTTTTACAAATTGTTTTGATTTTTGTTTTTTTGTTTTTTTTTTCTGGGTGAGAAGGGAGGGTTTTGTTGTTGCTTGTTTGATCAGTCAAAAGGTTAATTAGATTTAAACAATTTTTCGTATATAGTTATTAAATTGTAGATTTGTTTTTTGTTTTAATTTCTCTTTTGTGTTGTTGTTGTTGTTATGCATGTAGATAAACGATAAGAGCTTAAACGTGTACATTGTTTAACAAACAGACTTCTGCTTCAGTGTGACCTATAATCTAGAGACGTATATATGTAAGTATATGTATATTGTGTGTAAGTAAGTTTCTATATAGTACCACCTCTGTTGCTTAATATGCCGCTGCTGCTGCTGCTGCTGCTACTACTATATAGCTCTGCTTACTTTATATGCTGCCATCGGTTTGGGGCACAGCACGTTTCAATTTAATTGCCGAACGCAGCGTGGCAAAAGCCTTTCACATTTTGTGCAAGCCACTTTGCAGATTATCATTCGACCAAGAGCTCTGTGGTTGCTGTTGCTGCTGCAGCTGCAGATTTGACGCTGTCGGTGGCGGCGGTGGCGTTGACGATGCATTGGGCTGTGGTGGTGTCTCCTGCGCCGGCTGCAAATCGAAACGGGCATAGAATAGTAGATAGGGCGTTATGGTTATTTTGCGTGTGGGTGACAGCAGCTCCTCGAAATCGCGCTGTGACATCGCCTTGACCTTGTCATCATCACACATATACCAAGTCGGTTCGCTGCTGTTTGCCGGATAGTTGGCCTTGACACCGCCGCGGCCTGTGCTCCCATACCCCATGGGATATGGTGGGCAATTATTGCTGGTTGAGCTGCCATAGCTAAGATTGCTATTGCTGCCATTCTGCAGGGATTCCTCACTGAAATCACTGCTGCTGGCACTGTTGCTGCCCGCGGCGCTCGCCTGTTGGCTGCAACACAGCCGCATCGCACAACAATTGACCCCATGACATGTGGTATTAATGCTCATCTTGCCAAGGCCATTGGTAATCGCTTTGCTCGAGAAGCCATTTAATTGTTTAACATTTTTGCTCATATCACCGCTGCTCGACGCCTTGCTGCGACCAAACTTCATCTTCTTAATCAGACTGGTGCCGGACGAGGCCAGCGCTGAGGCAGCCGCCGAGACGGGTGTGCTGGCAATGCTGATGCTGCCATTGTTGCTGCTGAGCGCAGTGTTCTCATTGCCACCACCAGCCGATGACAACGCCTGCTGTTGCTGCCCACTTGCCGCTGACGATGGATTATTGCGATGATCCTTGGGACAATTGACATAATCACTGGCCAAATCCAGAATGCATGTGTATGCTATGTAATGGCCCACTGTCAGTGTGGCACCCACATGTGTGATAACACTATACAGCTTGTAGACGTGCAGTTTGTTGCCATCGCTCAGCTCACAGCACTTGGCACAGAAGCAGGGCAACGTAAATGTTGTCGGCACATACGTGCTGACCTTCTCCATGCCACCAGAGAAGCGATTCAACTGGATGACCAACAGACGCGGCAGAACCTCGTACGATATCGAGCGTATGGCCTCAGTGTAGCCCGTACACTGATTGCAGCTGTACTTGTTATCGCCTCGAAAATATTCACGGGTTATGCACGAGTTCTGCAAGTGGATAATATCAATTAGATATAGGAAATAAGCCAATATAAAAACAGAACAAAAACATGTCATAACAGCCAAATTGGTAGCCAAATAACAGTACTTAATAATAATAAATAATACGTTTTTAGCATGTATCGATTTGGCTAGATAGTGGCTGGCTGATAGTGGCTTCTGTTAGCTGATTAGGGTCACTTGCCTGTATATAAGCGCTGGGTTTTTCCTGCAACTCGGCAGAATCGTATCCCGAAATGGGCACAGGTACTGAGATATCGAGCATGCCCTGCTTTTGACGGGTGATCGTCTCACAGCTCAGACATTTGGTGGTCAGCACCACAATGCCCTCGAAATCGTTGTTGAAAAAATTCAGATTCAGTTCACGTATACGGTCCTCCAGGCGCATCTTATCCTTGAGCTGAATGGCTGAACTCATCTCATCATCACTGGAACATTTAGCTGGCGCAGGTGCATTCGCTGACACAGAAGCTGATGTTGTGGCTGTGCCTGTTGTGGCGCTGCTAGCGCCGCTGAGATCGACTGTATTCAAATAGAAAAGACTATTGGAGGCGGCATGCGCTGGTGGCATGCCACTAGCTGTTGTCGGACTGTTGTCCTTAAGCGGCGACTGCAAGCGTGTCGCCTTCGACGTTTTCACATCATCTTTTCTCTTTGACTTGCGCGAGAAAAACGATGTTTTTGTCGTAGTGGTATTTTGACTTTGACTAGTTGCTATCGAACCATTCCCAGCAGTGCCCAATATCGCAAGAATGCCACCGGCATCGGAACGTTCCAGGGCATCCACTGTGTCCGAATCATCAGGATTAGCGATGTAACTGTAAATATAAAATGGTTATTAAGTGAGTAAAATTGTTTTTATTGATTGTCAAGCGTTGCCAAAACTCTATATCACATTTATTCTTATTTATATTTTATATATATATTTTTTTGCTTTCAAGTATTTACTTCTTATAATAATCTAGCTTAACTTATATTTGTCAAAAGTTGGCAACACTCACGAGCAACAATTAAGGGAGAAACTCACCCATTTGCAATGACTTCGGGACAATCGGCAATGGCCTTGAGGAGCGACTGATTCGATTCGCGTATACAATTGAGGAGACACATGAGAAACTCGTGTGCATCCTGCTGCTGATTGCCCTCAAATGTGGCATTCACATCCTGCACGGCATGGAGCAGGGTGTCCGCATGATACGGCTCACTGGAATCGGCCATTTCATTGCCATGCAGACTATTGTACAATTCATGCAACATCTCGCTGACCACTTGATGAGACGACTTTTTGTTGGTGCTGCTGCTGCCGCTGGTGTTGTTGCCATTGTTGTTGCTGCCATTTGTGACGCTGACGGTGCTGTTATTGTACGAAGGCTCTGTGGTGGCCAAATCTTTGCTGCTCCAACTGCGCGCATGCTCTAATTGAGCCGCTCCGCTCACATTGCGTCCCAGCGATGCGGATTTGGCGTTGTGCTGTCGCACAATCGTCTGCTGCACCACTTTCAAGTCGTGAATGAGATGATGCAGATTGTGCAAGAAGTGCGGAGCACACCGTAACGTATACACCACAGAATTAAGATAGCATGTGTTACCAATGTTGCACAGTGTACCCATGGCGGGCACATGACCACCACCACCACCGATACTCCCATTGAGTCCAGAGCCAGTGCCAGTGGTTGCAATGCTCGAGCTGCTGCTGCCCCCCACACCGGGTACATAAAAATGATGGGTAATTTGTAGCTCTGCTGTATCGATATCACCGGCACCGCCTGAATTGCCCGCTCGCAGCCCATTGCCACCGCTGGCATATCCATTGGCCACCCGCCGCTGTTCATCGTTGGATGTTTGGTAGCGCCGATCGTATAGGGACATGGTTCCGCTGCTCGGTTTCCGCTTGCGAAATGCACGTGATACCGGCTTGGCAGAATCAAGCTCAAGTTGGGCTGCCGCTATTGCCGCCGCAGTCTCCGGTGAGTAGATCGAAGACGGATCGAGATCGGACCGGTTGCGACGATTGCGATTTCTAACACCGCGTCTCTGGCGTCCGGTTGGCTTTACCTCCAGTACCTCCTCAATGCGATTCCAGAACGCTGAATTGAAATGCTCTGCAAAAGTCAATTATATTTAGCACTTTAATTGCACTAAATGGTTCGTTGCATTGCACTTACCTGGATTTATGTAATAAGTCTTATGATCCTCGGCAAACTCGGTGAACGTTGGCGGAGGAGTGTGTGGTATTTCCGGCAGAGGTATTACCTCTACGGGAACCGCTTGCCGTGAACGTAAACTGGCGCAACGTGCTAACTCTGCAACATAAACGCGTCGCTGTCTCTTGCGCTTCGGCACTTGGACCTCGACGTTGGCTTTGAGTGGCTCTACGATCAGATCGGTATGCTCGTGCTGTATCTCCAGATATGTGATCGAGTATGTGGTTACCGACGACAATTGCTGCGGGTCATCAGTAGCGATTAGATTTGTGGAAACCTCCTGTTGTGATTGTTCTAGTAGGTCTAAAGTTGCTGTTTCTTGCCTCTGCGATAAAATAAGAATTTGTTGTTGTTGATTATCGCGACAATTATTACTGCTGCTTGTGCTGGTGCTGCTGGAGCTTGTCGGAAGACGTGCTTGTTCCTCTCTCAGTTCAATTTTGTCATATTCGTGCATCTTTCATGATCCTGCAAGAATTGAGTCGCAATTCAACAATTAGTTGTCTGAATATTTACCGCTTTTATGTGTCAAAATGTGCTTATAAAATGAGAATAAGTCAAATTAATTTTCAGACACGTATCTTTCCATTGCAGGCTTTTTTCAGGCATAAACAAGTATATGTGACAATATTTAATCAGGCTAGTATGCTAACTGCTTCGTAACTCAGAAAAAATTTAAAAAATAAAAGTAGACATAAATTGCCTGGTAAACTGATAATGAAATTTATATAATCAACCAGTAATCTCACCGGCAGGTAGTCATGAATCATTTCAACTGAAACAAAAACAATGACAAGGAGGGCTTACATAAATTGAGATATGCGCGTGGTAAATTTAAAAGCGTTGACCATTTTCGGGCAAGTTCTCCAAATTGGAATTGGTCAATTAATTTGGTCACATGATTCAGTTTGGTCATTCTGGTCAATTAACAGATTTCCAGACTTGTTATAATATTTTTTTTTTGTTCCTAATACTCCCAATTTTTATTTCATATACGGCTAATTATGTAAAATGAAATTCAGGGCCGGCAGTTATGGATGACGGCGACAGGTGGGCAGCGGGGTAGTTGGGATGTAGCAAGACACCATTGGTGGGGTAGGCCAGGGCCAAAAAGCATTGAATGGCAGATAGACAGACAAGAGAGTATAGAAATCAACAAAAACAAATATAAATGCGAACGAGTGAACATGAACGTTCACGTTAACTATGCATATTGGTATTGCAATTGCTATTGCTATTGATTTTGCTTGCTGGAATGAAGGTCACATGGCACACAAGCTGCAAATACGAAATGACGAAAAGAGCGCATGATAAATGTTAAGGTTACATTTAGAATACCGTTAGCAGCAACGTCAAGAACAAAATAAACAGTTAAACAACAATAAAATATGTAAATCTCTTGTCCCTTTTTTTTTGCTGGATGCTGTGAAATTTACTTGTTTGTATGTGTGTGTTGGTGTTTGAGGTTTGTCGCAAAAATATACACAAGGCACTCACATATTTCGGGAACAACATTTGCGGGCAGTTGCTAGATTTTGTTTAGCTGCTGCTGCTTTGCGAGAAAAATAAACAAACAATTTCATTTGCCGCTGGAAATTGTCGAAGAAATTTCATTTGCAACGTAACGTAGCGCAAGACGTAAAAGCACAGACACA
This sequence comes from Drosophila demipolita, assembly GCA_035042405.1. NCBI lineage: Eukaryota > Metazoa > Arthropoda > Insecta > Diptera > Drosophilidae > Drosophila > Drosophila demipolita. The sequence continues at coordinate 8,074,816 of JAWNLI010000485.1, forward strand.
AACATACACGACACGCATACACTCATACAACGTACTCGCTAAACTGAACACCACTTGAATTTTCACTTTTTTTCACTGCGGCAGTTTGCCGTTGCCCGACGCTCTATACAGCCGGTTAAAGTAATTGTTTGACTGCTGCACGTCTAAGCATGGCAGCGCTGCTGCACTTACAAATTAATTTTGATTTTAATTCGAGTTTCAAGTGTATATAGACACGGAAATTTCGTAAATTTATGCGCCGTAGGCTTACGGCCGCTCTCGGTGTCACTTGTACACTCGTTAGAGCTAAAGAACAATCGATGCCACTACCGATAGTACAAATAGTTTTGAACAAATTGCCAAAATCGATTATTGTCCAACCTGGTGTTTATTGAACTAAGAAATACCGAAGCAGTATGAAAATTGCAACATAAGCAGAAAAATTCAAATTGTTGTCAGCCAAATAAATTAATCCTTTATTAGTCTCTAATTTAATTTAAAAACTATCGATGGTCAAAAAATATGAACGCTTCATTTTACAGTATTTTACTCCACGCCTCATATTGTGCTCCACACATAACAGCAACATTGTAATTGTCTATGGCAACACTGTGTCTTCTTCTTTCTCTCCGGCAAAAATCACGATGTCGACTGGAGTAAGTAAAAAAATATGTAGGTTTAATTCGCCAATTATTTGGCAATCCTGCATTAATAATTAACAAATTGTAGCTCAACAAGTGCACAATACATCTGGGAAGACACTTATTAATATCTCTTACATATTCAATGCATAATTACAGACGCTTTACACTTATCCCGAGAACTTCCGCGCGTACAAAGCCCTCATTGCGGCCCAGTACTCTGGCGCTAAGGTGAAAGTGGCCGATAACTTCAAGTTTGGCGAGTCCAACAAATCGGAGGAATTCCTAAAGAAGTTCCCAGGCGGCAAGGTGAGCATAACACAACAAAATAGATATATATTTCTATATAAATATTCGCTCGTTTCCGCTTTTATGCATAAAATAAACAGCTTAAAAAGCCGGCAAATGCGCAACGTCATCAGCGAAAGAAAACGTCGTTGCTAAATTTTGCGAATATTTGTAGTAGGTAGAAAGATAAAATCACACGTTGCCGAGACAAGAATTGAGGTGGTTTTCATATTCTGTGAATCTAAAAGTTTTGCTTTAGCATTTAGACTGATGCCGATCTAAATTTAAAGATAAAATCTTTTTAGACAGATACAAAATTCGATGTAATAGCGACCAACTATAACTGTCGAAAGATAAATTATGTTTAGACGTATCCAAATTCAGATAGTAACTATATATATAATTAAATCTTTATTGATCAATTCCTTTTGTGCAAATTTTAAACCGACTAAGACAACTTATATGTCGAAAGATAAATTGTTTAGGCTGATTCACCAAGGCAACAAAATGAATTAATTTTCTGTATAAAGATAATTTCTTTTTAAGCAGATCCAGTTTATAAAGCGACCAAGACAACTATAACTGTTGTTAGGTCGATCCAATCTTAGATTATAGCGATATATATTTACCTTTATCTGCTGAAAGATCACATTTTTTGTAGACAGATTAAACGACCAAGACAACTATATTTTTGAAAAGATAATTACTTTTTTTTAGCCCAACATAAGTTAACAGCAATGCCTGTTTTTACTATAGCTATTTATACACAATGAACTCTGCTCTTTTTACATTGGCATGCCAAAAATAGGTGTGTGCTTTTTTTATATTTATTTCTAACCATGTGTTTTTTTGTTCTAGGTGCCGGCTTATGAGACCGCTGATGGCAAATATCTGACCGAGTCGAATGCCATTGCCTACTTTTTGGCCAATGAGCAGCTGCGTGGCGGAAAATGTCCGCTGGTGCAGGCTCAGGTGCAGCAATGGACCTCATTCGCTGACAATGAAATCTTGCCTGCGTCCTGCGCATTGGTGTTCCCACTGCTCGGCATAATGCCACAGCAGAAGAATCCGAATGTGAAGCAGGATGTTGAGGTTGTGCTGCAGCAGCTGAACAAGAAGCTGTTGGATGCCACTTACCTCGCCGGTGAACGCATCACGTTGGCCGACATTGTTGTTTTCAGCACCCTGCTCCATTTGTATGAGCATGTGCTGGATTCGAGTGCGCGCAGTGCTTACGGCAATTTGAACCGTTGGTTCGTCACCATCCTCAATCAGCCCCAGGTGAAAGCTGTTATCAAGGACTTCAAGCTGTGCGAAAAGGCGCTCGTCTTTGATCCCAAGAAGTATGCCGATTTCCTGGCCAAGAGCGGGGGTGCCAAGCCACAGCAGGCGCCTAAGCCCAAGGAAGAGAAGAAGCCCAAGAAGGAAGCAGCACCCAAGAAGGCTGCACCCGAACCCGAGGAGCTTGATGCTGCCGATGCCGCCTTGGCTTTGGAGCCCAAGTCCAAGGATCCGTTTGATGCCATGCCCAAGGGCACGTTCAATTTTGATGATTTCAAGCGTGTCTATTCCAATGAGGAAGAGGCCAAGTCCATTCCCTACTTCTTTGAGAAATTCGATGCCGAGAACTATTCGATCTGGTTTGGCGAATACAAATACAACGAAGAACTGACCAAGACTTTCATGTCCTGCAATCTGATCGGTGGCATGTTCCAGCGTCTCGATAAGATGCGCAAGCAGGCATTCGCCTCCGTCTGCCTGTTTGGTGAGGATAACAACAGCTCCATTTCCGGTGTGTGGGTGTGGCGTGGACAGGATCTGGCGTTCCCACTCTCACCGGATTGGCAGATCGATTACGAGGTCTACGACTGGAAGAAACTGGATGCCAAGAGCGAAGAGACGAAGAAGCTCGTCACTCAGTACTTCTCCTGGCTCGGCACCGATAAGAATGGCCGCAAATTCAAGGAGGGAAAGATCTTCAAATAAATAGCACCAGGGAAAAAATGCTGCAGAAACAAACAATATCACAAAATTTTCTGAGATTCGAAATGCAGCAAATGCAGCAGCAACACGAGGATGCCTATTTTTAAGTTCAAACTGATAAATGTCTAAGCGTCGTGCTGTGTGAACATTATTAAAAAAAAAAAATACAATTACATATTCTGTCCTGGCTTTTGCACAGCAAAACCAAAACAAAATTTTTGGTATTTTTTAAGTTTGTCGCCTGCCTTCTGCATTTCTGTAACCCCCGAAAAAAATTGTTCTGTAATTGCGTTCAAAATACACACACTCATAGCCAGCAAATAATTTATACGGGATAAATAAAATAAAATATGCGTTTTCTACTACATGAAAAAATGTCCCAAAATGGATGAGTATTTCTTGGTTCTAATTTATATATTTATTCGATCTCTTTAATGCCATTCATATTTTTGGATTTGCAATTATTTTGAACAAATCAATGAAAATTTAAAACAAACAACTGAAAAGGAGCGCTGCTTTAAACTTAAACAAAGCTCTTCGTGAATATCAACAAGGAAATGCTAACTGAAGCTGACAAACGGTGATGATGCATCGTTGCATCATCTAGCCGAGGAGAGTCAGAAAGGCGTTTACTTCTTCTTGCTGACCACAACTGGGCCAACATTGTCGCCGGTCAGCTTGTTGTGTTCGCCATGGCTGCCATCACAGTAGGGCCACTAAAAGAAAAAAAAAATTATCAATAGGAATTTGAAGATTACAATAATTCATGCTTACGTTCTTGGTCTTCCAGCAGCGACAGAACGCGGCCTTCTCTGCAATGTCCTCCACATCGATCATGTCGACAACTTTGGCCTCGTGTTTACGTACATGGTTATTGCAACGTGCGTTTTTCGTGCAACCCTTGGCAGCGGGACAGAAGGCCAGATAAGCGGTATACCCCAAGCCGGCAACAACAGCTGTGGGTGGAATGAGCGCCAGCCAATCCTTGACTGCAATGGAAATGGAAATATATTTCTTAGCCGCAATATGTATAAATAAAAATGTAAATAAAAAACTTTGGCTATCCCGTTAGTTTTAAAGTTTTCTTGAGATAAATTAATTAAAGAACACAATTTGAAATTGTTTTTTATGCGCGCTCATTATTGGGCCCGTGCGAAACCGGTATATCTGGCGAAGGTATATTTTAAGAAGATCGTTGATCTAAATTGGAAATGAACTGTAACCGGCACAAGGTCAAGTAAACATAATTAAAAGCACAACTGTGTACAACTTTCCCTTATCAAATTGCCCACTGCTTGTTTATCTTAACTGGTCAGATAAACCTTAACCGAATCGTGAACTTTTGAATTATACAAATTTCGAAAAACAATTTGTGTAGCAATGGCGCGCGTTTGACAGCGAATGTTGCATAATAAGTCAGCTTAGCTGAACTGCACTGCATATGCGACTGGAAACAGGCCACAAATTATGTTTGCATAACATAAATGCAATCGCCATAAGAGCACATAATATGTTAACACTGTAGCAAATTGATGTCTACGATTACATTTTAAACTAATGAAGTCGGAAAAATTTATTTGGGGCGCCCTCGAGTTCAATTTCCATGGTTGACTTACATGATAATTTAAACCAGCCGCCTAAACTGTCGGGCACCGGCAAGCTGGACAAATAGTTTGGTAGACTTGTTTTTACTAAGTGAGATATTGGTTCCATTTTCTTGACACGTTTTTCTTTAAATCAGTTGAATCGAAATACACAAAACTACTGTAAACTGGTTGTTTTTATTGTTGTTGTGTGTTGACGCACAGTGTGACCGCAGTTTGCAAGCAAGAATATCCTAAAATATACTGTTAAAATACTAAAACATACAATGCTGTATTTACATCGCCTTTCAATTTCACCAAAATTTCAATGAAAGTGAAATGAAAATGTATTAATAAACTGTTAAGTTTGTATAAATTCCCTGATTTTTACACATTAATTTATATGCCAAGTAATACAAGCTAATTATTAGCGGCGAGCTGTGAATATTTGTAACGGCAAATTAGTAACGAGTACCTTAATAGCTGCTCATCTCTAACAGCGAAAATAGTTTTACAAATTTCAATCTCTCATCTCTGACATTGGCAAAGTAATTGTTTGCGGCTATTAGACGAAAAAAAAAATATACTCAAATGAGCCGCATTCCGCTTGATGCGTGGTCGAAACGCGAACAACTCTGCCTGGCATCGGCCGTTTCATGCAGTGGCGATCAGAATTGGATAACGGTCAGTCGCACCCTGAAATCGGTGTGCGGCAACAATGGAAGCACTCGTCCAACGGATTGGTATTCGCAGAAGAACTGCGCCGTCCAATATGGCCACCTGCTGGAGACGGTGGAGACGACAAAGCGCAAGAAGCGCACCAACGAAAACAGCGGGTTCTCCTCGCCAGCAACTGTGGCTGTTGAGACGCCCACAGAGTTGCTGCTGCGCCGCTTGACAGAGGAGCGACTGGTGGAGATTAAGGCACAGATGCGACGCGATCAGGAACTGTATTGCAAGATGCAGCGTGAGATTGAGGCGCTGCAATCGGATGAGACGACAGAGGAGCAGCTGCAGCAAATGTGGCAGGAAATCGAAAAGGAGCAGGAAACGAAACGCATCGATGAAATGAAGCTGGAGAATCGAATGCGAGAGCGGGAGCAGCGCAAGAAAGATGCTCCAAGCAACTGGCGCAGCAACAGCAGCGGATCGAGACGCTCCAATATGACTGCAGACACCACATCCGTTGATATGGATGTGGAGGATATAGGTATAGTCATTGAAATATAAATCTGAAATATATTAAAATACATTTAAACATTCCATCAGGCATCATTCCTGCTGCTGGCAATGCCAAACAGCAGTCGGCACCGGCGCCTTTGCTGACATCGCTGCTGATAACGTCCGGAGGAGGAGGCAACAATACTACCACCATGACCTCGACTACAGCTGGCACTCCTACAACTCCGACTCAAACACCATCTGGAGCTGGCACAACAAGCGTGGCACGTGCAACCGCAGCAGCGCCAACAATAACATCGCTGTTAACAAGTGGCACTGGCGCCATACCCAATCAGCCAGCGCTCATTTTAAGGAGTCCCAATGATTCAGGATTTATTACGCGACCTATAAGTGGACCACCTGTCGCCGAGGTGGCCATAACCCGTAGCAGTCCCTCACAGGCAGCACCCACTCTCTCCATGCTGCTAGAGAAGAATAAAGCGTCGGCGGCAGCCAAAGCAAATGAGACAACAGCGACAGTTAAATCGACGGATCCAGAAGCGACGCCCAGTCAAAAGCAAGACACCGAACGAACAGATGCAGCTGCTGTTGCAGAGGATGTTGTGGCGGACGAGTGGGAAGTGGAGGAGAAGCAGCTGCTCGAGGCACTCAACGATATCATGGAAGGTGTCATCGATGAGGACATACTTAAAGATGTGGACAACGTTGTCTCACCAGCGGCAACATCAGGAACGGATGCACCAGCCAAATCCGACGGAGTCGACTTTGAGGATAAGCTCGATGAGTTAAAGGTGCGGAAGGAAAACGTTGAAGATCGCAAATCACCAACGCAGCCGAAGTCGGTCGAGGTGGTCATTGGATCCAGCGATGATTCCAATGACAATATACCACTGGCAGCGGTTGCCTCGCAAGAAAGCAGCAAGGAACGCAGCCAGCATTCAGTGGACGATGAAGCTGTTGCCGAGGAACTCAACGAGACAATCACCATTGCCAGCAGTTCCAGTGAGGAGAATAATCGGGAGCCAACTGCGGCGACTGATGAAACACCAGCAACTGGCAAAGATACGGTCGCAGCAGCTAAAGAAACTACAACTCCAGAGACCAGCACCAAGAAAACGGAGGAAACAACTTCAGCGCAGACGGCTGACGTGAAAGTCGAGAAAGCCGAAGCCAACAACGAAGGTAAATTGATGGTTGGACGAAGAAGGATACAAAATAAGCGACAATTGAGGTGTACAGATGCACCAGATCCCAAACAAGGCAAACATCCTTCAGGCGGCTATAATCAAAAACGAGTTATGCAATTGATAACTATGAGAAAGCACAGACTTGGCATACTTTCAGGTCTCCCGACTGGACATTGTAGACTACGAAGTCAGCTATCTATTCTATCACCTAATCCATTCAACTCCTTATTTATATTTTCTAATTGCAGCACCCAAAGAAGACACAAGCAAATCACGCACCTCGGAGGCAACAGACAAGCCGCCAGCCGACGCAAATACGGATACAAAAACGGCTGCACCTGCAACGGCAGCCAGTTCCGTAAACAGCCATAATCAAAAACGAGTTATGCAATTGATAGCTATGAGAAAGCACAGACTTGGCATACTTTCAGGTCTCCCGACTGGACATTCTAGACTACGAAGTCAGCTATCTATTTTATCACCTAATCCATTCAACTCCTTATGTATATTTTCTAATTGCAGCACCCAAAGAAGACACAAGCAAATCACGCACCTCGGAGGCAACACACAAGCAGCCAGCCGACGCAAATACGGATACAAAAACGGCTGCACCTGCAACGGCAGCCAGTTCCGTAAACGATACGGATGAGGAATCATCCACGCAGACGGACAAGAGCAGCAAACCGGATGAGCCCACGACACGCAGCCAGAAAGCCAAGCAACAAGTCGAACACAAGACGGAAACAGAAGCGCGACAGACGCCGCCAAGGGCTGCGAGCATAACGACGACACCAGCACCACCAGCAACCGCACCTGCACCCGCACCCGCCCCTGTAGCCATACCCACACCTGCACCCGCGCCAGTGTCGACACGTGCACCAATGCTGCGCAAGTTGCCGCATCGCGATCGCTCGGAGAGTCCAATGGTGGATGATGATGCGCCAACGACCAGTGATCATTCGACGACAAAGTCGAGCTCAAGACGCCGCTGCTCCTCGACGCCACTCTACGATAGCATACCGAATTCACCAGCGTCCAGTGAGCACACAGATGATCGACGAGAGACGCGTGGCGCCTCCAAGAAGCTCTTCCTGAGCATCTATGCAACGCTGCTGGAAAGCAAAAATGCGACACACTTTCGACGCGGCTTCCACGACGAGCACGCGTGCAAATCGACGCATCTGTGCCTGCGTCCCATGGATCTGCCGACGATCAAGCGCAACATCGAATCGGGCCAGTTGCGCAACATCTCCGAACTGCAGCGCGATGTGCTGCTCATGTGCCACAATCTGTTGCTCATCTACAAGCCACAAAGCGCACAGCACAAAACCGTGCGTCTCTTCATGCAGGAATGCCGTGCAATCAAGGAGTTTGCAGCCACAGCTCCAACGGATAACACTGCACCGCATAGCATCCCTGTGACCCACAAGGTGGAGAAGGAACGCACTTCGGCTGGCAACAAGGCACGCAGTGGTTCGCGCAAAAGCCAAAGGCATCATTAGACACAACACGCAACAAGTAAAAAGCACCAATTGAGACGACTTCTGATTCTTCCCTCTTGTGTCCTTCAAATGGGAATTAACAACAGATTCATTATTTTTACAATTTACTAATTTTTGTTTTTTTATATTGATATGCTCCTGTGGCAGCGACAGTTAGTTTTTAATTTAATAATCAAAAATCTGTCAATATGTCTTATCCCAAAATAATCATAAAGAAAATAAAAAATAAAAATAAACAAAATAATCATAAAAAAAAATAAATATACAAAGCCGTCACGAAAATCACTAAAAAAAATTTTTTTTAATAAATTAATTATTACATATAACTTTTCGACAATTAATACTTCTTTTCAGAGAGTTTTGTAAAAAAAACATACACTTTAACAAGAAAGAAATAAATTTTAATATTTTATTCACGAGTTTAGCTTTCGAGTGTTTGGTCCTATGAAAGCTATAGGCTATAAACTATAGTGATCCGATCTGGTTGTATAAGATGTATAAAGACATAATATGTCAGATTTGTTCAAGAAGAAACCAACAGTTGAGTTTGGCTATATCGATTCGGATAGCGAAGCTGATCAAGAATATATTTATTTAAAAAAAAGTCGAAAACGGAGTCAGAAAATTTTAATATCTTCCACAGGAGTATAAAAAGTTTATTAATTATTAAAAAAAAAAACTTACAGTGGATAGAAAACAAAATTTGTTTCAAGCATTGCAGTTGAGATTATTCATTTTGCAATATACTTTAAAACTTAATTCAATAAATTCAAATCTAGAATAGAAATAAAGATTTATATTTTAACAGACTTAATATAGAATAAATTGTTTAATTTGGGTTTAAACACTAAATTTGCACATTTTTCAAATCTAAGAACTCTTAAAATGACTCAAGTATATTTACATTATTTAACATCTATAATTAAATATTATTCTACTAATCAATTTCACTGAATTGTTTATAGCTGATTAAAGTTAATATTAAAAATCTCAATTGAAGATTTTTGCCAGATTAGATAGATTTTTTGTGTAGTTTTACTAAAGCTGAGAAAACAGGATTTCCTATTCACAACACGCATTAATCAAAAAATATCAAGTTTTGCAAGCGCCTTGATCTGGAGGAGCGGCAAACAGCCCGTCGACTGGGACAGTAGAAGTTGCGGAGGCAGCGGGAGAGACGCAAGTCACATTGGCAGAGACGTGCGGCACAGGAATCGGGGCCGCCCCACTCGCCATGATCGACGGCACAGAGCGGTTTGCCACGATAGCACTTCCACACGTAGGGCACAAAGTATTCGAGGTAGGAGATGCAGTTGCTCTGACCGTAGCACTTGTCGTGCAGACGGCAACAGCGATCGATGCCATCGTTGGGCACACCATGTCCCCCAAATCCACAATAGCAGCCGTATCCCTTGTATATCAGTGGATTACAATTCGTGGAGCACTTGATCATCGAGTAGAGCTTGGCCACATCTCGCTTGCCCCGATCCTTGAGCTGATCGGTGTCATTGCTGAAAGACCACTTCATCGAGTAACCAAATGGATCGTTCGCTCTCGCCAAATACACATTCTGCTCATTCATAAGATCGTCGCGCTGTGCCTCCAATTGATTGGATGGCATCACACGTATGTCCGTCACACGTCCATTCAGCTGGTGGCTCTGCAAATCCAAAAGGATCGCATCCCTTGGATAAGTTCCCAACTGCGAATTGGGCGGCTTTTGAGTTTTATCCCTGCGTGAGATTTGTACAATCGGTTAGAGTTGGTTGCGATTCTTGATAAGATCTGCTCCTACTCACTTGTGTGACTCCTCCAGCCATTGCACCGGTCGCTGCAGTTCACCCGACCAGCCCTGCAAACCCAGTTGCTGCCATTCCGACAAGCTCGACTTGACATAGGTCTCCTTCTCCGTTGGAACGTGCACAATCCCAACTAGCTTCTTGGTAATATTGGGAAAATTGGGTTCCGCAAAATCGGAACGCTGCATTTTCAACAATTCAAATTTGTTGCGCTGATTTGCCGCTGGCATTTTGAAGACGAAGGTGGGATTCGGATTGGACATGCTCGATCCGTACATTTCCGGTATGATGTGGGCAAGGAGCGCCGTATCGTTGCTAACAGCCTTGAAGGCGTTCCAAATGTCGTTGACAACCATGTCCGCCGTAGACTGCACAGTCCATAATATAAATAGTAGCAGAAATGCTTTAATTATGCCCCTCATTTGTTGGCTCAATCGAAAAGTTTGTTAACAGGTTGGTCAAAACAAGCGATCCGCACGAGTCGAGCGGCAATCAGAAATTAAAACTGGTGCGCCAGCGAAATGCGGTAGTTGCTAGTTGGCCAGCAGCTGCTCAACTGCGCCAAGTACTCCCAACAACAACCACGACAACAACAACAACAACCATAAGAAATTGTAGCATAAATTGTTTAAATTCGTGTTAATAGCAATAATAACAGTGGCCAACACCGAAGGCAGCCGCGGACAACGTCGACGGATTTGATGCCGAAAAGTAAACGCATTAAGCCATAAACACAGTAGACAAAAAAAAAATAAAAAAATCTCAACTGACAGTGGCACAAATAGGTAGCCGTTAGGTGGGTCAGTAACCGTAACCCAAATTGTGTATAGACCAACAGACCAAGATAGCTAAAAAAAAACATAAAAAAATCAGATCAAATCAAATTACAACAAATGGGCTGCAATTTTTAAGGCAAAGGTTCGCAGCTTCCAAGTTACAGTTCATGGCCATTATTGAGGGCTTTCAGTTACCAAACAAGAGTACAGTGCTCCCTCTATTGCGGAAAGTTGAGCGGGTTATTTCAAATATTCATTTGTTACAATTTAAAATAACTTGTTGTTGAGAAATATAAAAATATTTTTTTTATTCATTATTCATTTAATAAAAAAATATATATGTAAATATTTTTTGTTATTCATTATTCATTCATTAAAAAAAATATTTATATATTAGTAGTTTTTAAGCAATTGTTAATCTTTATTTATTGACTTTAGGTACACAATTATATGCATATAAATAAATTAATATATTAGTACAATTTATTACGATATATTTTACGTTATTTAAAATATTTTAAAAAAAGTTAATAATCTTGAAGATATAAATAAAAAATGAATAATCTTAAATTATAACTTACATAATTGCAATAATCAAAAAATCTGCTTGTAGTAATTTTAAAAGCATTCAACAATAAAGCTATAAACTTAATAATATTTTTAGTATTACCAGAGGAAATTCAAATTATCGAGGATCACTTGTAGGTTTGCCTGCGGGTGGTTGGTCTGTAAAACCCGTTGCCAATTAGCCAAAACAAAATTGGGATTATAAAATGTGCAGCTATGATGTAAATATAGACATTCAAACTTGCATAAATATATACACACATACAATATTCATACGCACAACTACATTAACACACACACACACACACACCGGTGTATGCATTAATGTTGCTTTCTTGGCGGTTATTACATATGTAATTTATTTGTTGTTTGCCTGCAAAACCCCTATGTTACGTCTGCTTGCATCGGACGTGTGTGTGTGTGCGTGCGTGTGTGTGTGGGATAAAGAGAGAGGGGAAAAATGGCAAACTGCAAATTCATAAAACATAAATACCACTTTGAAGCAGAAACTCAACTTAAGGTGAACACGAATTAATATGTAACAATAACACACTAATTACTGTGTTTTTTAATAGCTTAAATTAAATAAACATGCGCACTTTTCTCAAGCTTCTTAATTGTTGCTCTAAATATATAATTATTGCATTTGATTTCAAAATCTGTTAAGGTGCGCGCGCAACTGTACTTTCAACTTTGTCTATCGATAGGTTAATCGAGTGAGTAGTTGGCAGCTCAGCTATCGAATAGACGAACGCTTAGTGCTGTAAGGCGCCATCAGCTGTCGTTGTACAGCACTATTCTTCAGTCGATCGTGTAATCGATAGTCGGGATCTTGCTCGCATTTAAATTTGCTACAAGCATTTGTGGCAGTTGCAATAGCGCATGCCTAACCATCTGCCACAAATAAATGCAACTTGCGCCCCTGTGGGCAGATGCATATCCATGTTAAAGTTATTTCCTCTTTTACAAATCATAGACTGACAAATGCTTTTACAAATTGCACACATATTTTATTTCTGATGCAATAAATGTGATTACAACAACTGCATGCTGCAAGTGCAGCATCCTCACCGGCAAACGGAAATGCCGTGCATTGGAACGAGAACAAGCATTTTTCCAGCTGCCGTTGGAAGCGACAGTGTCGAAGAGACGACTTGACCAGAGTTCAAGTTGCGAGGCGTTCTGCTTTGCTTTAATCGCTGCATTGTCATCTTTGCTTGCGGCAAACTTTTCTTCTCTCCTCTCCTCTCTTGCCCTTCCTCCTTGGCACATAGTGCTTGCTTGTTGTTCTACTGGTTGCAGTTTGCTGTTGTTGTTGTTTTGTGCTCGTTCCCACAAACAACAACAACAAACAGCGCAAAACTATTTTCAAATTGGAAAGGTTTTGCACTTCGCCAACGCAGCAGCAGTCGTCGTTTCTTTCTGTATCTCCTTCCTCCTTCTTCTCCTCTGCTCTACCTCCTCCTCCTCATCCACAACCAGTCTTTGCGGCTTCGCTTGCCGCTGCTGCCAACTTCTTTCTTGTTAGTTTGTTATTTTAACTATTATATCAATTAGTTTTCAGCGTTTGACGGCTTCTCGCCGCTGGATTGCGGATGGAAGGAAATGGAAATGGGAAAGCAGCAAGCAACGGCAACGTCAACGTCGACGGCGAAGTTCGAGGTTGAAATTTGCGCCGTTGCAATTCACTGCGCTTGGCTTTCACGCTGGGGTTGAAACTTCGGCTTTGTATAAGTGTATGTGTGTGTGTGTGTGTGTGAGGGTACCTACAAATGACAGCAGTCTCATTTTGAAAATATGTAAATTACCCAAACACACAACAAAAATATGTTGCTTATTTATTGCAGTGCGTTGGCATTTTCATTCAAGTAGCGTGAAAAGAAGGAAATGCGAGAGGAGGGTTAAAAACTTGGTTCCGACAACATGGCCTGAAATTATGCTTGCAGAGAAATTTAAATGGCAGGTGTTACAGTTAGACGCGCTTGCTTATTTTCTATCGCTGCGCAGAACCTATAACAAAAACGTCAGAACAAAACAAATGAAAACAGTTATTTTTTCGCTGTGACGCATGAGTTTTGAACACAATAAAAAAAATAAATAAAACACAATTTTTTTAAATTAAAAAAATAAATTATAATAAAATATATATAAAGATAAAAAAAATAAAACTAACGCCTGCAGGCGCAACACAACACTCTCCTCCCTCAACATCGCCTGGTCCACAACAAATTTCACACGCTGACAGTAAAATAAAAGGCAACAAGCTGCTGGGTGCACAAAAATTGATTGCAGCGCTAGGCGTGAGTTATTTTTATTTTTTTTTTTTTTGTCAGAGTTACGATTCGATTTTCAATCGCGTGTCGCCTGGCCATAAAATAAAGCAGCAGGCAAGGCAGGCGGCAGACAGGCAGAGATAATGCAGCAGCAGCCGCACACAAAAATCTGGCTGTGCCAAGCAACTGCAACAGCAGCATGCGGGCAAAAAGGGGGCGAAAAAGGGGGCGTGTCGGCCAGCATGAGTCGATCGTCGTCGTCTGTCTGTTTGTTTGTTGTCGCAGTTTGGCTTCTGCTTTTGCGGTCAACTGCTGCTGCAACTGCTAGTGTTGAAAAGGTCAATAACTTTGTTCTCATATTTACTGCGGGTGTGTGTGTGTGTGTGTGTTTGCTTGTCATTATGTGGGTCACGGGTCAATCATGTAATATAATCATCTATGCATACATAACTGATTGCCGATGATTAACGCTCCCCCTTCAGGGCACATTTTTTGTATTTTACAGTAGTACTTTTATGCTGACCTCCTTCCACCCACAACACGGGTAGCCAAAGGGCTGGGAAAAATTGTGTAACCAATTTTGTTTGCCTTTCACATGAAGGTAGTATCAAGAGAATTTCACTTAACATAGGTTCGATATAATATTAAATTTATCAAGCTTTACATTCAAAGTTTAAATTGTTCGCAGGAAAAGATGATTTATTAATTTATAATTTATTTAACTTTGTTCGAACTGTCTAAACATAGTAGTTATAAAATTTAATATACTATTTTTTAACATATTAAAAGATAGATTTTTCAAGCTCATTAAATTATTTGGTGGCTTAAATTGAATTTTGTTATTCCAAACTTTATTACAATTCATTTATTTATTTACTTATTTATTTATTTCGTATTTAAATTTTGCACTCAAAACTTTTAATATTATTTGGATCATCTTCTTGAAATGTTGTAAATATTATATATATAATATTTTCGCTGAGTCTAAGCTTCAAATTAATAATTTATGACCCAATTAAAAACACATTTGTAAGCAAAACTAATAAACTGCAGACTGGGGAAAATGTTTGCAAAATATGCCAACTATTATTATTATATTAGTATATTTATACACATATGTGAGCATTAACATGGCGAGCTTTCTATTTGCACTCCAGCGGATCACATTTAATACTCACACAAGTTGTTTTATATAATCGAATCATTGACGTATTAATTTAATGTCCGTTCGCATTAAAAAAGTAAATGCGTTTTTCGTCCAGTTGATGTGTATCCCACTCCTTCTCCTCAACGCGCTGCTTTGTTCTCCTCATTTTTTTTTTGTTGTGTGTGTGTTGACCCAACTTAATAGACGAGCATGAAATCTAGTCACGAACTTAATCATGAACAACCGTGCACTAGATCCATGTTCGCCGACAAAATAGAGTCAGAGAAGAGCAGCAGTTGCAGTTGAAACTAGAGAAAACGAGTAGGATACATAGAGAGAGAGAGAGAGAGCAGGCATACGACTATTCTCTCTCTCTATCACTTTATTGTAACCATCCTATTCCAACCCATCCCATCATCATCCTGCAGAGCCAGCAAGCAATGATTATTGCCAGTGCACGATTTTCTGTGGCATTTGACTGTTGTTGCCTTTTCCTCCTTCTTCTCTTGCTTGTTACTTAGTGATTGGTGATTGCAAGTTTTATGGGCTTGGTTCGCGTTTCAGTTTTTTTTTCGGTCACTTTTCGGATATCATTTCATGTTATTTTTTTTGTTCGTGCGCCTTGGCAACAATTTCAATTGGGGCCGCGGTTTTGATCGGTTTTCATAGCTCAATTGACTTTCCCCCTCTCCTTACCCGCTCTGATCTACCGTATATTGTATAAACACATTTTTGCATGTGTGTATGCGTGTTTGTCTGTGTATGTGTATGAATGAATCAAGCTTCAAGCTTCGAATTAAGGTTTATTGTTTGTACTTTTTTGTTTGGCTCGCCGCCGTTGCTTTTTTTCTGTTGATTTATACAATAATTTCTGCAACGCACCAGTCCCGCACGGCCCCTCGACCAAACTGACTGTTTAAGAATCGTGGCGTCGTTGCAGTTTATATTTCTGCTCGATCTGCACAAAAAAGTTTGGAGGCGACACAATTCTACGGAAATTGTTGTTTGCTCAATAATGACTCCCTCTCCCTCTATCTATAGTTGTCAACCTAATATATATATTTACAAATATATATGGAGTAAAAGAGAGACCGAGATACGAAGTAGGAAAACTTCTAGGAATTTACAGTAATTTGTTCCGGTAGCAAATTATTATCGTTCGTCAAAGGGAGATGGCGACAGAAATCTGAGCCCAGCCGGCAAGCGCAACAAGGCAAAAGTGTTGTTGAACTCTTTGCTTTGCATATTGACGAAAAGCAGAGCACTCAAAACTCAAAGAAATTGCCCTCACTTCAAATTCAAATTGGTTTTCCTCCACTTTTATCGACAAGCGCAGCACAAAATTCGTTTTTAAACATTTTGCCTGAGAAAAAAATGTTGATTGTTTTGTTTTGTGAAATTTACAAAATCATACACATTAGAGTTAATTTAGTGCCTATAATTACAATACCAAAAAAAATATTATGAGATCAAAAATAATCTCGTTCCCTTTTTCTTCTCTCTATCCCTTTTAATTTTCTTCCCTGAATTAGACACACAGCGATAGCTGCTTTCGTTCTGTCTGACTGGCCTTCTTCTAAACGTGTGTGTGAGAGTGCGTGAGCGTCGTCTTGATTAATTACCTTACTCAAAAAACAGTAAGAAAAGAAGGGAAAAAACAGGTCGATAGTTTAAAAGAACTTGGCGACAGCTCATGCGTAGCAACCCAGCAATTGTACAACTTCCGCTTAAAAATGTTTCTAGCTCACACAACTTGATTCATTCAATTCGTCCCTGAAAAGTACCCACAATTTGATTGACATTGTTAATATATTGAGATTGTACACGTGCAATTTTCGCGTCCGTTTGATCAAACTACAGTTATTAATTTATTATATTCCCCGTATTTGATGTGAAACAAATTCCCTTTATTTTATGACAACAGAACAGCACATTGTAAAGAACACCAACCAATCAGTACACGTGCATGGTTTGCCATGCAATAACTGTTGATTGAACTACCGTTTTTAATGAGTGTGGATCTAGTCACAAATACAAATAAACAATGTGAAACACTGGACCCTCACCCACTAAAAACAGTAAAACGGTTATCCATTATTCATCACTTCCCTAGTTCATGTCTTACCATTATTATTTAATTTTGGGGCGTCCACTTAGTCAGTGCTGTCGAATTCGGTTTGTTTTTTAATTTCAATAATTAAGAGATAGTGCAAAAAAAAAGCAGAAAATAAGTGGAACAGAAAAAACAAAACAAGGGCAACGCACAAGCAACCGACTGTAGTTCTGTTGATAACGACAAACGACAAGCGGAGCTGTGTTCTGTTCCTCTCCTTTGCTTTCTTTCTTTACTATTCCGCCTTATCAGCAGCAAAGTGAACTATACACATACAACTCACATGTATTTTTTTAATGTATTTTAATAAGATAGGTTTCGCGCCCAAACGAAAAGCATCTTTGAAATTGAAAAGTGAACTAGTTTTGTGCAATGTGGCAACGCCACGAAAGAACAGCTTATTTGCAAGCGCAAAAAAAATAGGGAGCGCAGACATTCTATATACCTGCCCATACACATACACGCAAAAAACAAAGCTTACACACGCGCACAGCAACATCAGTGTCAGTGTACATGCATGTGTGGTGGTGAGTAACGACGAAGGCTGCGCTGATGGCTCAAGTTGATAGCAGCGGTTGTTGTTGGTGTAGCTGCTGTTCCCGACGTCGCTGCTTTTATTTCTCAAGTATTTCTTGTCTTCATCGTCGTCGTCGTTGTTCTTGTTGTTTTGTGGTCTCTTTATATCCTCCTCTTCGAATTGAAGAAGTATGGCGAATTACATACACACATACATGTATATGCATGCATACATTCACACACACGCACATAAGAGCAAGCACGCACGAGGCAAAAAATACTCAAATGACTACTCAGGCATGGGAACACATTGCTCTCTTTCTCTTTCCCTTGTTGTCAATTTCGTTTTGCAAATTCAGTTTTATTAAATTGTTATTGAAATTAAATCATTTATAATTAGACGGGGCCAAAGACTGATCCAACTGTAAACTCTTCTTGTGCATCCGTTCGGACAACAGCTCTCTGCCCATTATTTCGGTAAATATGATGTTTGTGTGACCGACTGCGTGATTTTTTTTGTCTCTGTGTGCGTGTCAGCCGCCGTGTAATCAACGGCAATTTGAAAAAAAAACTGCAGAAATTGGCAACGCCACACACACATACAATTTGTATGTATTTCCTAAGCAAGAGTTTTGTTCTAATTTTACTTATTATTTTTATTTGTATTTAAGATCGCACATTCAAATGTTTTACGCTCAGTTTGTTTAAGTTTACAGATGAAGATGGCTGCTTCCCTAGGAATGAATATGAAACAATTAATTCGACATAATTGTAGAAACTGGCAACGCCACACACATATACATATACACACATTTTGTATATACTTGCTAGGTAAGCACGACTTTCGTTGTATTTATTACGAATTATATTTATTTTAATTTAAATGTTTTACGCTGTTTATTTTACTTTGCATTGAATTGTGAGAGGAGAAAATGGACGACGCCCTAGGAATTAATATGAGACAATAAAATCAACAGGCTATTTTTCCACTACACTTTTTTGCGGTAAGTTGGAAATTTCGGCAGTGTACAGTTAATTATGTTCACATACACATACACATACACCCGCGTAGCGACCGATAGATAAAACACGCTTTTGACTTTAATTCGTTTACAATTTGTGTTGTTGAGAATTATTTGTTTATTATTTGAGTTGTGACTGCTGGCGTGGAATTTTTTTTTTCCTTTTATAGAAAAAATTGCAGTTGTTCGGCGCGACTCTGCCGCTTTATATAATTAAATGCACCAGAATTGAAAACAACTACTCGCAAACGTCGTTCTTTTAAGACTAACTCAAACCTAAGCCATAGACACGCTCTATAGTGCAGAGAATTGGTCGGCGTTCTGCTGCCACAGCGCAGCAGAGAAAATCGTATACATGTACTGGGAGCAGTGAGCGGATAGAGAGCGCTGGCAGAGAGCAAGAGAGCCATTTTTCAAACGAACGATCGTAACTCACCAACACATTGCAACTCGATCGGGGTGCTGCCAACGCGTGAAGCATAAATTGCGCTGTTGTTTACTCAAATATAATCATTTTGAACCACTGCGCATGTCAAATACAATAGTGTAATGACATTATCAAAGCAATTTAAGTGAAGTAGCTCCAGGTAAACGTAGTATTTTCAGTTTGGGCTTTAATCTTATTTTAAAATTTGAATTTTATAGAGTTGGCAGCACCAACGTGGTGGTAATTGAACTCTTAATACACACACATGCACAAGCAGAGCGGCCCTCACACACGCAACACATAGATACAAATACTCGTGTGAGTTGGGCTCTCGAGTTGTATCTGTGTGTTTGTGTGCAATCGTGTGCAAATGATACAAAGAAGAATTATATCAAAAGCGAAAGAAAATAATGATGACGCAGTGAAAAAAATATATTAAAATAATTACAACAGCGCGTTCAACTTGGATGTTGGTAAAGACGTTGACGTTGACGTCGACGTTCGACAACAACGCGTTTGTTAACGTCGAAGTCGAAGTCTGCTTACTGGTCGACGCGCGCACCTTTTAACTACGGCTGTTGCTGAAGCCGCTATTGTTGTTGTTGTTGCTATTTCTTTTCAGCTATCGTTAGCGGGGTGGGTTTCTTAAAGAACTGTAGTGAAATGCTTGGGAAAGGTTTACACTTCATGCAGACATATGTACACACACACAGAATGTACACACAAACATATCGAAATGCCTATGCTTGTATTCAGATTAATACATACATAGAAATGTACTGTACTTTATGTGTATGTTGCATGCTTATACATATGTTTGCTCATTTCTCTTTACTCGATTTTACCTTATTTTTTTTTGTCAATTCTTTGGCAAAAACGTAGGGCGAGTTTGAAACGACAAAGGGTTCTGTGACGTCAACGCAGCTGTTGCTCAACAATCAGTCAGTAGTCTTATTCGATTTTTTTTTGCGTTTCTCCTCCAGATACGCAGCCATATACAAAGTACATAGCTGGCGGGCACATCCTTAATCTTATTTTTTTTTTGGTATCTTCATCAAGGTGACACAGCTTGCAAATCGTCTTCAGCTCTGCGCAGTCAATGAAACTTTCCAGAATATGTGTGAAATATAGAAATGTCTCTTGAAATATTTAATTCTTTTTCTTCATCCGGTTGTTTGAGGCTCACTAATGTTTACACCTCGCGTAACTAATTGGAAATTCGTCTGGTTGTCGAGATAATGGGAAATAATTGTATACTGGGATTTTTCAAATAAGAATTTTTTTAAAAGTCCTACACAATAGTAATTTTTAAAATAGGAATGTAGAATTAAAATAAGAATTAGGAATTAGTTTAAAAAAGTCTTTTATTTGCATATATCTAATCTTTGTAGATAATATTTAACTATGTATATGAATACGGAATATTTTGTTTTATTTCTATATAGAAATTTAAAGAAATTTATTATTGGATTTTTTTCTTTCATTAAGTAGATCATGCAATAATATGTTTAAGAGTTTTAGTACTATCTACAAAGGCATATAACTTATAATAATTGGAAGCCAATTTGCACAAATAAGGAATGCTTTCATTTTATCTTCTTTGCTACCTTCAAACAAGTACCTCACATTCAATTTCTCAATCGCTGGCGATATTTATTGTTCCAATCAAACGCTCACTTCGCTTCCCACAGTTTGGCCTCATCAGTTAACCCAATATAAATATAAAAAAAAATTGCATTGCAAGCACAGCAGCCCAGCCCAGCCCAGTTCAGATTAAAAATCGCACACACACTGTCTGCGGCTACTTGTCATTGCGAAAAATTCGAGGAGTGTGCTGCGAGTGGGCTGTCGCCGGTGCCCCACAACCAAAACACTAGCAAACAACCAAAAAAAAAAAAAAACTAATACCAAATAACGTAAAACGAATAATCGTCGCCTGACCCATGCGAATGCAATAATCTCAGCTGGTGGAAATTGCAATTGGATTTTGTATGTTGTAAATGTCAATGCGCCGTTGCCCAACTGCCAACAGCAAACAGCCAACAGTCCACGTCGGCGTTTCACTCACATTAAATTACATTACGTCGTACACTCCTTTTGTTTGAAGATTTATATACACATACATACATATATATATATATATTTAAATTGCCCAAAGAGAGATGCGAGCCCATCTAATGGCTCAAAAACAAATGGCAAAGTTCAAACGAGGTTAACAGCATTTCAAAAGCTAGCTGGAAAGGAGCGCTCCTGCCCGAGTCCAAGTCCGAGCTCGAGAGTCTTGGGGGCCACCAAAATGGATGCAACTGCAACTGCAACTGTAGCCAGCTAAAGCAAACAAAGCAACAAACAAACAAATCGAGTGAACAGCAAAAAAATTGCATTTATATATATATATATATAGATTTATATATACCAAAAGCAAGTAAGAGTGCTATTGTCGGGAGTGTTCAGCTAAAAGATGCCCTGTTCTGGCAGCTGCCTTTAAATTAAATGCATTTGAGCTTAAATACATTAAAAAACTAAATTAAAACTTGTTGCCACTGGCTTTTTAATTGGTCTAATTTCGAGACTTTGAAAAATGTCCAACGCATAAAGATGTTATTTTTAATTGGCAGCTTGTTAGGTTCTTATCGATTTATTGGCCAGTGGATGTGGATGTAATAAAACAAAATCGAGTTATAAAACAGACATTAACATCTACTTATCTGTTCGCCAGTAGCTAAAATTTTGGCCACAATTTACAGCTTAACTTTGCAGCTTGCATTTGTTTTTTTTTTTGGTTTGCGTAGATGTTGCCCCAAATTCTTGCTAATACAAATTTAATCTTTACTTTAAAATAAGTGATTTTTTTATTTGATTATTTTTTTTATTACATCAATTTTATCGCCTTTTTAAATAAATAATTGCAGTCCATCAGATCTTGGAAGAGACTCAACGTGATGACCCCTTTATAGCATTTGCACATCTTTATTATACCCATTTGAGCAAACAATAAATGAGCAGAAGAAACGGCCCAATAGCATCTTAAACGATAGGCACTGGTAACATGACCATAGTAAGATAGTTACAGCAACAGCCACAGATACAGCAACAGCCTCTGCAGCATCAGTTGTGCAGCTTCAATAAAAAAAACATGCGCAGAAATCTGTGGACGTCTGCCGATGTGGATGGCAGCAAATATATAAAAACCTTTCTAACGATCGTTTACCTCTCGCAAAATGTAACAAAGGAGTCGAAGTCGAAGTCGAAAACTTGACTAGCCTGGCCTGACCGGGCTAGTTGCTGATGCGGGCTAACACAGCAGGCTGGGCCCAGCTTAGGCCAAGCGCCCACTTCCTACTTGTTGCTGCTGCCGCTGCTGTTGCTGCAGGCTTAGATGCCAAAACACAACTTGGCAAACTTGGTCCAAACTAAGATTTTGATTTTTATATGCTGCACACAACAGCCATAGTTGGAGGATAGCAGCTGCTGCTTTAACTTGGCCATACTGTGCCGGCCATTTGCCCCTTTGCATACGCCACTGAGCCAAAAAGTCCAAAAACCGCCACCACCACCGCCACTTGGACACTTGGACAGACCACGACCAGCAGACCGCTCACCTAACTAAAAACACAAAAAAAAACAACAAAAAAATAAATATAAAAACAAAAAAAAAGTTGGGAAAAAAAAAACGGCAACAGCAACCGAAAACGAAGTTCAGGCGAACGGGGGAAAATACTATATAAAAGAAAAGAGTAATAACCAGTTTTTTGTCTCCCAAAAAAGCCAAACAAATGAAGTCAAGCCGAGCTGAAAACAAGAATTAATGTGTGTTTGAACTGCCAAAGAATAAATACTCTCTTTCAGAGTTGTACAGAATAGATTCTAATTATTTTTTGAGCTATATGTCTGATATTAAAAATTGTTCTGATTGCTGAAAATATTATTAGAATATTATTAAGCTCATAAGTAAATCAATATAAAAGTCATAAAAATAAGAAAAGCATACTTAGTTTTATAATAAATTGATAGGTTTTAATATAATACAAGTTTTTTGGATAGTAATATCTTTGATTGCAGTCTTTGATTTTCCATAGATGAATTCTTGGATATAAAATTATCAATGCTTTGTTCCTGACTGTGTTTCTTCTCAGATAGAGTTTTTAAAAAGGCCTAACATGCTTGAGGGCGTTACAAATAGGGTAGGTAAATGTAAGCACCTTCCGTAAGGGTATAAGAAAAGAACGTACCTCGTGTTTACGGGTATAGAAGCAAACCAAACTTCAAGCCAAAAGCAGCGAGCAGCAATCGAGCGTACCTCGGCCACAGATGGGGCCAAGCTGAAGCAGAGCGAGAGAGAGAGGTAGAGAGCGGCGGAAGGAGGGGTTGAAAGGTGGGAGTAGTAGGGGAAGGGGGTACGTCATGTGCCGGGTCGGGTCGGGCGCTCTTCAGCTTTAACTTTAACGGCCATCATCAGATAGAGCAGCAGCAGCAGCAGCAGCAGGCATTCAGCAGGCATTCAGCCAGAGTCAGAGTCGGGCCAAGAAAAGAGCCAAGAGGCCCAGTACAGTTGAATTGAAGTTGTGGCAAACGGGTATTGAGGGAGTTTTGTTGGCAGTAGGTCTTGCATTGCCTTGGCTTGGTGGCTTGCTGGCCTGGCTTCGTCTTGGCCAAAGTCTTGGTCTCTTCATGCTGCTGCTGCTGCTGATGTCGGTGTTGGTCTTGCTTTTGGTTTTCGTTTGGTTTTTGTCTCTGCGGCAACGTTGTAGGAGTTTTGGCTACACAGAAGTTTAGTTACATGCTCATTACATAGATACACACACACACACACACACACACTCTCATACATAAATGTGGTACAAAGACGTGTACAATGTATGTGGCAAGCTATAGATACATACAATTTATGTATTGCAGATACATAGATAGAAGTCAAGCTCTCCGACTCGTACTTGGCCTGAACTGGCTTGGATGCTGCTGCTTCAGCCACTGCTGTTATTGCTGTTGCTGTAGTTGCTGTTGTTGCCTTTCTAAACTTCTAGCTTTTCCGATGCTTATCGCGGCTAACAAAAAAAAAAAATGTATACAAAAAATTAAAAAGAGAGAAAGAAAAAAACTGAACTGAACTCCCTCCCACAAAAACAAAAAGCGAGCGCACCATTTCTTTGGCCTAGCTTTAGCTTGGCTTTATCCCCTCAACCCTACACTCAGAGAAAAATATGCGTACTTTCATTTTGGGAATGTTAACTTGTAAAACAAATGTGTTTTAGTTTAAAAAAAAAATGCATTTAATTTTTCTAAATTGGTATATATAAAGATACGAAAATATAAATGTTCTTTAATTCCATTTTAGATATTTGGTACTTTACAAAAAATATATTTCTTAAAATTGTTTTCTAAAAAGTTATAAGCAAATGTGAATTTAAAAATATAAGACAACTTTTTACTAAAATTTGTATTATATTTTTTTTTTGTATTTATTAAAATAGTTTTTAATAACAATTTGCACTTCTCCTTCTCAAATGATTCTTTTAAGTGTTTCCGAAAAATTAAAACATATAATAATAATAAAATTAAAATATAAAATTAGTATATTTAGTATATTTATATTCACAAGAACGATTTCTTGCTTTTTAGTCGATTTTATAAATTGTTGTGCATAGTTTTTTGTTGAGTGTAGTGAAGATCTTTCTTTTCACATGCATAAATTGTGTCCGCAGAGCAGCAGCGCTAGAAGCAGAAGCCTCTTCTGGATCATTAGTTTTGAAATTTTTCTGTATGGTCTCCAACATATATACATATACATATATATATATATATATATGTGCCGGATTGGCGATGGTTCAGGACTTGATTGTAGACACGACTGCAGCTCCAGATTTGCCGCCAGTTTTTAGCCTGTTTCCTGCTCTGTGTAATTGTGAAAACAATTTAGACGAATTTTCCAGTTCAATTGCGCTTTTAATTTAAATTGCAGCTAACTTGGCTCACTCGCACGCTATTTGCTGTTGTTGTTGTTGTTGTAGTTGTTGTTGTAGCTGTCGTCGTCGTCGACGTCGTCTTCATCAATTGTCAGTCTCTGTTTTTGTTAGTTTTTTTTGCTCTTTCTTTATTTTTTTTTTTGGAGTTGGAAATATCATGCGCGAAAAATGCCTAGTTCATGGGCAAAATGGCAAAAGCGGCAAATGCAGCAAATGTGGCCTGAGCTACATCCAAACTTGGGCAAACTCAACTGGCAAATTTATTCTTGGCCAGCGCATGTCAATTGACTTGGCTGAAGTTTAGACAAGAGTAAAGTTAATTAACGATCAGACAATTGATAGGGGCAATGTCAGCTCCACAAGCTCCACAAGCTCCACAAATGGCGATCCCCCGTCAAAGTTCAATGAGTTGAAAGGTTAAAATAGACCAAAGCACTGAGAATGTAGGTTTTCTACTTTAGCAAAATATGCAAAAAAAAAAGTTATTTTTAGTGCTAAGTAATAAGTGCAAAAAACTTTACTGATATTTATATTAATTGAGGTTTTTCTCATTTAATTATGTGAATTTTAGAATGACAGCTAACTGAACACAGATTCATTTGTTATTCTAAAATCTATTTTAAATTTATTTTCTTCTATTTCTAAAATTATTTTTATTAATGAATATTTTTATTTTTTGAATAATCAATCAATAGTTAATTAAAGGCGCTTTATTTGTGTAGGCTGATCAATTTTTATTTTTTTATATGTTTTTTTTTTGCATAAAAGAAACCAATTGTTCAAAGTCAACTCAAAAAATGATTTTTATGTGGTTTTTAGTAATAAGTTTTACTTTTCAGTTAAAAGTATTTCATATTAAAGTCGAATGCGGCTATAGAAAAAATTAAATGAATCTATAATAGATACAATATTTTTTAAAATAAGATTTTTTAGTAAATAGTAAATAGTATTGCTTAATATATTCCAACTTATAATTTGTGTGTAGTATGGAAATTATTTGTTTTATCCAATATGTAAATATTTGTCAATCCTTGAAGTGAGTTCAACTTTGATTTCTGTTTGTAGAATGGATCGAACTTTGATGCCTGGCTGAATAAGCAAACATTTCGGGGGGGTGCCCCCCTCTGCTAGAGAGAGTGTGAAGTGGCTGCAACGATGCGTATTAACCTTTCTGCATTTGCCGTAGACATGGAGATGGACATAGATTTGGGAAGCATTTTGTAATGGTTATGTGTGCCACACTCGACTTGAACTTTTAACTGAAGTGAGTAGCAACAGCAACAGCAACAGCAACAGCAACAACTGATGCTAAATTTCACTGTTTATTTCTTGTACTCCAGCTTGAAATTAAAAGACAATAAACAATCGTGAGAATGGCACTTGAACATGCTCAAAACTATAATGGCCTTAAACGTAAATGTTCAAGAAAACGGGCAGCAACAACAACAGCAAGCAAGACAAATCAACAAGCGGCCAGAGTCAGAGTCAGAGCCAGAGTCAGAGTTAAGCCAACAAACGGAGCGAGCCGTTGGCCAACGGACGGCCGGCTAAATGAACAGACAGTCAATCAACTTTAAGGCAAAAAGCACCAACGACGACGACGACGACGACGACGACAACGTCAGCTGCGACGTTGGCAGCGAAGCGACGGCATCAAAGAGATTGCTTTGGAGAGTTTTTTGGGGGACGGGAGAGAGAGATGAAGATGATTTAAGGAGCGCGCGCGTCGAGAAAGAAAACTATTACAAAATGTTGATCCACAAGCAGCTCAAAAAACGAAATCAAATCAGTGTGCGAACTGGACCTGAACCCAGGAACCTAAATGCTGATGTTGATGCTGAAGCTGATGTTGATGCTGTTGCTGATGCTATGGCGATCGTATCGGATTGGAGCGGTTCGAGACTCGATTACAATAATTACAATCGGCTACGCGCGCTCGATTTACCAAATCACAACAATATTGCTCAGCGGATCAAACACAAACGAACACACACACACACACACAGATACACAGAAACACAGAAACAGATACAGCTGCACAGATGCAGAGATACAAATACGGATAAATCAGCTATTACGTGCATATACAATTTTTATAAGAAATTGAAGTCAAGAAGCAGAATTAAAACAAAACTCATCAGAAACGTCGAAGATATATATACACATCTGCTAGATACAGATAACCACACAAACACACACACACACACACATGCACATGCGCATGACTCAGCTGTGTGTGTTTGTGTACACTCGGAAAACAAATGGATCAAATTTTTCCTCTTTTTTGTTTACCCTTAAGCACAAAACAAAGTTCGCATGGAAGCGAGCTCAAATTTCGACTCTCTTCTTTGTTCCAATATTTACCAATAGTTTCATATAATCATTTGAAAGTCGATTGAATGAAATAATGAACTGCAAAATATAATTTAGAAGCAGATAAAAAGCGCTTGTGTTCTTATCAATAAGCATTATTTATTTTCTCTACAATCTAAACAAAGATAAGACTGTTAGGATAATTTAAATTACACAGAATTTATTTTATAATATCTCATAGTTTTAATTATATTTCTTAAACAATTTTTTTTATATTATATTTGTTGCAGTGTAGTACTTAGAACACAGAGAAAACGGACGGCAGATTCATCTTCAGATTCAGCCTCATCAAAGCATCGCTGGCAATTTTCAGTTAACAGCTCCTCAGCTCAGCTTCTCTGCTGCTGCGGCTGCTGATGATGCACACTTGACTGCGCTGTAAGCGTTGTGAGCTGTATGTATCTATGTATCTGCTAGAGCAGGCATCATTGGCGCAGCGAATCGGGCAAAACGAGAAACTGAGAAGACAGTTACAACGTCATAATGAAGCTAAAGCGATGCTTGGCAAAACTTTACTAAATCGACAGCAAACCGCAGAAAAAAAAAACACATACACACAACACACACATATACAGATGCGCAAGCTCAAACAATCGTGATGTTGTTGTATATACAGAGCAGAGCAACAGGCAGCAGGCTGTTTTTGCAATGTTAATGTTAGCGAGAATAAAGAGAGTGAGCGCAAAGAGTTCAGTTATTTTCCCGCATGCGAGACAGAGTGAGAGAGGGAGAGAGAGAGAGAAGGAGCGCGTTGCGCTATTGACAGCGCGTCAACAGTAGCGCGTGTAGCGCACGCATTGCGCATTGTAATTGCATTGGCAGAGCGTTTTGCAACACTGCCAGGCGGACAGATGTAACCATTAAATAAAATGTGATCTCGTTTGATGATAATAAAATGCATATATATATATATATGTATGTATATAGATATATATATAAGTAAATGTCATTTTGTTCATCTTGATGCAGTTGCTGACACAGCATCAACTAATACACAAGCAAATTGTTTGTGTGTGTGTGTGTGTTTGTATGTTTTTCAAGCAAAATTTATGGATATTCATTGTTTGTTTGTTGTCGATCGCCGTCATCGTCATCGTTGTCGTCGTCGTTGTTGTTGTTGTTTTTGTTGTTGTTGTTGTCGACTTTGTCGTTGCTCTCGCTGGCAACTGAAATCACAATTGTTGGCTCTTAAGCAAGCAATGAAGAAAAGCAAAAAAATTGCTGATGCTGCCTTCACTTCTTCTAGTCACACACACACACACACGTTGTTTCCTGCGGACTTATATTTGACAGTGTTGACAAAGTCTCGAAACAATAAAAAAGCTGAAGCAACAAAAAAGATTTGCAGATTTATCAAATGCTTGTTTTAATATTAAATAAAATCGAATATCGATTTAAGCTGCTTAAAACTTGTGCTTTGGTTTTTGGAAAATGTTAAATTTAGTTGGGAACATTTCGGCAAAGCTTTTGTTAATTGTTGTAACTCAAGCTGTTAAATAGCCAAAAGGCCAACACTGATGTGCACACATATTATCAAATAAATGCACCTATTTATATGCATGTGTATGTGTGTGTTTGTATGTGTTTAACTGAAGTTTACTTGCAACTGGCTTTTGGTCTATAATTCTTGTTTCTGGCTTTCGTGTGGCTAAAAGATAAGGAGCCAGGAGCAGAATTGCAAGCAGCGGCCAATAATAACAACAACAACAAAGTTGACGACGAGGCCAAAAGCAGCAACAGCAGCAGCAGCAGCATCTTCTCGCAACAACAGGAAACTGGGAAACTGCCCGGCTCTGCTTGGCTCCCAAAGGAAGCGGGACCAGTAATATTTACATTTATTGCAAAATTATGCATATGTTTTTTTTCGCCATTTTTTGCCCCCACTGCATAAAAGCAATGCGCCCATAGATGTGAACATTTTATGGTTAAATATACGTTTTGCAGGCCATCATTTTTTCACAATAGGCTGTGCAGAATATGCACACATACATTAATATATTGTCTACATAAATGCAGCAATTGCAATAACGTATTTGCTTCTTCTTCTTTTTCTTTAATGTAAAAAATGTGCATGCATTTTCCAGCATTGGCGATGGCTTTTGCTTTGTTATCAGGATAATTATTTCTTTTTTATTAGTGTAATGTGGAGTGAAAAGTATTTTTTTATTATAAATAAAATAACAGAATGATGTGTTTCAAATTTGCTTAAAGATGGTAATTAAAATATATTCAATGTTTTTTCGTTTCGTTACAGATATTCAAATTTGGAATTTAATGCGTTTATAATTTGTTTGGAAATTTATTAGAACGTGAACTCATTTCGTTTTGTGGCCTAAGATCTTTTAAGCTGTATTTCCGTAACTAAGAAGTGAAAAGCAACTGGTGTGTCTCAAAAGATTTTCATGGAAAGTTGCTGTGGTCGCTGTTAAGACAATCTACCGTGTTGCCTGCTTTCTTGTTTTATGAACATTTTACGCTAGTCGCAAGAATTATTAATTGCGCAGCAACAACAACAACAACAACAATAACATAAGCAGCAGCAGCAGCAACAAGCAACCACCGCAGAAAACAACAACAGATGCAAAGTGGGAATTATGCATCGCTGCGCAGAAGCAGAACGAAATACACACACATATAGCCAGTTGTCGTGTATGTGTGTGTGTGTGTGTGTGTGTAAGCGCGTGTAAAAATATGGTAAACATGATAATACGTAATAAACAAAAACAAAACAGAAAAAAAAATCAACAACAAAAAAGTGTAACACAAAAAAGGGAAATATACAAAAATCAGGTACAAATTTTCACCAAAAACCGTTAGCGTCGCTTGGCCGCAGTTCTTGTAACTGTTGTTGTTGTAATTGCTGTTGTTGTAATTGCTATTGTTGTTGTTGCCAAAGCTGGCTGGCTGACTTTTGACGATTTCGTGGGCACACAGTGTGAAGAATGGGCTACACTTAAAAAAAAAGAAACAATAACAAATTTCAAAGGCAGCGCATCTAATTTGGCATAATTGGAATATTCTGTTGAAAAAAACAGAATTAACAATTTCTTAATTAAAATATCGATTTTTGCAGAACTCTTTAAAAAATGTTTTTTTTTTTTCATTTACAATTTTAATCTTATTGAATTGTACAATTATATTTTAAGAATGTAGAAAGTTAATGAAAATATGAAAAAATACTTTTGCTTATGCTTTTTACATTTAATAATCTCAATAAAAAAATTTTAAGAAATAATATTCTTCGGATTATTGATGAATGAAAGCTAAATAAAAAATTGAAATATTTCTTATGTTCTGTTCACTTATGATTTTCAGTTGAATTTATTAAGAAATTAAGTTTGAAAAAGAAATAAGCAAATTTGTATAAGTTTATATATTTTTTGTTGAGTGTAGGATAATGACTGTATGCAAGCTGCAGTTGTTGTTGTTGTTGCTGGTTGGCTGTGTTACAGATTTACAGATTATGGAGCCGCGATAACAAATGAAAGTGGCTGCATTTGTTGTTGCATTTGTGTGGCACGAAGATGGATGGCAAGTAAATGAGGAGTTGGGGGCAAACAGAACCGCACGCTTTAGTTGCTGCCACAAATGAACTAGGCTTAATACTCTTTTTGGCCTGCCACACCAACTCCGTTTGACATATGATATATGTATGTATGTATTTGTGTGTGTGTGTGTGTGTGTGTGTCTCTCTCTCTCTGGGATGTCTTTTGTATGAATGGATGCGTTATGAAGAAAGATCTAAGATATGCATTTTGTGTAAGCTTCGCTGTGCTTGTGAATACCAGAAGAAGTCTGCTTTTGACTATTAAAATACAATTACGGTACACAAATCAAATAAGGCTGCTCCAAATGAAGAAAGTACGACTGCCACATACCCTTCACACGCACTACAAATCTTTGAGCTATTATGAATAGACTTTTTAAAATTCTATTATAAACTTAAAAAGTTTAAAAATATTTTCCAGTGTGGGTTATACTCGTCTGATATTGATTTTCTTATATTTTTTGCCAAAGTAGTATATGTACATTAGGACTCGTATCTATATATGGTCTTGATATCTTCATGAAACATAGATTTTTATAATGTTCAGTTTTTGGATGGAGTAGCTTAACTGGGAACTCGTAATTTTAATTCAGTATAAGTTATGAATGCCATGGTGGAAAGCTAATTATTTTTGAAAAACGGATCAGTTAGCAGAAAATTTTTACATGAGTTTCGATTAAAACTCATATTTCATTTCAGTGACAATCTAGTAGACAAACGAATAGATTTAAAAAACAGTTTAATAAAAAGCGATTATTAAAAAAAAAAACTGTTCAGCTTCGGCAAAGTCAAGTTGGTTGAAGGCTTTAACTAATTCCTACATTTTGACACAAAGTTCACTCAAAATGTATTGACTGAGGAAAATTGTGAGCCTAAATGCGAATTTTTACATAATTTACAATTCAAAATCGGGTATTCCAAAGAAAACACAGTATAAATCAAGAAGACAAAGCTTGACAGGAGATAATTGTTTTTGACTTGTTGGCTTTGAAATATTTTGAACTGCCTGAATTATTCCGATTGTTTCCTTTTGGCAGAATATTGGAAACGTCTCAAGGCATCCTTCAAGTGTATAATATTTGCAGACTCCAACACTGTTGACTGTCTTGGCGATCTGGCAGCTTTATCTAATCGCATTACACAGCACTGGTGTGAAACTGTCAGCGTGAAAAGTTCGCAGGCAAAAAAAAAGATGGCTGGCAAAATGTTGAATTTCGGCTCAAAGCTGTTCAAAAAGACAACGCAGGTAATTATTAATGGACGCAGTGCATCGACCAGTGCTGGAAATTGGATTGCGGCGCACCCAAAACTGTTGGCTTTTGGCACGTTGACTGGCGGCGCCGGGCTTTTGACGTACGCCTTGGATGTGAGTGTGGAGGCGTCCAGTGATCGAGTGCACCCACCCGCACAGAACTGGGGCCACAAGGGACTGCTGTCGGCCATCGACAAGGAGGGTGTGCGTCGTGGCTATCAGGTGTACAAGGAGGTTTGTTCCTCGTGCCACTCGCTGCAGTACATCGCCTATCGCAATTTGGCCGGCGTTTGTATGACGGAGGCGGAGGCCAAAGCTGAGGCAGAGAGCATCACTGTGCAGGATGGTCCCGACGAGGAGGGGAACTACTACGATCGACCTGGCAAACTGTCCGATTATTTGCCGATGGCCTATGCAAACGAGGAACTCGGACGAGCGGCAAATAATGGCGCCTATCCGCCGGACCTGAGCTATATTATATCGGCGCGCCAGGGCGGCGAGGATTATGTATTTGCCCTGCTGACGGGATACTGTGAACCACCAGCAGGCTTTCCTCTGCGTGAGGGTCTCTACTTCAATCCATATTTCTCGGGTGGCGCCATTGCAATGGGCAAATTGATTGACAATGAGTCCGTCTCCTATGCGGATAAGGAGGTGGTTGCGTCGGCCAGCCAACTGGCCAAGGATGTGGTCACATTTCTTGCTTGGGCCTCCGAGCCAGAGGCCGATCTGCGCAAGATCCTGTTAATTAAGGTCGTATTAATATCGACATTTTTAATCGGCATCACTTATTATATTAAGCGTCTGAAGTGGTCGTCTCTAAAGTCGCGCAAGATATTCTATTTGCCAGAGTTGTACGAGAAGGCAAGTAAGGCGGCAAATGAGGCGACAAGTGGCAAGAATGACTGTAATAAATAATTGTATTCCATCCAATATTTATACAATAAATATATAAAGCACGTTTCTTAAATATGAATTTGAATAGCTAACGCGCCTTAGCCATCTATTGTGAATAATTGGAACTATTGCTGCGGCGAATTCGTATCAAAGTGACAGGGTTGATTTTCTAAAAACATAGAACTATCGATAGTAATTGTAAGTTGGCGAGCACGGCAATGAACTTAATCGGATATATTTTCATATTTCGAAATAAAAGTAGCTAGTCAAGGCTTATATTATTGGGTGAGTAGCGTTTTTAAAATATTAATGTTTTTTTTATAACGATGACAATCGATATTTATGCCGGTCAGTTTCAACGTAATTCATCCAACAGCTGATTGGGCCGCTTCCGAAAACAACCGTTTTAATGGCATCGCTGGATTTTATGAAGAGTCTGCAATTTGCGGCACAAAAACATAGCAAACAGCGACGCAAGGATCCGGACAGCACACCGTACGTGAACCATGTGATAAATGTTTGCACCAATCTGGTGGAAGCGGGCATCGAGGACGAAGCGCTACTGATGGCAGCCCTGCTCCACGACGTTGTCGAGGACACGGACGCAACCGTTGGCGAATTGGAGCAGCAATTTGGCACCGATGTGGCAAGTCTGGTGCACGAGGTGTCCGACGACAAGTCGCTGGAGAAGGCAGAACGAAAGCGCCTGCAAATTGTAAATGCTGTAAAGAGCACGCGAAGAGCCAAGTTAATCAAACTGGCCGATAAACTGGATAATCTGAGAGATTTACAAATAAATACGCCACAGGGCTGGACGGAGGTAAGCAGCTTAAATTGCGCTTTCCAACTGAATTATTTAATTCCCTAACCATTCTATAGGAGCGTCGCGAGGAGTACTTTGTGTGGGCCAAAATGGTGGTGGACAATTTACGTGGCACAAATGAGCAACTGGAACAGCAGCTGGATGAAATTTTTAGTCAACGCAACTTGTTATAAATAATAAGACAATTTTGGGCACAATTGGCTTAGTTTTTATTGTTTTCGTAGAAGGCGAGCATGAGCTTAGCCAGCTGATGTGTCTCCTCCAGCGTGATGGCATTGTAGAGAGAGGCTCGTATGCCGCCCACCGACCTGTGTCCCTTCAACTGAATCATGCCCTCCGCCTCGGCTTTAGCCAGGAACTCCTTCTCCAACTGCTCGTTGCCTGCAGCACTGCCAATGCGGAAGGGCACATTCATGTGGGATCGCACCTGTAACTGGACGGGACAATAATAGAAGCCATTGGACTTATTGATAATGTCATAGATCAGTGTCGACTTGGCCTTCGAGCGCTTCTCCATGCCAGCAACGCCACCATTCCCCTTGATCCACTTGAACACCAGACCCATCACATAGATGCTGGAAAGTGAAAGTGTGTATTAATGGATAGGTTTAGCAATTCTACGGTCAGGAGTGCTAAACTATAATCTTATGCAAGCTACGAATTGTGCTCTAACTTTTATAATCCTCTGAATATGTCCTTAAGCTGGCTTATATGATTAGTATGTGAAAATATCCGCATTTCTAAATCTTTGATTTAAGAGATCTACTTAGGATGCGGTTTGTAGTTTTGGAAGGAATGGTATTCCCATAGATAATTTATAATCTTAATATTTATCCTAAAGACAACATACTAAATTCCAAATCCCTATGCTTAAAGATCTCTGAAAACTAACATGGCTAAATGGCCTAAGCTCCTCATCCATATCAAGGGTAGATTATGAAATTGGATATATTTTGTCCTATATAATATCTTTTATATATATAAAACCTTTTGCAACAACTCACCCAAAGGTGGGCGGCGTATTCAGCAGCGAGCTGTTTTTGTGCATCAGCTCAAAGTTGAGTATGGAAGGCGTTGTCTTCAGATGCTTTCCAATCAGATCCTCGCGAACAATGATCACAGTGACGCCCGCCGGGCCAATGTTCTTTTGTGCACCCGCAAAGATTAGGCCAAACTTCTTGATGTCAATGGGCCGTGAGAGAAAATTCGAAGACATGTCACAGGCCAGTGGCACATTTGCGTCCACCTGGGGCACAAAATCAAATTCGACACCCTCCACGGTCTCGTTGTCGCAATAGTAGACATAGGAGGCATTTGGGTCCAGCTTCCAGGTACTGTTGCTCTGCCTGGGAACATCTGTGTATTTCTCGGCTTTGGCCAGCACCGCATTCACTTTGCCATATTGAGCGGCTTCCTTGGCTGCCTTCGCTGACCAAGAGCCAGTGATTATGTAATCCGCTGAGCCAGTGCGTCCAATCAGATTCATGGCAACAGCTGCAAACTGTCCTGTGCCGCCGCCCTGCATCAATAGAATCTTATAATTCTCGGGCACATTGAGTAGCTCACGCAAATCGGCAATTGCTGCATCTTGGATTTTTCCATAGTTGGCAGAACGATGCGACATTTCCATCACCGATATTCCGCTGCCATTGCAATTGAGCAGGTTCGCTTGGACTTCTGTAAGCACCTGGATGAGCAAAAAGTACTCGTTTATAACCTAACAATAATTTTAAATTGCATTCAATCGCTGACCTCTTCGGGCAATTTGGCGGGGCCGGCGGCAAAGTTGATAACCATTTCGCTCCTGATCACTCGAACCTTCTCACTCAGTCGTTCAAATGTAACTGAGCGACAGAACACAGCGACTGCGACGCGCTCACTGCTAATATTTGAACTTCGACAACAACAACAGCGTATGTGATAAAGCGTGTGCGAGAATCCAGACTGACAACGAACTTTTAAGTCAGAGGCGTGCTTCACTCGCCGTAGCTTTCCAGTACTGCTTCGGTGATAAAGACAAAACCCAGACAAAGCATAAGCGGCGAATTTGATCAAAACAAGTTGAAAACGGCAGCGACGCTGACGGCAACTGCAGCGTGCGAAAAAAAGACACGCGATTTACCCCGCCTCACACCCCACACCGCTGTCATTCTCGTTGTTGCCATGCACTTTGCTGGAAAGGCGTAAACAAGTGCAATTGCAGGGAAGTAAGCAATAAACAAGCTTAAAATATAAATGCAACTACAGTGAAGCTTTACTGACGCAAAACTTTGCGATGTCGGAAGTTGTTATTTAAAAAAAGGGAATTTCAGTTTATTTTCTAAGAAATTCCAAGTTATGCTTGTGAAGAATGGAGCAAAGTCAAACAGTCATAAAACTAAATTTCGTTTGTAAAAATCTAATTCTTAACTTTAATGGATGGTATTGAATTCCAACAATAGAAAGAACACATCAAAGAATACATCATAGCCAGAACAGTCTGTGCCTTACTTCGCTGTTTTGCAGTAAGTTTTGCCCTGTTCCAGACGCATACAAAATAATTGATTAAGCTTTTATTGACGTAATTCGACTCATCTCAATAATATTGCCAATGCAATATTCAAACTTAATATTCTGTGTTCCGCTTTAGCCAAGCCTGTATGTATAACCACAATAATTTTGGCTGATTGAATGCTGAGCCATGTGTGCAAATAGTTTGATGTGCTTATAAGTCTTATCTTATTGATTAAATGATATTATTTCACTAAGAGCCCTATCAGATTTGAAGAAGCCCTGTGACATACATATACGTATATATATATATATTATTTATTTATTTATGCCATGCAGGGCACACTGCTCTAATTGCTTTAGAACGTATCAGAGGTGCTCAAATTTTACCAATTTATTTCTACGCCGCCTTGGCAAGGCGAATTTCCAATAAGATGCAGGCGACGTGCCTGGAAATTTAAACGTGTGTGAGTTCAAGCGAATTTGAGACTGAGAGAGAGAGAGAGAACGAGTTACAGATACGTGGGTGTGTGTTACATGTGCAAGAGAGAGAGTGTGTGTGTGTGTGTGTGTGTGTGTGTTAGTGAGTGGTCATTCATAAACGTTAAGCCAATAATTTACCGTTGTTTGGCAAGGGGCTTGTCCGCTTTTCTGTCTTTAATGAGATTTTACACTAGTAGCAAAAACGACCAAAATAAGCTTTTCTTCTGAACTAAATTAGTTGTTTATGATTTATTGCAAACACTTTAAGTACAATTCTA
Source organism: Drosophila demipolita (assembly GCA_035042405.1). Taxonomy (NCBI): domain Eukaryota; kingdom Metazoa; phylum Arthropoda; class Insecta; order Diptera; family Drosophilidae; genus Drosophila; species Drosophila demipolita. The sequence goes on from JAWNLI010000485.1 coordinate 8,111,907, forward strand.
ACACTGAATTTATGATTAAAATATAATTGCAGCTCATTCCGGCTGCGTTTGCACCTTGCCCACAATGTCGCTCCAGAAATTGCCGTAATCTTTTAGGACAGTGCCACTGTAAGGAAAAAATATATATATACATTAAGTAATTTTGTAATGTGTAATAAAAGTTTTTAATTGAATGTAAACAGTGACTATAAATAGGCTAAACCGGATGAGTTGACAGTTTTCGTCCAGATGATCAACACTGCGCCACAAAAGTACTTTGTCAACTGGTTTTTTGTTAAGGAAGAGCCTCTTAGGCTTTTCTTGCTCGTAATTTATCAAACCAGTCTGACTTAAGCCTAGTGTAGTATTAGATTGTCATACTTTTTTTTTAATTCCTTTGTCACATACGCATACGTGAAGTGAAGTGAAGTGATTAATGATGGGCATTGTCATATTGCATTTTGAGGGAGACATCAACAAAATTGTTTGCTTTTTGCCGACGTCATTGTCAGTGCCTCTTTGTCGCAATACTCTTTTTGCCTAACAAGCCATATTTCATTAGATGGGTTTTTTTTTTTTTTTTTGTTTGCTTCTTTTAGGGTAGTAATTACATAAGATAGTTTTTTTTTTTTTTGATTATCCGGCATTATGCTGATAATTATGTGTGCATTATGTAATGTGGGTCAACGTGGCATATGATTAATGATGACACAGTGACAATGATTAGGCCAAAAAGTTTTTGCTACACTCGGAGAACATGCAGTGTACTTTGAAGTACAATAAGAAATTGGTAAGAAAAAATACTGATTTTTAGAAGATGACCTCTTAATAGGTGCAATTATGTGAAGTTTAGGCTACTGTTTTTTTCTGAGTGTATTCCCTGAGCACCCAAATGCCATATAATCACCAGGGTAAACTTTATCCTATACTTACGTAAAGTAAACATTGCCGCGTTTATTTTGTGGCGCCTTCCATATTAACTTGGCACCCAACTTATCACGATTATCGGAGTGCGTAATGGCCGAGCATTCCGGTATGGTCTTGGTGTTCTCGCTCTGCACCCATTCGCCAATCCACTCGTTCGAGTTGGCATCGCGCGCCTGCAAAAAGAAGCCGCGGAATGTGGTGGACTGATGCTGCTGCTGCTGTGGATAAATGACCACAGAGATTTGCTGGCCGGGATGATAGGTCTGTGCGCTGGCGACCACCTCAAATGGATTTGTTTGCGCCGGCTGGGTGCGTGCCTTGCCATGATTGGGCTGATTCGCACGCTGCTTAACACACGTATCGGCAGGTGCACCATCCGGAAAGCCCAACCCAACGCCGAACAGCTGCAGCAGGAGCAGAACACTTGGTAGCCATCGATTGCAATTCCAGCATCGATTTGCCATTGCGATTACCGTTAACCGAGTTGCGCGCGCGAACTGCGTTAATCAAATGTTAAAACTCTGGCAGTGGCCGGCGGCGTTGGCGCTTTTAAAGCCTCGCGTCCAAAAAAAAGCTCACACTTGGCTTGGCTTGGGCGGCCCAGTGGCTCACTCGCTCGTTGACTTTATTAGCTTTGCTCGGTTTTTGATATTTGGATACCCTGTAGTCTTTCAGAAATGCGAGAAAAGGTTGTCATGCTGCACGGCAAATTTTTGTCAGGGAGTCGGGAGTTACCTTCAATCTAAGAGAAAGTTTCTCTAGTTGAGTCCTTCGATTGAATTTATTTTTCACTCAAAAAAACTTGTCCTGAATTTTAGAAAAGTCGGCAAGGTAGCTCATCTTATTGTTTCAAATTTTGTGGCTTTAAATAGCCAGTAATTTTTTTTGTTTAAGTACAGAATAAATTTTTTTTAATTTAGGAAAAATATGAGTTATCTGCAGGATTTTTTCTACATGTTTATGCACAAAAGTAAAGTTTTAATTTTTTTATCGCATAAATTATTATAAAACATTAATATTTATAGTTTTGAAATTATTAAAAATTAATATTTATATATCTGAAATTAAGAAAATAAGCGTTACTGATTTTTAGAAATTGTTTTTCAGATATTTAAAAATTTGTAAAAAATCTAAAACAAGTTTTCTAGTTTTCAGCTCCATTTCTTTATGCGTGTAACAATTAATATTTTAATTATTTATAATTGTATAAAATATACATAATATACACTATATATTAGTTTTCCCAGTATTTACCAGTCATAAGTATATTTTTTTTCTAATTGTTCATAATACAGGGTATCTGATAGTCGGCCTCAACTTCTCAATCAGAGTACTCTTACATGTTTAGTTTTTTTTTATTTTTGATTTTGCTAACCAGTTTTTAATGATCAAAAAGCCAAATAGTTATGCGCAGTTCCATTCCTGCAGTGCTCTCAAAACTGGGTCAAACATTAGCGTTTGATGCAGCCGCCTCGTTGCTGCCCCCCCCAAAACAGCCTCCCAGCGTTGATCTAAACTCCCCAGCTCCATCCAGTATTGGGCTCCAGACCATTTGTTGTCGCATGCGTTTTTTTTATTTGGTTTTGGTATGTTTGAGGCGCTAAGTGCTCCATTACGAAATTCTATGCTTCTAATCGCAGCCCACTGTTGCTGATGTTGTTGGCCTTGTTTATTTTATGTCGCTTTTCGCTATTCGGTTTTCAATTTTGCTGTTTTCGTATTTTGCTCTCCGCCTTAATGTGTTAATTGACAGGCGCTGGCGACGCTGTTGTTGACTTCTTTGAGCTTTTGATTTCGAATTTGCACCATTTTGGCCACATAGCAAACTGCTCTGAATTCACTTCCCATTTACAGTGTAAAATAAATTTGTTCAGAATTTAAAAGTTATAATTTTTAATTAAGAATGATCTGACTGGGTGACTACTTAGTCTCTTACGAATAATACAAAAATTGGCAACATTAAATACACATTCAAGGCAAAAATTGTGTAAGTTTTGACAACAATAATCAGAGTTGGCAAACAAATTGGCAGCTCATTTTGCAAAACAAAGTGTTTATTTTGCACACTTATGGCTATTAATTATAAATACACATACATGTGTTAATAAACATTTCCGTTGTAATTTGGTGAGTCTGTGCATGATTTCGAGTGTGTGGGTGTGTGTGTGTGTGTGTGTTTACTTGCCAAATGAGTTTTGCTGGTGCAAATAAAATGGCACGGAACCTGAAATAAGGTTTATTTGTCTACTATTAGTCAGCGGCATTAATTAACTTTATAGTGCAATATTACTGGATGCAAATGTTATGGTAAATATTTAACGAAAATTATTTAACTTTTGCGAAAATAATGACTGTTGCTGTCTCCTAAAGGGTCAGTTAACCTAGCAGCGAGCCGAGGCTAATCAAATCGCATTCGTGCACTCGCCCAGTTAGTCATGTATTATAAATGTGGCCAATGCGAATTTTGAGCTCCCCAGCTAAGGCGTTAACGGGAGCAGACTGGACACAGGCCGCATTTCTACACTAGGAAAAAAATCAATGCATATGGTAATCGTTGGCAACAAGTAGTCTTGAAATAATTAGATGTTGCCTTAGTGAGAAAGTTCTGATTAAAAATTAAATATTTAAATAAAAAATGCAAATAATAATTAACACAATTTTTATATAAATTAAAATATAAAATAAATTATTATAATCGTTTTTGTTAACACTATAATTATTTTTAAATGTGAAATTGAACTGAAATCTTGTAATGTTATTTTTATTTATATGACAAATTGTGATTTAAAAATATTTTACAATTATTTTTCTGGGTGTACGATGTAAAGCATAGCAAATGACATTTGTGCCACATCACGCCCAAAGCTTAGCAAACAGTGGCAAACCAGTCAAGCCAGCCAATCCTCACCAGCTGTCGCCCCGTCGTCCTTTCAACCAGGCCAGCCTCGCCAATGCATGCGAAATTGAGTAAGAAGCACAGCACAAGCGGTTCCTTTAACCGATGGTCGATGTAAATAGTACATGCCAACAAGGGGGGATGGATGGGGGGTGATTGGAGGTTGGTGGTGGGGTGGGGTAAATCCACTTCATCGACGTTGGCGCGGAAAAGTGTGTCACCTGCAAGCCAACAAATGCGCATGTCCTGTGAGCAGGAGCAGCTGCCAGCTGCCTGCCGCCTGCTGGTGAATAATTCTACACCAATGCGAAATTCGCTTGAGTTGGACTTGAATTTGGTTTTGGCCAGGCCAGAACGCAGTCAGACGTTGTAGCGCGTTGGTCGTGAGGCGTGCCAAACCAAAGGAGCAACAATACAAATAATAATTCAAATAAAAACCAAAACAACAACAGCGACCAAAACTAGAACAACGATTGAACAGCAGCCAACCGAACGAGAAAATTGTGAGCAATTTCAAAATTTTGTATAATTCACGCGCGCGATTCATGGTGTGTGTGTGTGTGTGTGTGTATGAGTGTGTGCGAGTGTGTCTGAGAGACAGTGTGTGTGTGTGTGTGTGTGTGCGTGTTTGAGTGAGTGAAGTCAGCCAGTGAAAAAAAAAAACAAAATAGAAAAACAACTTACAAACAACAAAAACAAAATGCGCTCCAGGCAAGCGTGCAAAGTTTTGTCTGTTGATTTTTCGCCTCAAAAAAACAAAAATGAAATAAAATAAAATAACGAAACAAAGTGAGACGAAAAGGACCCAAAAGTAAAATGCAAACACAAACACGAACAATAATAAAGCGAAACATTAAGTAGAACTCGAGCACCTGGCGCAGCTGGTCTATGAACAAATAGTTCAAGTAAACATTGTGGCATAGATTGTTTGAGTTGTAAGTGACGGGCTGTACACAAATGATGAGAACTGGCCAAATGCTGAATCAGTAACACACAATGAAATTGAAAATCAATGCCTTTTGCGAAAGGACAAAAAGGATATAAAACGCTGCGTATACGCGATATGCACGAAATGTACAAAAATAGCTGGCGAGAAACGCGAGCAGCAAAGCAGCAAAGCAGCAAAACTCAAATAATAATAAAGGGAATTCTCACGTGACGCATAAAGTCGTACACACACAGACAGAGCAAATAAGATATTATAGCTTAAAGCCACTTGGCATGCACAAACCCACACACACATACACACACACACACAGAGCAACTGATTATGTTGAGCTGCATACTTTTAGGGGCAGCAAAAAAAATATGACAAACCAACGGCATTTGTTGCTGGAACTTTTTGCATACATTGAATATAATGAACTCTGCAACTGTGTGTGCGTGTGTGTGTGTGTGTATATAGATATTGGTGTACCGTGTTTTGCTTTTAATAATTTAGCACACGCCGTAGTAAATGGCGCGTTTAAAGCATGAAATGCCAGCCGACCCCAACAAAATATGCCATTTAATGCTGTCTGTGTGTGCGTGTGTCCGTGTGTGTGTGTGTGTCTGTGTGCAACAGCAAGCCCAGGCAAAAAGGCCCACTAACACACTTTTATCCAAAACTCTGTTACTGAGGACTACGTCATCCTAGCCAGCCAGCCAGCCAGTGAGGCAGCATGGAGCTGACTTTGGCAACGTCGTCACATTTGCGCATTCACAATCACATCGCGTGGCATAGGCCTGGCCTCCACACACACACACACACACATATATATATATATATATATATATATACTCTCAACAACTTGCAAGCATGTAGCATGTGGAGTTATATGGAGTCGCCTCGAGCGTTTGGATCGATTTGGGCATAGACATTGCGGCAGCTGCTGCAGTTGAGATACAATTGCAATACACGTCATCAATTTTGCAACACAGCAAATCGAATTTGTAACCAAAAATATACAACTGACAATACATACATATATTTATATATATATTTATATAGTATTAAATATTCAGTGAACATTTGCCGGCGGCGTTGCTACTTCTGCTTTTGCTGCTGCTGCTGCTGCTGCTATTTGATTGCCCTGCCAAGTGTTGCAGTAAATTGCGACATTATCAAAAAGGGCCTGACCCTTGACCTTAGCCAGCGGCAACAGCATGTGACTGTGGATGCCACGAGCTTTTAGGCAAATACTATTTATGCACTTCCCTTCCCGCGGCTATTTTCATTTTGTCACGAGATGTGTAAGGCACAAAATTTCATAAAAGTTGACAGTCAAATAATTTGATATTGTGGGAAAATTTCTTTTCTGCTTGGCAATTTGTGTGCTTTTTGCAAATTGACATACAAACTTTAAATTAGACCACAAATACTAACTGTGGATATTTTCTTATAAAAAGTATTTGTTTTGTGTTAATACTTATCCCCAACGAATTTATTTGATTTAAATATAGTTAGCTTTCCAATGTTAAATATATATCGTATTAAATACTATGCAATATATAATATAAAGCTCAAATTTTGATAAAATCAGGTCCTCTCTATTCTACAAGGCTACTATTTGGAATTTCGTATGGGCTGTAAAAAAACAAGATGCGGTCAAAGTAAACTGGAAACGGTTATTTCCAATTTGTCCAATATTGTCCCAAAACTACAAAATAATCGAGTCAGTAGCAATATCACTGAATTGGTAATATCTGATCGGCATTAGTGAGTTGAGTTTGGTTTTCTGCCAGCGGTGAAGAAAAATGCGTTAATCATAAATAAAGCAAAACATTGATTAATAATTAGCACAAACATAACAATTTAGATCGCAAATCTGCTCGCTAAAATAAAATAAATAAATAATAATAAGCAAAATAAAATATATAACATAATATCTACATAGCTCCCTTAAATTCCTTTCAATTCCATCCATTATAATAAAATAAATAAAATATATAAAATAATATTTGCACAGTTCCCTTAAAAATAACTTTCAATTCCACAAGTTAATAATTTAATTTAAATGCAACAAGAATTTTTTTAAAGATTTTTGTATCAAACTCAGCTGACTTCAATGTTTTCTAGCCTCTGCAGCATCATTGCTCCCTATGAATATGTCGCTTAATTATTAAATTAATATATAATTAGGACAGCTCCATCATACATATCCCTAAGAATATAACGCTTAATTATTAAATTAATATATAATTAGGACAGCTCCATCATACATATCCCTAAGAATATAACGCTTAATTATTAAATTAATATATAATTAGGACAGCTCCATTATGCAAGGGTATTTTGAATTTGTTGTGCCAGCAACACTCGATTATTTTTTATTTTTCGATTTGCTATCGTCGTCGCCAACAAAGTAAAATCATTTGCCATCAAATCGCATGTTGAATCCTTGCGAGTGCATATCCTTGTCGCAGAGTTTGCGTTTATAATTTATATGAGTTGTTTGTTGCCATTGTTTTTAGCTGTGCTTGGCCTTGTCTAAATATGCCTGTGTGTGTGTGTGTGTGTGTGTACTTGTATCTGAGACCTTTAAGTATGCCCAGTGGCATTTGGCGCCTTTGTTGCCCTCAGGGACTGATTTTAGGCCTTTTTACGACTATTAAAATATGCATTTAAATATATATCCTCTTATCCATGTATCTGTGTGTATTTGCACGTGTGTGTGTGTGTGTGTGTGTGTGTGCGTGCTCTGGTATTTATGTGCCTATGTGTTGAAAATTGAAACTGTGCGGTTATTTACTGAACGTCTTGGCGTTGATTGCCGTTACGCCCCATTGCCTGGTACATGACTATAATAATGATTGCCATTTTATGACCCAACCAGGATAAATTGATGTGTTGCCTGCCTGACTGCCGTCGGTGGCAAAAAACTTTGTTTTATTCCATCGTTCATCAATCCTTTCCCAAAGCTGCCCTGAGTTGCCATCGTTTTGCTTGAAATTCAGCTTAGACGAACTAAATATCTCTCATCTATCATCTGAAAAAACCCTTGTAAATTTTAATAAAATAGAGTTCAATCTTGGATTTAGTGCTAAGTCAATGGTGTTAGTTAAGTATGCAAAAGAAACTATAATTTGGTAAACATTTTAGCATATTAAAATAAATTTTTACTTTGGCCGTTGATTTTTCGTACAAACAGTTTTTATATTTAACCAAAATGAGGTAGAATTTTGTTACAAATTTACTAATTTTATACGATTACCAAGTTATTTATTGCCTGCAACGAAGCAGAGAATTGCAATCTGCTTATCAGCTTCCAACATTCTTGGAGCAATAAATAAGAAAAGAGACAAAAAATAATGTAGAATACTTCATTGCTGCCTCTTCCAACAGCTGCTGTTTACTTAAGAGTTGTAATTAATTTGCCTAAGTTGATTCTGTAAATTGACTCAGTTTGGTGTTTGCCACAGCACACCACACACTGTGTGTAGTGTGTACTCGAGTGTGTGTGTGTGCGTGTGTTTGTGCGTGTGTGTGTGCTCAGCATGAGTCTGACTCTGACTGGGACTTAAAGTCAATTCAGATTGGCGCTTGGCCCATTTAGCTGATGACACAAAAACCACTTGAACTTTGCACCTAACTGGAATTCGAGTTGTGCTCATTATGGCCAACAGATGTGCATATGTGTGTGTGTGTGTGTGTGTGTATAAGTGTGTGTGTGTGTTCGCGTGGGAGTCTAAGTGCCTGCACATGTAGAATATTAAAGCAGGAGCAGAGGAGCAAATATTTATCACATTTTTATGGTTTCACTGGTATGCAGATGCTTGCACACAAAAAAATATATGATATACTTGAGTTTTATTCTCGTATTTCTAGTTAAGTTTGGCATGAAAATTCTTAAATTTAGTAGCAATTGAAAACAATAAATAGGTATAAATTGTATATATAGATGAAAAATAAATGTTTTGCTTGATGTTGTTATAAAAATATGTTCACGCTGATTCAGGCTTAAAGCAGTCCAAAATGTGGAGCCTTGCAAAAATATTTTTTGCTTACCGAATTTCTAAGATAAAAAAATGTATTTTACTGTGTACAAACTCAACTAATACAGTTTTATATAAATGTGAGTTTTTGTGTTTAACTATGTCTAATTTGAAGGTGTTTCAAGAGTAATTAAAATGACTAAGTGTTGTCGCTTAATCACCGCTGTCCTGTGTCCAAGTGTGTTGAGCGAAGCCGGAAACTGGTTGATCAAACAAGGACATGGCAAAAGGGAAAGTGGTTCAATATGGATTAACGGGCAATAGAACAGCCACGCGGCATTCGAATAATGTGAAAGCATTTCGTAGAACACACACAATTAAGCACACACACATACTTACACACACACACGCACAGACAAATATGCATGGCGCCACGCAGCCCAAAATGGCGACGCCCCACTTGCACTTGGCTCTGAATAAACGCTTTATGTGATTTCTAAGCGCATTCAGAACCGCATTCACATCCGATGCAACGACAAGCGCCACAAAGCCCAGAACAGTCCACTCGTTCCTATCTACAGTTTGTACACTCAGAAAAAAAATAATAACAATAAACCAAATAAATATTGATTGACCTTTATTGAACAATTTATTCGCATTGTTTCATAAAGTTCAATTAAATTCATTGCAAAAATTGATGTGGCTAAAATCTTTATAAACAGTTTAGTTTTTATTAAAAAATCGATTGTCTGGTGATTAAAGCCAATTGAGGTATATTATCTAAAGTTGGTTTAAAAAAGGACTATTTCAAAAAGAAAATCTATAAATAGTTTTATTTCTAGTTTTTTTGGAATTAAGAAAAACTTTCTTGAAATATGCATTTCTCTCTTCATCTTTCTCTAATTTAGTACTGTTTCAAAAAGAAAATGGTTTTACTTTCAAAAAACTTTCTTAAAAAATAGCATATCTTTTTTCTTCCTTCTTTATTTTTCTGGCATTGAAATTTTGCTCAGGTGCTCATTTTGGCAAAGTTATTTCATGATACACATGAAAAATGTATATTTATTTTTCTGTGTGTACTCTTTGCAAATATACAAATATATATATATATATATATATATGTTCATGTGTATTTGTAGCTTTAAAGCCAGGTCATTCAGTTGGGCAAATTGCAATGTAAATGCCGTACGGATGGGTTTTTGAATTGCTTGTGTGCACCTCATGCGAAGCGGGCAAAGTTTAATGGATTCAGATTCTTTATGGGAAATTGAGTTTAAATTGCCCAGCTCCGAAAGAGGCTAAACGGATTCACAGTGCTCTTGGCCACGCCCCATTTGGTCGTCGCACATGTATGACAAACGATGTGCTTGAGCACTTATCTTTAGTCACATTAATCCTGTACATAAATTCACTCAGGATTATCTCCAAAGGTTGACATCCAAGTCTAACTAAGATTTCGTTAGTGCCGTTGAATGTTTAATTGTTCCAGATATTATCTTTACTTTCAATGCATGTCACACTACGAAAATGGCAAAATAGATATAACTTGCATAAATATATGCATCTGTGGAATTTATAGCCAGAGGATACCTTGGCAATAGCACAGGAAGTTTCTTGGCAGCAGCGGCAATTTCCAATTTTTTTTTAGGCTTAAACTGAAAAGCTAAGTAATTTATTAGCTTCTGTTTTGCTAAAGGCATTTATATAAATAGACCCGCTCATGCTGAACATATTGCGAATAACATTTGTAAACATAAAAAATAAAAATATTGTATGTAGTAAAAAATCAATGACTTTGAAATTGCATAGATTATATGTAATTTTAAAACTTAATTATTATTGTCAACCTGTATTTTGTAGTAAACAGCAATTATTTGATTTTGAATTCGGGTGCAGCAGTCAATATTACCATAATTTGCATAACTTGCCACAAGTTGGCTTATCAAAATATATCGCAGTAGCCATGGCGCGTTGCATGCATAATAAATATATTTACTGTGATGACCTTAATTTTGTTGCACGCGGCGTATGCGTAATGCATTAAACATATACCACAAACGCACACAATGTGAAGGAAAAACCCAATGGTCCGCCATATCAACGAATCCATAAAGCATATGGCATATTTATTATTGCACTGTCTGACAGCTGAAAGGTGAAATGTTGCACATTGAACGCCATATTACCGATCACATGTGAAGCTCGTTGCGCATCCGTCGCGGAAACGGAAATGCCACAACAGCAACTACGACAACAGACAACAAAACCAAAAATAAAAAGAAAAACAAAAAAGAAAACATAAAATAAAATTGTAAGGAATGACAGCAAAAAGAAACAGTTGCTGGGCATGCATCCGCTTTGGAAACCCACCAAATCTTGTATAGTTGTCAGCTCTTTTGCGCGGGCGGAGGAGGGGGGGCGTTAACGCTTTTCTTTATGCTGGGCTAATTGGACACAATGTTTTTGGGGTACAGTTAACATTCGAAGGTGGTGCAAACGACGACAGTTGTGGGTTGGTTGCTCTCTGCTCGGCTAAACTGAACTGAGCTGAGCTGAAGCCTCAGGAACCGTTACTTGCCACGCCATGTTTCGTGATTTGGGAATTTCTGTTTACCCAAGCCCAATCGGTTGGTGAAAGCAACGCCTACATCGCTGCACAACTCACGCCACATCCGTTTTGGGTTTCTGTTATTGTTATTGTTATTATTATATTCGTTGTTTTGTATCCAGTTTGTTGTTGTTGTTTTTGTATTTGCTTGCTTGGAGCATGAAACAGCGACAATACCAACTAACTAGGCAATACTTTATTGTTTATTCGCATTTTTTCGCCATTTTATTTACTGCCCTTCACGTGGCAACGGTTGCCGAAACAGCAGCAACATTGCAGCCGCTCACGACACGAAATTTGTGGCAAGCAGCAACACACACACACAATGTAACCCAGAACTGGCTCCGCATAACTTCTATAACATTGTTTTTTGTGCCACAATCATAATTTATTATATAGCATGCTAATTGCATGCTTCTAAACCAAAGTTAACCCACTTCCAATCATCCCTTCGCCCTTTCACGCAGTCTGGCAAAACTGCGAATGAATTCACAATAGACCCAAAACACGGTCGTCGACTTTCTCGCTCCGTTTGCACTCAGATTACCAACATGCGATATTTAATTGAGTTTTAATATATATAGTAATATATATTTGTATGCACATTGCCTTAGCCATAGTTATCCAAAAAAAACCATTCAGAGTATAAAACTGAATAAATAAATAGTCAGAGGTGTTGGCAAAGCCCAATGACTGAAGAAATTACTGCAAATGAATCATAGTACAAGTGGCGACCCAAATGTTATTCGAACCTTGAAGCAAGTAATTTTTTTCTTCAATTCATTTTTTACATTTGAATCAGAGTAAAAGTGGCGACACAAATATTATTATTCATATTTGAATATGGCCAAAAGGTTTATAAGAAAAATTCTTTGTATCCTATAGAAAACGAGCTAAAGAATAATTTATTTTGCATTCGAGCAGTATTTCGCTAATTGACTTATTACATTCAAATCATAGTACAAATATTATTATTCATATTTGAATGTTTAACATTCGCCATATATGCACACCCTTTATAAGAAAAAAATCTTTTTAACCCTTACAACAAGAGCTAAAAATAATTTTATTTTGTTTTCTTGAAGTTAATTTTTTTTTTTTAATGAATTAGTTAGTTTTAGTTGCTGGAAAGTGAAGTACTTTGCTAATTGACCTATTAAATTCATTACCTTTACATGTTCTCAAATTTTATATTTAAATCAATAAAGTCATTAACTATTTTAAAAAAAAATATATAATAATTAAAAAATACTGAATTTTAAAGAATAGAATTAAAATATTCTTAAAAATGTTTTTGAGACTTGCGTTTTTTGGCTTAAGAAGTATATACAAGATTTTGATTAATTGTGTGTTTTCTGTTTAAAATATATATATCAAAATATGGGGAAAACTTCTCGAGTCGCTTTACCCTACAGAAATGAAAAAAACAAATATTTAAATAACTAATAAAATCTCTAATGGATGTTTGGAGATAATCGAGGCGACCATTAGCAAATGGTGTATAATTGCATGACCATATAATCAAGATTGCAGATATAATGATAACATTCGCAGATAATAAATATAATTGCCAAACTCTTTTAAATTGCTTCGACATATGATGGAACAGTATTAAATGACCTGATTTCACTAGGACTTAAACGATGTCAGTTTCTGGCCACTGCAATTATTCCTATTCAATTTATAGAAACATTTCTAATGAATTTTCTTGCCACTTCTTGTGTGCAAAAGTTTGGTCCTTCGGAATCACAAACATTCAATTTTCTTTTTCAACAGTTTCACTTTGGGAAATTCGTCCGATTTGGGAGTACTCTTCCAGAAAGTTAAACAATCTCAGTGATTGTGGCCATTAGTTGCCATTCAGCTCATTGACCTCAATGAGTTGGTCTTCAATGCTTGTCCTTTTACAAATATCCTTACAAATATAAGCATTTCCCTTAACACCAATTCCAATGAGCGATTTATGTAGTTAGTATAAAAATAAAACAAAAAAATATATATTAAAAATTCCATATAAATTATTACGCATGCAATTTTGATTAGTTTATTGGCAATTTGGGACACAGTTAGATGAGTTAGCCCCATGGGGACTATAATTTGTATAGGATGCGGCTGTCAGAATAAAGCTGCATTCTGGCCGAGTTCACAGGACATCCATCACCATTTGGCGCCATGTCTATTGCATTCCGTGGGACGCATTTCTCGAACTTAATGCCAAGCTATTTGTTCAACCAAGTTTTGTTTGGCTGCCAGTCAAAACACACACACACACACACACTCGCACACACTCACACACACATGCACACTCATTGAGCTTGAGTATAAAAGGACATGGTGCCTATTGTATTGCCTAAATGAGGAGCTCTTAAGATATGCGAATGAACTGCGTTAGTTTTGGCACACTCTTTTGTCATGTGGTGTTAGTGAGTGTAGATTCTGCATTCAGATTACATACATCAAGCAATCAATAAAGTATAGCGCCATAGAACAGATATATATCTACTACATATGTCGGAATACGCATTTCAGTTGTTGGCACTTAGCCATGGTGCGTCCTTAGTGTGTGCACATTGGTGTATAATTGCTCATAAATGGCGTAAAATTTATTGAGTGTTATCTTTGAAATAGACATAGAAACACTAACCTCGACAAGGAATCTGGCAGATGAAATTTTGGATTGACGGAAGAGCTATCAGCACAAAAGGGGACAGAGGAAATCTGAGATGCATTCCTTTTTTAAATAATTCAAATGTAAATCAATTAACAATTGTAAATTAATTAACAATTTTAATTTACATTTAAATGAATATAATAAAAATTAACTAATTTTAATATATGTACATATTAAAAATGTTGATTTACATTTAAATTAACATAATAAAAGTTAATTGTTCATATATTAAAATTGTTGATTTAAATTTAAATTAATATAATACAAATTAATTGTAAATAAATTCAAAATGTTGATTTACATTTAAATTAATATAAATAAATTAACTAATTAAAATTGATAATTTTCAATTAAAATAAAAAATATGACTTTTTATATGGCATTTAAATTTGTTTATGATTTTTTGTAGTAAACTAAACTAAATTATATAACTTCTCTAACATGTCTGCTCACTTTACTTTATTCACAACGATATCGATATGTATAAAGGTAATAAAGAAACCTCGAAACGAGTTTAAATAGAGTTACAAATTATTAATTGAAATTTAATGCGGTATTAAAATATGAAAGGCAGTTTTGGGACTTTTATGAACAATTAAAAAAACATTAAGACATATTTTTTGCTCAGTATAATAAAAAAAAAGTAATAAAGATATAAGGCGGAGATAAAAGAGAATATAGGTATAGAATATTTGTATAGGTTTTTATGATTTTTTTTCCTGTGCTTATTACAAGTACAACACACACTTTATCAACAGAGTCAGGGACACTGTGCAGCGTCTGCAAAGCTCTGGTTTTGCTCGGGATTTGTGTTGGGCGCTCATTGTTTGTCTATGCGAATGCAGTGTTGTTGCTACTCTGTAGGCGACTTGTACTTGTACTTGTCACACACACACAACTTACACACACACACAACCTACACACACCATACACACACACATGTGTATACAGAGATGCTTAAATGTAAGGCTTTCGCTATTGTTTGCAGAATTTATTGCACGAATTTCTGAATTGGCTCTTTGGCCTAGTATGTGGTTTTATTTTTATATGTACCCCTATTTGTAAGTGAATATACTATATATTTATAGCTATATATATATATAAAAAAAAGCGCTTGATTCTCTGCCACTGGGACGCTCAGACAGTCGGCCTTGGGTCTTATGCTAAACAATAGCCCAGCCATAAGTATTTATTGGGTCGTAGTGCCGCATTACGCTTAGGCCACTTTTAGACAGGCTGGTGTTATACTCTATGCTCGGTTCGTGTTTGCTAATTAACAGTCAAATTTTGTAGTTTGATGTGCCTAACTAAACGTCGAGCTCAACTTGCTTCAACCTCCAATTTGCGAGTGACTTTGCCAAGTGACTGAATGAAAGAAAATTTATAACCTGGCTTATTATTATAATAATATCCTGGCTAGTGGCTTTTTTTTCTTTTTTGGGTGTGTTTTACATGTGTCAAGCGATTGTCACATCAGCATGAAGTCCCATTGCAGGGCACATATTAATATTGCGTATACGCAGTATTTGACATTTATTTATGACGCTCGCTTTTAATGCCGTCGTCACATAAATTTATGGAAAATCCACAAACAATTTGTACATAAACATGTTAAACACCGGAGAATGTGGCACATACAAAACATGCAACACGTTTCCTGCTCATCACTTTTGGTTGCGTGTGTACCGTTTTATGCGTTGCTACATGGGATAAGCTGATCTGTTTGCTGCGGAACATGGGATGAGTGTAAATGCTATACATGTCCTCTGCCTGGCAAATAAATTAGTTGCGGATTTACGCTGTCTAGCTGGGAATTTTTGGGATAGATCCCGGTCTCCTGGGTGTGAAAACACCCAAATTAACCACAAAATCCTATTTGACATAGTGCTGAAGTCCTGAATAAACCCTTTGCATAATCCCCAGTTTGACGACATCGTATAGATGCTAGCTTCAAAATATATATATGCAAATGTGATGTTCATTTAAAAGCTGAAATTTAAATTTAAACTTAAATGATTTAAAAAAAAACCTCGTAAATCTCACATTAAAAATATACTAAAATGTGCCATTAAATTTGCTGGCAGATGTGTCGGGAAAATGTTGCCTGCTTTTAACGCCTCTAAAAAAAATATATATATTTATAAATAGTTACCGTTGCATGACTTATAATCGCAGGCGACAGGACAATCAAGCCACATGCGTTGTTGCATGTTTAAAATCATGATTTATTTATGTGACTTTTTGGAAACAACACGATGCCATTAATTGCTAAAGCCATGTTAATGCGGGCAACACAAAAAGCCAATAATTAAATAGAATAATTGAAATAAAATTTTATTAAACATTTAAAAGCCGCTTAGAGAACTTTATATGGCCAAAACAATAACAATAACTGAATACGGATATGGGCATATGTAATGTCCTTGTGTGTGTGTGTGTGTTTTGGTGACCTTAATCCAATTAGCCGTCTGTGCTGATGGTCAGTGGCAGTTCGACACTGCTCACAAATGATTCCCCAATTTACTGTCAGTCAATTTAATTTCGTGCCAAGTTGTCACACAGAGTGAGAGAAATGGCCAGTTTTGCCTGATGTGTTTTTGGCTTTTGGCTCTAAGTTGAGTAGAGCATTTTGGGACTTGGTTTCAATTTCATTTTGTTGGCCATTTGCTGGCACTTTTGGAAATTGTTTCAACGTCGGTTTGTAATTTCACACGCAGTTAAGTGATTAGCCCCGCTTTTTCAACCTCAACTTTCTTGACTTAACCAGAAATCTAAACTAAGCAAACATTATCCTACAGTCAAACGTCTTTAAAGTGAACTTCTTTTAAATAGGTCATACAAATCAATTACTAATCGTCTCAAATAAGGTTGAAAATCTTGATTGATTTCTAAATTTATTTTGATGAAACTTTTTTTCTAATTGGGTTAATATTTTGAAACTTTCAAAGCCTTCGATATAAAATGTAGCTAAAATAGATATGGTAATTTTATGGTAAAGTATTTATAATTTTTACATAGTCTTTTAATATGGTTTTCATAAATTTTAAAATATTTCTCTGTTTATATACGAAGTGTTTATTAAATTAAATAATCTTTTGGAACTGACACATATTCGTATTGAGATATTGTATGAAACACCAAATTCTTTACCTAATAAATATAAGAAAAATAAAAGCAAATTATTAAAGATTCGACTTATAAAATAATCGGCTATCGAATTATTAAGACACAATTAAATTTTGAAATTCTCACTCAATTTGATGTGAGGTGCATTAAATTGATGTTGGTGTTAGAGAAGCTTGACTGTAATTTAATGTGTTTGTTTTTGTGTTTTACTTGCAGTTTGGGCGATTCCATGTGAAGGAGCAAACGGAGCAGCAAGAAGCGCTCAAATTCAAGGAGTCGTGGGCAGCAGCATGGATGAAGAGCACGACAACGACTATCCGATAATAATATGAGATTAGATGGGGCTTTAGAGCCCCGCCACGGTGCTGCGACGCTGCAGGGCCGCTTTATTGGCGTTGCCAAGTATCGGCGCGAGACGCGTGTAAAATGTGAGCAACAGCAACAACAATGCGCTGACGAAGACGACGAGGCAGCAGCCGAAGCAACAGCTAAAGACGCCAACAGCAGCAACAACAGTCCAAGCGATAGCAACAATTGCCATTGGACAGCGTTGGAGCAACAAGCGCGACACTTGTCGCCCAGCCAGGCGCCAGGCACAACAGCAATAACAATAACACACAAAACAAACAAAGTCAACTTGCACTTAAGCATTGAGGGCGCCACACCAACACCAACACGACACACAGCAACAACAACAACAACAACAACAGCAACAGGAGCAGCAACACCAACAACAACAACAGTTGCGTCCCCAAAAATGCGTGAGGAGCAATCGTTAATGCTAATGGGACGACGGGTCAGTGGCAGCAACTACCGCATGGAAAACATGAAAAACATGGGGCGCCACACAAACATAAACAGCGTCCTGTGCCTGATTTCCGTTGCCGTTGCGGCATTGCTGCTGCCGTTGCCGCCGCTGGCTTTGGCCGATGACGGTGACAACTTCTTTGCCGTTAATAGCTTCAGCGTGGGACCCGAGACAACAACACCCGAGTTTGGTAAGCTAACACCATACCTGATAGGGGGGGGGGGGGGAGGTCAACACAGGGCTAGTACCAACAGTACCTGGCCATATTGCGCTCACCTCGACTCAATTGCTAAGCGTGCAGAAAGCATTTGCCGCAACAGTAATCAAATATGTATAACAATGACGTCATCTAGTTGCACATGTACCACCATTGCATAATTATTGTTGCATGTTGCCTGCTACAGTAGCACGCCCAATTATGGTACCGTGTCATGTTCTACATGTGACACTGTCGTCTCCAAACGATTAATGAACAGAAAGTAAAGAAATTTCACATTTGTGAAAATTGTAGTCCAAATAAATCCAAGTTGAGATAAAATGTTTTTTATTTTAATTAGTCTATTTAAAATTAGCAGCGATTTACCCATCCTAATTGTCTTATGTAATTTCTCATTTTATCTACATTTTTAGAACTAACTTTTTTAACATTGAAAGAAAGTTCGAATTAAATAAAATTTCATTGTACGTGCTCAGAACAAGTTTCGCGTATTTAGTTCGTGTTATGTATAAAAAAAAGGGAAATTTTAAACGTGTCCATCTCTAATCCCAAGATGTTTTTTTTTTTTGCTTTGAAGCTTTGTGACCCTTTTTGCAGTGCGCAGTGGCACAACGAAAATTTCCATTTCTATTTCTATTTGATGAGCTGATGCATGGGGCATGTGCAAAAAGTTTGCCCCATTGCGAAACGTGAGAACGTTTTCGAAATAAGAAAAGTTTCTAATTATAAATACTGTCTGCAACGCCGGCATCTTTGTGTAAGCCTGTTAAATGGCTGGCCATTAACATTCTGACATTTGCAAATACTTACGAGCCCATTTCGGGGTCTGATAAACTACATTTTGATTTACTACTCCTGTGAAAAATGAGCCAAAGAAACGTGCCCCAAGCATCCTCCAGCAATGTGAGATAGACGCAGTGTCGAGTTCAAGTTCAAAGGGTAAAACAACTTTCTTGAATTCAGTATTAATTTCAAATCGACAACAACTTAAACACATCTTAAGAAATATTATGAAAATCTTTCTTGATCTTTGAGTACTTAAATTATGAACAATTAAGTTTATTAGAATATAAAATCAGAATTTTTTTAAGAGTCTGATTAATCTAAGTAAAAACTAAATGTGTATAAATAAATTTTTAATTAAAAAAATTTCTTTATCTAATTTAATTTCCAATTGAACAAAATTCTTAATTTGCTGTAAACTGAAATAATTTTCTTAAATGTTGACTTAAATTTTGCTAAAAATAATTATTTCATTTTCTGACTTGGCATTCTCGAGCTTGAATGAACTCAAATAATCTTTGTAACTGATTTGAAAAAAAAAGTAGATTCTTTTGTGTCGAATTTTCGACTTTGACCGGTCCTAAACAATCTTTTTAACTGATTTGAAAAATAAGCTGGGCGACAAAAGAAATGCCCATCGGTAAATAAAATTCTGACGTTTGGTAATCTGTTTTTGAAATGGATATTAAAGGGCAACAATACGGAGGATAAGCGGGCTGTGGCACATTGGACAGGCGGTTTACACTTTGTCAACACTTGCTGTAAAAATTTTGCCTCGGTTGCTGCAACGTTGCTTGCCACAAAGAGTACGATGCCATGCGGCAGCATCAGTTGTAGTTGATTTTTTAGCTGCATATTGTTGGGCGCTATTCATAGCAAGTCAGTGCATTTAAAAATAAACCGCTGGCAAATAGACTTGAACACACACAAAGAGACAGAGAGAGGGAAAGAGAGAGTGGGAGAGGTAACCATAAATGTGTACCACAAAAAAAAATGGCGCAACCTTTTGCAAGCGCAGCCATTTTGTTTTGTCTTTTGCGCTTCCGTTGGCTTAAATGCGAGGTCGGCGCACATCCTTTTCCGTTTTCCCGTCGCCTGCTATCGTCTCATCATCTCAGCCTCAGTTTCCCTCCCCACTTATTCGCCGCCTCAGCAACATTCTGAGCGTCACTTTCATCGTCATCCCCATCCTCATCCTCAGCATCATCATCAACATTGGCAGCAGCCAGCGTTGCGGTTGCCGCCGCCTTGATAATTATGGCGAAATATCAACAAAATTAGAGCGACCATGGCATATGCCGCAACATTAACGCTGACGCTTAACCCCGAATTGCCGTTGAGATTTTTTTTGCACACATTGTTTGTTGGACGCCAGTTCCGGTCGAAAGTTGCTCCCAAGTGCTTAATTAAGATGTGAACGCAACTCAACTCACTTTACATGCTCCTGGCGTATGTGTGTGTGTATGTCTATGTACGTATTTCTGTCTGTATGTTTACATTTCATTCAAACATAATGAAGAATCCGCCCCTCAAGCCACGTCCGACAAGTGGCATGTGGCATGTGGCTGTGTATCGGCTGAAGTGCCTCCACTTGAGCCGCACTCCGGCCCCTTAAGTACCTGCGTAGCCAGCAACCAAAAACATTTCGGCGCAGGTGTATATACACTGAAAGAAACGTATGCTCTAAATTAACATACATTTTTAAAAGTATTTCTAGAAACGTTGTGGAAAAACCTTTCTTAACTTTTTCAATTATTCCTTGTAATTTGACGCCCTTTTAGCTGATTTATTTTTGCGAGTGTAGATATCCCACATACAGGTTTACCAACCTAACTCGTGCTTAACTGACTGACATGCTCAGTGAGGAGGCTCAGAGATTTATACATGAATTTACATTTTAATCTGTCACTAAGCCGCTCGGGATTCAAATACTTTTCACTTTTGCTTTGAGATTGGTTTTCTTTAATGTTTGTTGTTGCTAGGATTGAAAGTTTTGTTGCGTTTTTCATTATAAATTTGTCGCTGGGGATAAGTCAAAGAACATATGTGCAGATTACAGTTTTCCTTTCTTTTTGTTATATATATATATATATATATATATATATATTATTATTTGTCACTTTTCTATTTATTCATAGATTATGCTAGTCGTGGACAGAAGAAGTTTGGCGACAAGTGCGAAAATACGTTGGAATGCGGCTTTCCCGGCTCCATATGCGATCCGAAGAAGAAGTACTGCCAGTGCACCGAAGATCTGCAAATCACCAATCACATTGATAAATGTGGCAAGGGTAAGCGTTGGGCGTCGGTTGCACAGTGGTTGGATGCATGGATGGGGAATAGATGGGGGCATGCTGTGGAGAAGGCAGTCTCGGATAGCCTCGCTTGTCAGTCTGCCAAGTTTTCATTAAAAGAAATGCATGGCCAGCAAACAAATCCCCCAAAGCCCTACGTTGATTACCGGGGCGCAGCAACAAATGCTGTAAATTGAAATCGTACAAAAAAGACAAATTAAACGAATAGTGAAATAAAAAGCTTGGCAGCTGGTTGCAATTTTGTGAACAAACACCTAGGTGGCGGGGGAAGAGGGAAATCATGATTACAAGCCCCTGAATACTTAATCTATATTTGACATAATTATAATATATATTTCCCCAAAGGCTGGGCACATTTAATACCTTAATTTAAAATCGATTTGTGCAATTATCGTCCAACGATGATTGACATTTTAATGAGCCAGCACTTAGCAGTTGGCCAATGAATCATCGGCCATAACTTAACTAAAGAATTACTTGCGAAATAATAGAATTTTTATACTCATAAATATGATTTCTGTGCATGCTAAAACTATGTGTGAATCATTGGGTAGCTGAATAATGATTCATCAGTCTGCAGTATAACCAATTTATGATTAGCTATAGAGAATATTATCTCTCTGATAATAATAAAGTGTTTATTTATTTCAAGGGAATTTTAAGCTTATTTGTTGTGAAAAGCAATTTTGCGTTTTTAAGATTGTTCACCTAAGAACTGTGATATAAAATAAGAGTCATAGGAATCATTATTCATAAAATTAATAATTTTGAAACAAATAAAATTTAGGCAACTATATATTTTTTATTTGCGTATCTGACTTTTAATTCAAGTGTAAAAAGATACTTTCTAAAAGCCTTATAAAATTTAAATACAAGATTACAGGAGTAGTAAAATGAAGAATCATATAAATCTAGGCGACTCATGATTGTGTTATCTGTTTTATTGAATAACTAATCTTTTTTATAAAATAATAAAATTGTTAGACACACTTTTTTCTATTCCTATCCTTCGCCAATAAATACCTGTCACAATGACCAAAATACTTTCTGAAAATCTCCGACATTTTTAATACAACTTTACAGGAATAGTAGATTATGTATAATAATATAATTCTAGGCGATTCAAGATTATGTTATCCGTATTATTTAATAAAAGAACTAATTAATCTTCAGACTGTTAGACACATTATATATTTTGCTATGCTCTCTTTCGCCAACAAATACCAGTCACATTGAAAAAGATCATCAGACAAAAAGTTCTCATAAAGTTTGCTGACCTTTATTGGCACACATGTTAAATTATTCATATACAAAGCTATATATGGAGCATTGTAAATAGTCAGACGACAAGGTGGGTGGATTCCACTTGCCCTCAATTGTCGCTCCTTTGGTTTCCCCTATAAAAATATTTGTCTGACAGCCATCAAAGTGACGACAGTGACGATTGCGATAAATTCACAATCCCAACTGTGCTGTTCCCATTCCGACGACCAAATTTGTCGTAAGCATGTTCGGAAACAATGAAAAGAGTATATATATATATATGGACTGTACACATATGAATCATGTTGACCACACAAGGATTTCACTCCTTACACTTTCACCCTTGCAGCGGCCGCCGTCAACGAGAGCTGCTTCTTCAACGAGCAGTGTGAAGCGGTTTACTTTCAGACGGAATGCCGGGACGGACGTTGCATATGTCGCTTTGAGATGTCGCCCATCTGGGGCAAGGATGGCTCTGTCGAGTGCAAAGGTCGGTGTCGAACCTGCGGCTTTTGTGTTGTGTAGTGTTTGTGATTAAGGGTTGAGTAATGGAAAGTGTTTGCTTGATGTTTGCTTGCAGGGCGCCAGGACAAGCGAGGACCCGAGACGTACATTGATCCGGCCATGATTGGAGTGCTGGTAGGAATGGCATTGATGTTTATTATTATTTGTGTCGTCCTGCGATTGTTTAGCCAGTGAGTAAATTGCAATGCAAATATTGATCACCACAACACACACACATATCAGATTTACAGAAGAAGCTCAACCATACCCAAAAACCAAATCAGAATTCAGTATCAGCTACCCGGATTGGGTTGGGTTGGTTGGGTTGGTATTAATTTCTGTTTGCATGTAGAAAACACTTCCATAACCTAATTGGGTCAACTGGGCTGCTGGCTGAGCATTGAGGCGTTGTCGATGGAAACGGGCAACGGCCATTTCATGAAGTCAACTCAACTGAATTTTTTTAAGCACGTCGTTGCCCTGGCTGTCTGGCCAAATGACACATAATTTGATCAGCAATTAATTTCAGTTAAATGAACAACATTTATGCAATAATTGGCATTAAAAGCAGCCAACAGCAAAATCACTAGCAAAATTTATGTGAATATGGTAAAACAACGCCCAATTTTTAGCATAGACAGACATAATTTAGCTGAAATAAATACTTTAAAAGCAAAATTATTTTAGCAAAAAATAGAACAACTACATAAAAAAAAATATTTCTCTCTGTGATTCAGTCACTTAATTTAAATGAGAATCTATGCCTAAATCAAAATATTTATAATAAATATTGGAAAATCTTTTATCTAAAAATAAATAATAAAGTTTGTTTAATATTTGAGATGAATTTAAGTAACTTGTAAATTTAGTTCATGTTGCCTTGAACTTTGCTCAGCTGCACTAAATTCATTCATTTTATGGTACATTAACTGAACACTTTTTTACTTGCTTTCTGTCTCTGTCTGTCTTAGGGCACGTTGGCACGAGAATCGCACCATATTCAATACGCCGAATCCTCGCTTGATGAACGTATCCCTGCTGCGGGACAATAAGTTGCTGCATGGCCAGGACAGGCGCGGCTCCCGGATGTCGGTGCGGGCTCCATCGCGACAACCGAGCATGGCTTCGCTGCGTCCACATTCGCCGAATCCGTCGCTAGGTAAGACAGGTTTGTATTCCATATGTGGCTTCTCCTTTGATGGCACCCCCCCCACAAGTAATAATCTAATGTAAACAGTACGCATTTTTTTTGCTTTGGTTTTCAATTCGTTTGTGTATTTTTTGTCGTTTCTTTTTTATTTTCTTTGATTTTCGCAATTTTGTTAGAGAAATGCAGAACTTTCTGCACACAATAAAAAAAAAAAACTCAATCAATCAATCAGTCAGTCAGTCAGTCACCAAACAAAAACTAACCAATCAAATCACAACTAAAATCAAAACCAAATTTCAACAAAAAAAAGTTAAGCTGTTGCTATGAAAACAAAATAACATTTTAAACAAATACACAATATAAATCTATATCTTGATTGACATCTGATAATAATAACAATTTACAATTAATAGTAAATACACTTAATGCATGTATTTACCGCCATACAAAATTGCTGTGTCATTTAAAAACCAATAATATTAATTGAGATTCAGCCAGTTGTCTTTTGCGATATGATACCATTATCTATTGGAGGCATTTGTTCATTCAGGAAATATGCTTAAGAAAATTCTAGATTCAAATAAGTAATTTATTAAACTCTCCAATGAAAATTGAGTAGTTTTGGTATGAGAATTAATTTCGCAAAAAATATGTGCAGAAAATTTATGGCTTCATAGAATTTAAAACATTTATTCTATCATTTTAATTAAATATAGTTAAGTAGTTTAATATTTCTTTGTTCCTATAAATTATTTAAAGATTTTATATCTTGTCTCAAATATAGTAACATAATTTCTGTTTACTTTGATTTATGAAAAAACTGCTTGAACAATAATTGTTGAATGGAGTTCACAAAATATTTGCATATTTGGCTTGTCATCAAAATGTGGAACAACTTTGACGTATGAAAGTTTTTACTGACTCGATATAAAAAACAATTAAAGAGCACTTTGATGAAATCAAAAATAAATTTTTTCTATTTTGAGACCACTTAATGCTGCTTA
The DNA here is from genome assembly GCA_035042405.1 of Drosophila demipolita. Classification (NCBI taxonomy): domain Eukaryota; kingdom Metazoa; phylum Arthropoda; class Insecta; order Diptera; family Drosophilidae; genus Drosophila; species Drosophila demipolita. Next base: position 8,137,072 of record JAWNLI010000485.1, read on the forward strand.
AAGACTTACTATTAGGAGCTTAGAGGTATACATATTGGTTATAGAGCACTCAAAGCTTAACCAATTGAGTGGCTCGTGTTGTGATTGAGTTTCGCTACCCAAGCAAAATTGTAATCAACTACAAAAAAAAAAAATATATACAATAACAAAGTAGAATAAGTTCAAGTGAGCCAAGCGAAACTCTTTGGGGATCAATCAAATTGATTGACGCTTTAAGAAGCGTTAAATTCAGAGCTGTACTATGTTGTTGCTGGCGTTTCTGATTTGGTTTTGTTATCTTAGGCCCAGCGGACATTTGTTACCAATTACCTTTGTCCCCCCCCCCCCTCCCCTTCAACAGTACTTTCTTTTATTGTTATTTGTGTGTTTTGTGTGTCACGATGCCAAACAATAAATGTTTTCTTTGCTCGCTGCCTGCTCTTTCTCCTGCAACACTCAAACACACACATATGCACACACACACACACACACACAATTACTTACACCCACTGAAATACTACACGCACAACAACAATTGATGTTGCAAATCAAAAAAAAAAACAAAAAAAAAAGGTCGCATGATACGCTCGAAGAGCAACACACGCTCGAGTGACTCTCGTGTCAGTGATGTGTCCAACTGTTCCCGTTTGTTGGAGCATCATCCGAGCGCCGCCAGTCAGTACAATGTTGTCCATAGCCATTTTCTGCCCTACGTGCCAACAACAACATCAGCGACCGCCACAATAACGAATGCTGCCCCAACCGCAACGACGACGACGCCAACGCCGATGCCAACGCCGACGCCGACGCCGACGCCAGCATCATCTATCACTGTGACGACTACGTATGTGTCCTCGCCAGGAGCAGCTCCTGCTTGCGGCATGACTGCCAATCCGGATGCCAACAAGTTTTAGTCTTAGGCCAAACAAAAAAAAATCCAAAAAAAAATACGTAAAAAAAAACATATACAAATAAATGAAATGCAGCCATATCAGTATCCAGTAAACAGTTCCAGATGCCGAACGAGGTAGGCAGCAGCCAACGTTGTAGTTGCCTCAATTTGTTGAATGTGCCGTGTTAGCTGTGTCCTGTAATTGTAGTTGCTGTCTTTTGTTGTTGTTGTCGTTGTTGCTGTTGTACCAAACATTAAACGCAAAGTTGTAGTAAAAGTTAACTGCCAAAAAAAAAAAAAAAAAAAAAAAGTAAATGCTCTTAGCTATAGCAAACATAATACTTACTACTACTACTACATGTATTGTTCCCCAAACATCCGTCAACACTGTCAAACACCCAACACGAAATACAAAATAACAAGCCAAAAACCAAAAGTCAACACAAAAATTGCCGTTACGATTTAAAGTTTTACATTAATAAATTTTAGTTGATTAGTCTGCCTATTCTATGTACTTATATAGACACTTCAACTGGATCTAAAGAAAAACTGTCATTATACTCGAACACTTTCTAATCCATTAACTCTAAATTAAATAGTGCACTAGAAGCGTTTGTATTTTTTTTTTTTATATATTTTCATTTCCATTTCCGTTTCCGCTTATGCTTTTAGTTAAATTGATTTTGAAAGCACGCCGATTCCTGATTTATTTTGAGTATGATTTTAGTATGCTAGAATAACATTAAATAAATAGCTTTAAATAGAATAAATATTTATGTACAGTGGTCACTCGAAAATGAACACATACAGAAGTTTGTAGTTATGCATAAATTAAAAATCATAATTTAAAATCATTAAAAAAATTTCAAGTTGGAATTTAACAAAATTCCATTTTAATTGTGAATTAGATGCTCTGCATTTGAATTTCCAAGTGACCACTGCATTAGTATATATATATATATAAATATGTCTGTAGTATGTATAACATGTTTCTATGTAGTCCTTGTGCTCGTTCGGATGCATTATTAAATGTCTGCAGATGCCTCACGTTGTGCTGTTGAGTGGCACAAACTGACTTTGTTGAGTGTCATCCTCACCGGCGGCTAAGTGAATGCTGGCTAACACCTACATACACCTTGTTGTTATTGTTGTTGTTGTTGATGTTCCAGTTATTTGAACTAATTGCGGTTATGCGTTTTATATCCTTTGCTGTGTTCCATTACGAACTGCATACGTAATAAACATTTAATACGTGCCTCCTCCACAGGCTCCCAGTCGGAATCTCATGGCAGTGCCAGCAATGCGTCAGCCACATCGGTACGCTCAAATCGCTCAAATTCTGTGGCACCCGGCAAGGTGTCAACCGGAGGTGGTCATCATGAGCGACACGGCTCCGCGCACCGACAGCACCACTCGCACCATCTGCAGTCGCCGCAAGAGGAATCGCTGATTACGAACATTACCACAAATCCCGTGGCCGAGAGCGTGACCGTTGAAATTATCGAACCAGGACAGAAGTGAACACAAAAGCTATGAAAGTAATTACATCAAAAATGAAAAAGAAAAATATTAAAAAAAAAAACAAACAGAAAATGAAAAGAAAACAAAACAAAACAAGAAAACAAAAAAACATATAAACACAGATAAGCGAGTCAACAATTGTCGATATCGTCGTTTAATATGCACGCGATAATAATAGGGAACCGTTAGACACGGACCCAGACATAATGCCATTGTTAGTAACTTTTTTTAACCGACAATTTTTGCAAATTAATGAATAATTTTTCGAAACCGTATTAAGCGTTTAACAAATTTTTGCAGAACCACACACACGACAACAAAATGCTAATTAATTAATTACACAAACATATATATATATATATATATATATATGTGTATATCTATATATCCTTATATATATATATATATATATATATATATATACATATATACAATATATATATTGTACCAATATATGCGACTACACCACACCAAAAAAAAAATATTCGAACAAAAACCTTGCATAACAAATTCATATTTCTCTTTTTTTCAAACAAAAAAAAAATATTTAAGAAAACAAAAATAAGAAAATAAGTCGTTTATTAATTTATATATAAATATTGTACGCAGATCTAAAGCTTAGGGTTCAACGCTTTAACAGAACACCCAGATAAAAAAATTTCGTAGAAATTAAAACTGTTTTTGTAGGCATGATTTATAAAAGGTAGAGTATTCGATTTTTTGGTAAACAAAAAAATATATATACCTCTTCTTATAAAAGGGAAAGCGAAAATCATTGCCAAAACAACAATTAGGACGCACAACAAAATGCAAAAGCAACAACAAAAAGATGATGTACAAAGTACATACGCACAACGCCTTATCTTATCTATATATATTGTGTATCTAGGTGGAGCTACCAATGTGGTAACGGCTAAGGTATATTTAGATATATATATACAAGCCTATATAGCGAGTTTTGGCCACGCCTGCAATTGCTGCTGCCGTAGACCCCAAAAAAAGTATGGATATTATAATTCTTATAGCCAATCAAAAAGCACACAAAAATATGCTAAAAAAAAAAAGAGAAAAAATATTAAGAACCTCGGGACCATATTTTATAATCAAAATATGCGTTTCAAATAAAGAAAGCACGCACGTTTAGTTCCCTAACTAACATTTTGTCAAGTGTTTTGACTCAATAATACTTTTAACTACCATAATTGCTACACATTGCTGGCTGAACTTAAGTTTAGGGAACACAAGAGACACAAGAGAAACAAGTAGAAACAAGTTAGCACAATTAGTGCCGAGTAGTTAGCGCCTAACTAAGTATAAACTAAAATATGAGTAGATGCTAGTTATCTAAATTGACTTCCACTCAATAATTACAACAAAATTGAGTTCTTAACATTTTGTGCTAAATTTATGAGTTAACAATTTAAATGCAAATCTCACACCGCAATTATTTTTTTTAGTTTCCTCTGAAATCTGGTCGGTCTGATGTCTTTTGGAGTTGAGCACTGGGCGAGCCAATAATAGGGGAAGATTCTTAGTGCGTCCAGTGCTGAGCCTCACATTAGCTGACCAGAGTTATAATATATATATATATATATATATATCTAGTCTTTTGAGTATGAATATAAGGTTCTTGGTTTTCAGCAAGCCCTCCTCAACAAAAACTCTCATTTGCTTTTGTGCTCAATCAAAGAAGCTTAACTGTGAGAATAACAAAGTGAATACAAAATGTGTTTATACTTAAAAAAAAAAAAATAATAAACAAATTTAAAATACAAATTAAATCAACCTTAAGTAATAAATACCAAAACCTAAAGAAAATGGTTCGTACAATTTAGTAGAGCGAATGCAAATCGCATAATCTTAAACTTAAACAGGATAATTACAAATTCCATAAAAACTAAAAACTTAAATAAAATGCTTGAAAAAAATACAAAACTAGCTAAAAAAAAAGTACGAGAACTATAATTATGACAAAACTATTTTATCCAATTGCATCGAATTTTCTTAAAACGGCAACCAAACAATCTTATTTCTAGGGCATCAACAATTATATATATACATACGTATTTACATTCCAAAGCACAACAATAGGAATTATAGTGAAAAAATGTAAAAATCCAATAAAAAAAAACATTCAAATAAAATAATATAAAAACAACTTAAGCATTGAAATTTGGGGAAGGATTTCAAGGTTTAATTTTGTTTTTATGAGAACACGTAATCTTAAGCACTGGTAAATCTAAAGTTAAATTTAATAATTCATATATATATATATAGATAAATATATACATTCATAAGATTTATGAACACTCTTCAAACACTGATTTTCTATTTACATCAAAATACAAAAAAACGTTGAAGGCAGACTTTATGTAAGCGAATTTTAAATAAGCGAAAATCATATGAAAAAAAATATTTAATTAAATTATATACATCAATATATATGCTTTATTTACTTTAATATTTATACACAAAAGAAAACTACATCTAAAAGTTAAAAATCAAACTACATGATTATATATATACACTTGTATAAAAAAATCTAGTAAAAAAACTCTATGCGATAAATTCATTTACACTCTAGCAAAACAATTTTATACATATACCAAGCAAAATTTCGTGAATTCAACATATATAGAAAATCTACAAAAAAAAAAAAAAGAATAAAAAAAAACATAATCGCACATCAAAGTCACACACAAAGAAAATAAATTAAATAATATATGAAAGCTACAAGATGAAAAATGCATAATTCTCAAGATTTCTCATGTGACTCATTAAATACTAGCAACACCAACAACAAATAGGAGTTGAGCGTAGTTATAGTATTGAACAAATCAAAATCAAGTAGCCAGAAATATAGCGCGCTAGTTTAATCGTTAAGTAAATAAATACATTGCATTCTAAAAAAAAAAACAAATAAAACAAAACATAAATAACATCAAAAATATACTTACAAAAAGGAAATGCTTTTTTTTTAAAACGTTAAGAAAAAGAAAAAGAATACAAAAAAACGCTACAACTTCGTATATTATACATGTAATGCATATTATGCATATATATACAAAAATATATAGATTTATATTTAAAATCAGTTCACTATAATAAAAACTATATTACCATAACTTAAAACTTAAAAACATACAACAAACTACAGTCTTTCTTTTTTATAATGTTGTCCCCTTGAAAACACTCAAATGGCCCTCGCCATGCGCCATCGCCTGATCCGCGGCTGATCCTGGCAAACGTTTGCCCAACACCCGTTTATAGTAGCTCTGCTCGGCCACGTAACGCAGATGCTTCGCACTTGCCGCTTCCGTCTTCTCCACGAAGCGATACAAGTGGCCATTGCGTTGCTGCAACAGCACATGTGGATGCCCCAATTCCACCACACAACCCGCATTCAACACCAGCACCCGATCCGAATCCATCACTGTATGCAGCCGATGGGCAATTGTTAGCACGGTGCAGCTGGCGAACCTGGTGTGTATCGCCTCCTGGATGAGCTGATCGGTGCTGTAAGTTGAAAAAATATGAAAATTAAATTAAAAATATATATCTATGCTATATATTGAAAAGTTGTATTATGAGGCACCTCCCGTATCAAATATAGATTTATTTTTTTTTGCAGATATCTCGAAAACTTAAATTTGATTTCATATTAATCTTCTGATGATCTTCTAGAGTGGGTTTATATAATCTTTATTTAATTTTCGCTGAATAATGAACGACTTTGGTTTTATTAATATTAAATTATATTTTGGGCGAGTCCACAATTTACCACTGCCAAAACTTTATCAAAACTAACACAAATTTAAAAGTAAAAACTTTTTATCATTGACTTTAAATTAATATTATTTTTAATTTATAATGTTTCTTTTTCGAGTTTGAGACTTACTCGGGATCCACATTAGCCGTTGCCTCGTCCATGATGAGTATATTATTATTCCTTAGTATAGCACGTGCCAGACAAATCAGTTGCCGCTGACCCATGCTGAAGTTGGCGCCACCATCGTGCAAGCGATAGCTGAGGCCTCCTTGGAGTGCACCCACAAAGGATTTCAGTTTGACGGCGTCCAACGCTTGCCACAGTTGCTCGTCCAACTGCTGCTCGAAGGGATCCAGATTGTAACGCAGTGTGCCCGAGAAGAGCACTGGATCTTGCGGTATAATCGAAATGCGACTGCGCAAATCTTGCAGTCCAAGTTTTCCAATATCATAGCCATCGATCTCGATGAGTCCCTCGTTGACTGCGAGGCGAAAGAGCGCCTGCACCACCGAGGATTTCCCTGCACCCGTGCGACCCACAATGCCCACCTTCTCTTTGGGATGTATGGTGAAGTTAAGACCCTTCAACACATACGGTCCATGATCGCTGTAGCGCAGCCGCAGATCCTGGAAATGCAACTGGCCAGGACTGGGCCATTTCGCTGGCAGATTGACAGCTGCATCAGTCTCATAGGATGGCTCCGGTGGCAGTTGAACGTACTCCAGGACACGCTCAACGCTGGTCATCTGGTTCTCCAGTTCGACAGAATGCCCCATGCCCCACTGACAAATAATGCCCAATGATATGGACTGCGTTATGGCCAAGCCAACATCTCCGCTGTAATAGCCACGATCGAACACCAGAAAACTGAAGGTGACCAACAAAATGTACACCACACAGATGAGATCCGTCCAGAAGGCAAAGGCCCGATTTACACTCGCATACAGATAAACCGCAGATGTATTCTCATTTTGATAACCATGGAAATGGCGTTCCAAGCGCTTCGTTGCATTCAAGGCGCGAATTGTGGTCAATCCCCGGAAGGTTGTGTTTGTGTGCGAAAAGAGGGGACTGCGTGCTGCGAAGGAAACAATAAAGAACAGATCATATAAAAGTCGGAGTGAATATATATCTATATATCCCATATCCTCTTCTACTAATCCCAACTCACATATGGTCTCGATGCGCTTGAGGCTTCTGCTTGCACCAATGTAGAGGCCCCGCGAAAAGAAGAGTATGGCAATCATGCCAGCAGCGGGTATGAGGAGCCAATAGTTGGCAGTGCTCACCACGATGAGCACCGCCAGGCTATTTACACAGAACTCGAGGGTCTCCATCATTGACTGCGGCAAGCTGATATCAATGGCCAGAATGTCGCTGGAGAAGCGGTTCAGAATGCGTCCCGAGGTGGCCAGCGTGAAGAATTGCATGCTGGCCCGTATGATGCCGGCGAAGAGGCACTTATGCACTCGTATGGAGATGCGCAGGCATATCATGAAGAAGCCAAAGGTGCGCAGGACATACAGGCACAGGGTGCACAAGATCAGCACGGCATACAGGATAAGCAGACGAGTGCGTATTTGGCGGCGCTCAATCTCCGGTTCGGTATCCTCCGGTTCCTTTTCCTCCCAAGTGGCCCTGCGAGTTTAAGCATAAGTAAATATTACACTCAAAAAAAATCTATATAAATTGTATTAATTTGCCAATGATTGTTTGCCATATTGTGGCTTATTAAAAATCACAGTTTTTATTTATAAATTTTAAGATATGTATTTTATAAAAATCTCAAAATTATGTCGAATTTTCAGAATCTGTATATTGAGAAATTGCTCTATTAACATTATAATAAAAGCTGATTCAGTAAATTGCATAAATTTTTTAATTTTAAAAAACTTTTTTCTAAAACTAGGGTTTTTTATTTCGATGTTTTAGCACATAGTAAAATTCGATATATCTTCAAGATTGCCGATTAATGGCAAATTTTCTCAAATTTTCAAATTTTTTTTGACTAATAATTCTAAAAAAAATTTTAGTATTTAAGTCGATTTTTATTAGCGAACTAATATAAAACGATCAATCGATAATTCGAACTCTCTAGTTTCTGAGCTGATTATTTTGACTTACCATTTGGATAAGAATATGTCCATGCTGGCCTCAGATCCGCGTGCCAACACGAAGAGCACCAGGATAAGTAACACCACGAAGGGTAAGCCCAAGATGAGAAAATATTGCTTGTAGGTGTTAAGTTTGACATATCCCTGGAGCTGCTGCTCCTTGTAAGTGTGCTCGTGCTCGTCCAGCTGCTGTTGAACTTGCTGTTGCGATAATAGATCCACGGGCAGCGTCTCCTCAAGAATGCTATCGCTGCGCACGGCATGCAGCTTGGACACTTCACTCTCATTTGCGACGGACATGCGGAGGCGAATGAGCTTCTTGAGGGATTCATATCTGCCCTGGATGGAGGCACGTCCGCCCTCCATGAGCACCATGTGATCAGCATGGCGCAGCAGTGGCACACGATGGGTGACCATGATGCGTATCTTGTCGCTGAGGAAGTCATTCAGGCAATGCTGAAGTATCAGTCGCCCGACATGCGAATCCACCGCAGACAGCGGATCATCCAGCAGATAAATATCCGCCTTGCGGTAAACAGCTCGAGCCAAACTCACCCTGGCCTTCTGGCCACCACTCAAACTGACACCGGATTCACCCACAATGGTGGCATCGCCGTGTTGCAGCCGCTCGATATCCTTGTCCAGCAGGCAGACGCGCAGCACATCGTTGTAGCGTCGCTCATCGTAGGGCTCCATGAAGATGATGTTTTCGCGCAGACTGCAGCGGTTTAACCAGGGCTGCTGCGGTGCATAGCTAATGACGCCATTAAGTTCCACGTTGCCACTGATTATGTCGAGTTCTCCCAGCAGAGCTGCTAGGAGTGTGCTCTTCCCAGCACCGACTGTGCCCACAATGCCGACAAATTGGTGCTCCTCGGCCTCGAAAGTAATGTCCTCGATATGACACTGGCGCTTCACCTGCTGGGGCTGATCCCAACTCGCCGTCAGATGTCGAAGCGTGACGCTTTTCCTCATGGCTACGGGATTGTGTATGTGTCCAAAATAGTTGCCATGCTGCAAATCATTGTCCACATCATTGAAATTGGTTACACCTCCATCCGCCGGGTCCTCGTGCTGCATGAGGAAATCGAAAACGCGTCGGGCGACAACATTGGTCTCCGCCCAGGAGTTGACCGCCAGTGGCCAGAGATGTAGCAGCGAGCTGTTGAGATGATCATAGTAGCTGGAAACGATGAACACCTTCTGGGCGGTCACAATATCACCCGTAAAGACATACGTGATCAGGCAGAGGAATAACGATAGCTTCGATATCATATCGGTGCACTGCAGCGCCGCATAGATGAACATGGAGCCCTTGATGGCGTCCATCTCTTTTTTGCGCACTCGGGCTATCAGCTGGGCGAAGGACTTCTCCCAAGCATACATCTTAATCACCTGCATCGCCGAGATGATCTCATTCATTAGTTTCACCCGGTCATCGCCATGTTCAGCGGAGAGTCTCTTAAACTTGGCCGTCGCCTTAGCGGCCCAAACTTGCAGTGGTATAAAGACTATAATGGTGGCTATGCCCACCAGCGCTGGCCAGCCAATAACCTCATAAATGATATAGCCAAATATCAAACCCTCCAGGGGGCCCTTCCACAGCTCGTGGAAGTAGTAGAAGGTCTCATTGAAATGTGGCAAATCGGTTGCCATTATGGCTATAGCATAACCACTCATTCCACTATTATCAACAGCAATGGAGACACGCAGGCATTTCCTGTAGACGAGGCCGGCACAGGCTAGCCGGATGCGTGTGCCCAGCTTGAACAGATAGAACATGTATGGATGATAACACAGGGCCTTCACCAGTGAGCACAGAACCACGCCCATGGCATACAGATAGGCCGACTCCTTGGATATATTGTTAACATTGGAGTTCTCCGAGAAAAAGGTCACCAGCCTGCCCAGCATCAGCGGTTGCATTGTGCTGCAAAAGGAATACACTTCATGATGAACTAGGATTGTATGTGTTAACTAGTTGAGAGTGCTCGATTTGGTGATACACTGTTTTCAGTTTCTTAGCCTATCATAAAGCGCTTTATTTAATTAAGCAATAAATTTATTTGTTGATTTATTCGAGATTCAAAAGATTATAAAAAATGAATAAATAAACACAAAATGTCGTTTTTAATCTCGGCTATATTTGAAAACAATTGTAAATTTAGTGAATTGTAAAACTTGTTTATTGTTGAATATTTCCAGCTCGAATAATCTCTGACTTGATAAATAAAGACAAAAAGGTTCAGTGACCTAATCTTTCTATCTAGTTAGATAAAATCAAAAAGTATAGCAATAAATATTTCTCTATTTGTATATTATTATATATATATATATATCTATTTTTTTTTTAAACATTTTAACTCATCTTTATCAATTACAGGGCATAAACCAACTCGATAGCCTCAACAAAAAAATAGAGTGACTTACTGCAAGGAGATCTCCACCAGCGAGTAGAGTATGCAAAGTGGCACAAAACTCGCGCCATATGCCCTGAAGATCATGTGGAGCACACTGGGATGCGGTCGCTTCAGCTCACGTTCCCAATAACCCAGTAGATGTTGCGACACCACCTGGCTATCCAGACTCGGCAGAGTTGCGTACAAATCTGCGGGATCAATGCTTTTGCCATATCCTTTGCGCAAGATATCACGTGACCAGCTGCAAAACGAAGTTTGGTTGTTATTCTTAATTGATAACAACATGTCTTGGCATGTTTATAATAAAAAAGCACTTGTTGCACATTCTGAACATTGAATATTTATTTGACAGGCAAGCGTTGCGACACTGTCATAAATCTGGAAGCGCTTAGCTCTTCAAACATTATCTTATCACACCAGGCACCGACAGGCAGACAGGAGTTTGATCGCGGATAGCACAAGTTGTAACAGTTAACATCATTTTTCAATTGTCACAAATTACGTATACGTATAAATTTTATTTATCATTAACTAGCTGACTAATCGACTAATCGTGTACTGTTTTACTGATTTATTCGAATCTCCAAAATCGCGAGCACTCACATAAAAAACCACTTTGATAGGAAATTGGCCTTCAGCACTGGATTCGGTTGTCGTGCCTCCTTTGTCGCGCACATTTCTCAGCATTTGCCTCACAAACGTCGCCAACTTGCAGCTGCTCTAATTTACGGCCGAATATCTTTGCTTTAACATAGATATTTTTTATATATATACATATATAAATATCTATTAGATCCTTTGGCACTATTACCGGTTGTGGCCGCTGCCTTTGGCGTTTCGCGCGTAACTGATTTGTTGAGTGCGGAAACCCATTGTTTTTTAACTAAATGTCACTTTACGAACCCCAAATCATCGTTATAAATCAATGATCCGTTGCCGGCTTGCCTATCGCACCACTTGGTGTGCTTGGTTTTATCTTAATGCCTGCCTGACAGCAAATCATCACCGGCTGCAGTGGCAGCAACGACGCGCGAGTCGCGGAAACATGGCCACTGGCCATAAGCAAGACCCAAATACAAATGGTGAGTAATATATAATCAGTTATTTCAAATTGGTTTTATTACACTCTGCATTGCCATTGACAATTTCGATTGGAGCTTTGCATCACTTAAATTGTATATATATATATATACATTTTTTTTTCTATTCTATTAACAATAACAATTTCAATTAACATTTTTGTTGTAATAACTCTCAGGCACTTTATTGAGATGTTGTATGTAAATACATACGTACTTAAGTACAATGTGATAAGACTAAATTATATAATAGATTTCTACTACATTTTGTATAGTATATATAAAAAATAAGTAGCACTTGGCATTAGTTTGATTTAAGTTGCTTTCAGTGTTGATTTGTGCAAATTGCTTTCTTTGAAGTTCTACAATTGTAATGAAGACATTGCGGAGGCATACAGATAAGATATATACTTAAAAATAAGTCTGTTTTGCATTCATCTTTTTGCATCACAACTGACGTTTAAGTAACAAGAGTTAACAATGAACCACGCTTACATACATACATACTGTACATATTACTTATACGGAATATAGAACTTATCAAATTACAAAACAGAAATTAAAGTAAAGTAAATAAATTTCAATGTACGCTCATAATAATACTTTCAGTTCCGAATAGTGTACATCTATAGTAAGTTAAGTGTGTATTTTTGTTTGTGATGAGTTCCTTTCTTTTTTATTGATTCGTTTGTGCTACTCCGTCTTCTCGTGGAGAGCGTCCATTGTGACATTGAGCTCCTCGGCAGGCACTCTGCCGTCCAGCAAGCGTGTTGTATAACTGTCCTCGGCTGCTTGTTGGAGCGCAGATGCCGTCGACGTGCCCGTGTTGTCAACCAAATGGCGCAGATAGCCACCCGGTCGTTGCAGCAGCTCGTAGGCATGACCCAGTTCACGCACCTCGCCCGCATCCATGACCAGCACTCTATCCGAATCCATAACTGTGTGCAATCGATGGGCAATTGTGAGCACCGTGCAACCGGCAAACTTGGAGCGTATCGTTTGCTGGATCAACTTGTCCGTTCTGCAAGTGGAGCAATCATGTAATCAAATAGAATCAGATATAGCGTAGCTCAAAAACTTACTCTGGATCAACGTTGGCAGTGGCCTCGTCCAAGATTAGCACACGATTATTGCGTAGAATGGCGCGAGCCAAGCAGACGAGTTGACGCTGACCCACGCTAAAGTTGGAGCCACCATCATACATGCGACAATCGAGACCGCCTATCAGTGTGGAGACATACGAACGCAGCTCGACATCGCCCAGCGCCTTCCACATATCATCGTCCGAGCGCTCATCCATAGGATCCAGATTGTACCGCAGTGTGCCCGAGAAGAGCACCGGATCCTGGGGTATAATTGAGATGCGACTGCGTAAATCGTGCAATCCCATATGCTCAATATCCACATCATCGATGCGTATCATGCCCTCATTGCAGGCTAAACGAAATATGGACTGTATGATGGATGATTTGCCGGCACCGGTGCGTCCAACAATGCCAATCTTCTCACGGGACTCAATGGTGAAGTTAAGATCCCGCAGCACAGGCGACTCTTTTGGTGAGTAGCACAACTTGAAGTTAATGAACTCAATGCGTCCCTTGTTGGGCCACTCAGTTTTTGGCTTGAATTTCTCAGCTGTCTCTAGTGGCGGCTCCGATGGTTGCTCTGTATATTCGAAGACACGTTCCACACTCGTCATCTCGTTCTCCAGCTCGGCCGTTTGACGCATACCCCACTGACACATGCCCGTCATCGTTGTGCTGTGCAAAATGGCCAGACCGACATCTCCGCTGTTGAACTCGGTGCGCAACAGCAGAAAACTGAATGTTACCGCCGTCATGTAGACAATGCACAACAGATCCGACCACAGAGCGAACGCTCGGGTGCTCGAGAGAAACAGGAACCAGGCAGAGGTGTTTGCATTCTGATACTCGTGGAACTCAGTTTCCAGAGCGCTCTGTGCCTGCAGAGCGCGCACCGTTGTCAGGCCCTGAAACGTTTGATTGGTCAGCGAGTAGACGGGACTGCGAGCTGCAAAAGAAAATTAACTTATTATAAGAATTAATATAGTTGCGGTTTTAACTTACATATGCCCTCCAATCGCTTAACACTGCGACTTGTGTTCACATAGAGATAACGTATGCAAGCCAGAATCACGACAATAACAACGGCGGGCACCAGGAGCCAAAAGTTGGCTATGGCCACAATGACCAGCACACCAGTAACATCAATGGCGAACTAAGAGAACAACATGAGACACATGTTAAAAATGAGTATATAAATCAATGTGCAATTCACTTACAAAAAGGCAATCGAGCAGTGTGTGCGGCAGATCAGTGTCCACAGTGCGTATATCCTTGGCGAAGCGATTGAGAATGCGACCCGAGGAGTTCGTATTGAAGAAATACATTGTGGCACGCGTGATGCCGCGAAAGAGGCGATCGTGCAGGCGAAGCGAGATGCGCAGACACATCCGGAAGTAGCCAAAGGTGCGCAACAGATAAACGATGAGTGTTGCAGTGAGGATGACGGCATAGAACAAGACCAGCTCCTGACGCACAGCATCCACAGTGCTCTCAGCACGAAGCGGTACAGTTGCATTGTAGGTATCATTTACAGGATTTACCCGATTCGGCATCTCCAAGGTGCTGTTGACAATCTGTGGCAGAGCTGTTGTGCTGCCATTGAGCGCAATATTTTCCTCCCATATGACCCTGGCGGAAATAAATAATAGAATGTAACATTTCTTCTTTATATTCATAGGATGATTAATTAAACTCACCAGCGCGACAAGAAGTAATCCACACCCGTAAGCATTATCCTGGAGCAAACGAACATCACCATAATCAAGCCAAGCAGAAATGAGCTCTCCAACGCCTTGAAGTAGGAGGCATAGACACTAAACTTAACCGCACCCACAGCCTGCTGTTCCTGGTTGAGTTCCTCAACGGTTTCATCGGGTCGCAGCAGCTGATTGTGATGATGATCTATGCTCTTCTCGGAGTCGCTTCGAGACATGTGACTGTTGATGCTGTGCGTGTCAATGCCGCTCTCATCGTGCGTCTGCTCCAAGAACTGAAATTGTCGCGAGCGTTGCAACTGCTGATAGCTTCCCTGAGCGGCCACTTTGCCAGCGGACATGAGCAGCAGATGCTCCACATCGAACAGATACTGCAGCTGATGAGTGACCAGAATACGAATCTTATTCGACAGAAAGTCCCGTATGCACTTCTCAAAGATGTGCTTCCCCACGTGCGTGTCCACCGCAGAGAGTGGATCATCCAGCAAATAGATGTCAGCCTTACGATAAACGGCACGCGCTAAATTTACACGTGCCTTCTGACCGCCACTGAGACTGACGCCCCGCTCCCCAACCACTGTTAAATCACCACGGGGCAGCAGTTCGAGATCGCGTTCCAGGGCGCAGACTTTGATCACCTTCTTGTAGCGCCGCTCGTTGTAATCTTCCACGAACACAATGTTGTCACGAATGGTTCCTTCAAAGACCCAGGGCTCCTGAGCCGCGTACGAGACTTTGCCATGGACAAGCGCTTCGCCCTCATCGATGCCAACCTCGCCCAGCAGCACATTGAGAAAACTAGATTTGCCAGCGCCGACGGGACCAACGACTGCCGTTAAACTGGGATCCTGTATATCGGTGGTAAAGCTATCAATGGCACAATTGGAGATACCGTCATTGGTGCCCCACGATGCTGTCACATTCTTCAGCACCACACACTTTTTGGTCGTATCGGGATTGTAATCCCTGAGTCGATTGGGCTGCGATTGCGGCTGTGCCGGATACGATGGACCATTGGACAGCAGCGAGCCATTCAGCTCGACATTCTTCTTCTTGTCGTCGTCATTGAGCTTGCGCTTGTTCTTTGGCTTCTTGGCATCCGCTTCCAAATTAATGGGTGCCTCCGCCTTATCGCCATCCAACAGGAACTCTTTGCATCTACGCGCCGAGACCAAAGCCTCGGCTATAAATGTGATGGAGAGGGGCCAAAAGTGCACCATGGAATCGTTCAGCATGTTAAAATACGAGGAGACCATGTAGACCTTCTTGGCAGTCAGAGCATCGCCCAGGTACACATATGAGCAGAGCGCAAGGAACACCGACAGTGGAGAGATCATCGTGGTGCAACTGAGTGCGGCATGAATATATGCCGTGCCACGTATCGCTTTCATCTCCTTCAGACGCACTTCGGCAACGACGCGCGCAAAGGATTTCTCCCATGCATACATCTTAATCACCTGGATGCCTTGGATAATCTCATTCATCAGCTTGACACGCAAATCTGTGCGCTCAGCGGTCATTTGGCTATAATACGACGCCTTCTTGGCTGCCCAGGCCTGCAGAGGTATAAAACTGAGCATGAAGGAGACGCCAATCACAGCGGATATGCCCACTTCGCGGTACATGAGATAGCCAATGAGCAGAGATTCCATCGGTCCCTTCCACGTGTCGTGCAGAAAACAGAGCGCCACATCGAAGCGATTCAAATCATTGGACAATATGTTGATCGCACGGGCGCGCAGTCCATCGTTGCTGCTGCTTTTGGAGACCTGCAAGCACTTGCGGAAGATGAGGCCGGAAAGGGCGAGCCGCAGTTTGGTGCCCACTTGGAATATGTAGAATATGAAGGGATGGAATGTCAGTACAGGCACCAGAGAGCACAGCACAATGCCCATTGCATATTGGTATGCGTCCGCCTTGCTTATCGTTGTCTGATCCGCGGCAAAATAACCAACGAGGCTGCCCAAAAAAAGCGGCATAAGGGATCTGCAAATTAAGAACAAAGATTAGGAAATTATCTATCAAATTGTATTTTTTTTTATTCTACATACTTGCAACAGGATTCGACGATGGAGAACATGATGCCAAGAGGCATGAATATCCATCCATATGCACGGAATATCATGCGTAAGACACTTGGATTGCCGCGCTGCTTCTCATCCTCCCACAGTTCACCGAATTTGTTCGTCACCCGTTCGCTGTCCAGCGTCTTTCTATGCTGATACAGCTCCTCGTCCGTAAGTGGGCCCTGAAGTCCACGTTTGAACATATCTCGCATCCACCTGCAATTCAGTTAGTGCACCTTGTTATCACTTAAGCTAATGGCTTTGATAAGAGGCAAATGAATTTTTGCAAACTTTAAAACACACAAACCATAAAAGTCTTAACATCAGGGTCTTAAAACAGATTTACTTGAACATTAGCTAAGCTTTTAATCAAAACGATACCAACTCTGAATATCAACATACTCACTAAGGTTTTAAGTGGAATTTACGCAAAGTTATTGCTCATTTTAAAGTAAGCTTTAAAACATTTAGATTTGCACATTTTCAAATTTTCTAGTTATTGTTTAATGCAGTTTGTTAAAGATAGTCAATAAATGCAATAAATAAAAACAATTGAAAACATTTATCTTTGCAGAGAGATTAAATTGTTTTACACTTAAGAACTGCCCGTGCATTTAAGATTTCAAATACTTTAGTCTATTATGACGTAAAAGTTACAAAGTTCTTTATAAAAAATGGAAATTTATAAAAGTAAAAAATACTTTGCTAAATAGTTACCATAAGAGTAATGGACAATAAATTAAGTTATAATCTGGGTCAAGCTCATAAACTTGCATCAATAAATAACAACGTTGTGTGAATAAGATTACACAACTTATCGGCGAGTTTATTTAATCTTTAACCCGAAATAAATGTTAAATAATTGTTTCTTATTGTTTTCTATCATATCTAATAGATGATGAACAAACACAAAGCAAAAAGTCGTCAATTGAAGACAAAGCATATTGAAAGAGAAATCTTTTGTGATTTCAGCTTAATCATTGTATGCAACACAAGCATGTGGTATTATTATATAGTATACACGACAAAAAAAAATATACTCAATGCTGTTTTCTAATCACATTGAACATATGCGCAGCGTCTGTATTATTTGTACATAGAATATAATCACATTTACTGGCGCATGTAAGTATGTAGTTTTTGGCAGCCAAGCTTAGTAAGCACAAAAAAAGTAAGCGAGAAACATTTTGGGCACTGTTGAACCTAGCCCTTATTCTAATTCATTTTTAATCATTGTCAACATAAACGCTGCGGTTACTGTGTTTGCACGTTAATAAAAACTTCCTGAAATTATAATATTATAACATGCCAAGTTTGGTGTTTAATGAAAAAAATATTTATTTTGAGTCTGATAATGAGTAATAAATTGTGCAAACAAATTGTGCAATTAGTTTTAAAATTATTCTTATTAGCGAACGTTCACTGTATATATTTACATAAATATGTGATGAGTGTATGAGCATGTGTGTGTGTGTGGGTATATATTGATTTGAATTTAATACGCCCCGGACACGTGTCATCGATATGAAAAAATATAAACTACCGTTATGACTAATGTATGCAGGTAAAGTTGGGAGCAGTGAATAATTAACTATAACTATAACTTACCAGAAGCTCCATCGTGAGAAGTAATTTGCTTTTGTGTAGGGATTCTTTGGACGTACGATCTTTCTGCGAGTGCGGTTCATAATATAATATGCTGCTCTTTAAATTTTATTAAGGTTTAGGCACAATTATCACAAATATATTTGCCGTTTACCGCTACGGCAAGTAAAACAGTAAATCGCCCTGCGGTTTTTCTCCCTCTTTTTGCTGTTGTTATTCGTGGGTTTATAAATAATTTATACACATACACACGCAGCAGTTAATTCGATCTATTTAAACCAATCACCGGCAACAACAAAAATACTATTGTTACAATGTTCCTCTGGTGTGAAGGTCTTTATTTTATTTTTCTCCACTTCTGAGAATTAACTGTTTGTTACAGTGATTGACCTGCCTGGCAACAAAGAGAGCGAGGCAGGGCAATCCGAAGCGAAGGCTGACGGACAAATGCAATTGTTTTTGTTTCGTATTAGATTATATTTTTATCAAAAATACTACAAATGGCCTTTTTGTGATGAACTACAATTCACACAATTATTACTTTATTACTACGTGAAACGTGAATTCAAAAAATATTGTGTGAAATCCCGTTGCAAGTCTTCGCGCTTCAACTTCTGAAATGGCAATGGGAGAACAGCAAAGAGCGATTAAAAAAGAAATCTCTTGAGCAAGCCGCGGCCAAAAAGAGCAAGCGAGCGAGAGCATCGAAACGTGAGTGTACTTATAATTGGTAAATTGGCGTGCACCAGCTGTGCATTGTTGCTACTCTTTTTTTACGCTCAGACTATTTGATTGTGGATGTACTTGTAACGACAGACAAGAGAATTATCGGCTAAATATGTAAACAAAGGCAGGAATACTGATCTATCAAATTATAAGCAATTGTAGAGTTTTTACACATAATGTTATCTATATAAATAAACAAAAAATAAGTATATATATCAGGATAAATTTGAAAACGCAACTCTGGTCTCAGCAAAACAAGGCCTAAAGGGTAGGTACGCTTCGGCTTGACAAACGTAACTCTCTATTTAGCCTTTGTTTTAATCAGCTACTTTTCTCTCTCTCTCTCTCCCTCTCTATGCGGCATGGCGGCAACTCAGTTATTTGTAAAACCGCTGAAATTGAATTTTGAGCTGAGAGAGAGAGCAACAAATATTTGTTTGTCGTTATTTTAAAAATTGAGCGGATGCAATTACAATGCGTTGTGAAATTCTTCAACGCCATATATAACTAAAAAAGCTCTACCTAATTAAAATTTGTTGTTCTCAAAGTGCCATCCCGGCAAATAAGATGTTTAAATTGTATGGGATATTGCAACATTTTGATAAGATTTATAGCACTTCAAAAAATTCCAAATTCTTTGTTGTTGATTCGCGTCAACTGAGATAAGGTAACTAAAAAAATGACTTAAGTGAACACAAATAATTTTACATCATGAGTGATGAACATTTATTATGGGTAATTATGGATTAGAATTAGTTTTGTGTATCTTTTTTTTTGTTGTTTATTTTTAGTACATTTTTGGGGAAAAATACATGTATTGAAAATCAAAAGAGGGGGATTCACTTAGATAATGACGAATAACATGCCCATCATTTAATCCTCAATGTATTCGAATGGCTCTGGCGGCTCGGGTTCCTTCTCATCATCGTTCATTGGCCCGAAAGCGGCAACAGGTTCGACCAACTCCTGCTCTTCAGCCTTGCCCGTGTGCTGGAATACGATGATGCCACCGATAGTGACATCCTTCATAGGCTCAAAGTGCTGGCCATCGATGATGCTAAGGACTTTTAGTTGCTGCCGCAGAACGCGTGCCGGATTCTGAAGGATTTCGAAGTTCGGCTCCGGCTCTTTCTTTTCCTTTTTCTCCTTCTCTTTGTCAGCAGTACTAGCTGCACTGGTGCTCGCCCCCTCCTTATCCTTGTCTTTCTCATCATCGGTCTTCTTCTTCTGCTCCTTCTCCTCCTTCTTCTTGGGCTTTGTCTCCTCCACGACAGGCTTCTCTTCTGTCTTGGCTGCCACTGCCGCTGTCGTGTCAGATTTCTCTTCATCCTTTTTGCTCTCCTTACTATCCTCATCCACATCCATCTTCTCATCCTCCTTTTTGTCAGCATTCTCGCGACGCTTTTGCCGAGCAGCAATCGAGAGCACAGCCGTTGCCACTTTTTCGCGCTCCTCGCTCTTCTTCTCCTCCAGAGGCGCTGGATAAGCGTATAACGATGGCTTCGCCGCCGATCTGTACTCCATTTTGGGCATCTTCAGATCCGAATTGAGACCGATGACACAGGTCGGCGTGAAGGCCAACGAGAGTGTGTGCGCCAATGGGAACCAGTACCAGTACTGGGTGAAGGCCAACATGCCAACAACGGCCTGCAGATTAGTGTGTCCAGTGCGCGATTGCAGCGAAAGTGTCGCATTGCGACCGCCAGCATCAATGATACCTGCAAGTAAAAGATTTTTTTAATATTAATAAAACAAAGAATAGAACAAGAAATGCTTTCAAAATTTTAAGTTTATGAATTCCGTTATAGGAATGAGCAAAAGGAAAAATATCCCTCATTTTATTCACCATTCTTAACTTATTTAAATATAATTACAATCAAATAGAAAGAAAAAAAGTAAACATTTTTCGATTCCAAAAAAAAAAATACAACTAAATTTATATATTGAAGACAAATAACTATTACAAATTTAAACTAAACCAACCAAAAATTGAATCAATCAAATATGCATAAATATGTTGAACTCACCTTGAGCCAGAATAGCTCCATATTTGGCCATGACATCCTCGTGCTTGTTGCTGATGACCTCGGCGTATAGCTGGCGGAAGAAGGTGCTCTTGGGGCAGCTCTGATCCGTGTGCTGGATGAGGATCATGGCGGATGCAATCAACGCGCCCTGACGTACAAAATTCACCGGATCGAACTTGACCATCGGTTCGAGGAGAGCAATGGCCTCGCGTAGACCAGTACCGGCGCAAGCAATACCCAACGCCATGGCGGCACCATAACGCACATGCGGATTGTACGACTCGGCGAGCAGGCTGACCACAGAAGGGCACTGTTCCGGTGTGCGGAATAGTATGAAACCAATGGCGGTGACTGCAGCGCGACGCACGTCATCATTCACATCGGAGACGGCAACGTGGAGTAGCTTACGAATAGCCTTGTTGCTCCCACTGCCATTGTAGGCCATTGCCAGGGTGTACATGCCAGAGCGACGCAGCACGGGATCCTTGTCTGTGGAAAGGCTGGTAACGAGCGGATCTGCTTCTTCGAGGCGTGAGAACATGGTCAACGAAATACCAACGGCCAGACCCCGAAGGATCTTCTCGTGCTGAGTCTCCTGCGCATACGACACCATATCCTCAATGGCCTGGGCATTCTTCGAGCCCAACATGACCATGCCCATGGCAATACCAGCTGCTTCGCCAGTGACCGCATCATCCTGATACAAATTGAACTTCAACTGTTCGTACAGATCCTGACGATGGGTGCCCATGCCGGCCAGACCCAAACCCAGGCAACCGCCATGACGGACGTTCTCGTTCTGGGCATCCTTCAGCTGTTGCAGCAGATAGTCAATGATATTGGCGCCATGATTCGCATGAATCAGACCCAAAGCGTAGAGAGCACCGCCCTCCGAGTACCCAGAGCTCGGTCCCGCCTCTTTAGGCAGATAGCTCTGCATTAGTGCCAGCGAATCCTTCTCATGACCGCGATGAATGACACCCAGCGAAGCGGTCGCTGTTAACTTGGCCCAATTCGTGGCACGTGACAACCAATCGAGATTATCGCGCAGGAACTGATCGGAGGTGGTGCCACTGTGCATATAAGCATTAGCGATGACAGTCGCAGTGTGACAAATGGAGACACGCACGGCCTCCTTGGTGCCGCGCAGCACCTGCAGATCGGCGTGATTGCTGCGTATAAGAAACTGCAGCTGCAGATCAATGGACACCTCGCCGGACAATATCGAAATCAGCTTCTCAATGTTCTTCTGATGCAGCTTCTCCATGTCGTTGAGGGAATCGATGGTACGCTCGATTTTTGCATCGCCTGCACATAAGAATAACAAAAGGAATTTTTGGTTAAAATAGCTAGGGAAAAGAGTCTTTGGATTGCTAAAGACTTCAGATTGTGAATGGAATATATATATGACTAAATGACTCAGCTGATTTATAAAATTTGTAATAATTTTTAGATGGTTCTTATTAAATTAAATAAGCATAATTATTAGCTTCTTTGGTGTTTGAAATGTGTGTAAATTAATTGTAAATTTATATACATACTCTCTGCGAACATATCAAGAAGGATTAAAAAGGAGCATGCACCAAAAGTAAAGCTTACCATCTTTATCGTCGCTGCTTTCGTCGCTAAGTAATTTGGCCTTCTCATCGTCGGATTTGGCGGCAGCATCACTGCCACCAGCTGTGGTGCCTTGTGGTTTAAATGTGCTGGGCAAAGCAGTTGGGATGGGAGCCGTTTCCTTGAGGGCCTGCAGTACATTGCCTAGGAATTCTTGTGTTGCCGACTCGTAAAGGTCGAAGGCGATTTGGTAGGCCATCAGATTGTTCGCTTCGGTGGAGGAGCGGGTCAGCTTGTCCAGCATTTCAGCAACGGCCAATGGATCCTCCAGAAAGATCAGGCATTGACACATGTTTACATAGTCGGGCACGCCCAGATCACGATATAGTCCGACCAGGCAGCGCAGCACCTGATTGCGGAATCCACGATTCTGTAGCAAGGACATGGTGACATTGTAGGCATATGCCAACATTCCGCGGACATCGTCGGATTTCATGATCGACGTCTCGAAGATGTCCATGCGACGCGTTTCCAGCGCAATGCCCAAGGCCTGACGATACTGATTGTCGTCCAGGCAGCGTTGAATCATGCGATTTACAATACCTTCGAGGCGATCATCGACAGGCTTCGCATCCTTGGGATTCTCAATAAAGTCAACGCGTTGCGCTATATAGAAATCAATGCATTTGGCAATAATTGTCTCCGTATACTCATTGCGGGCATTTACATCGAATAGATCGCCAGCGCCCAGCGCATATGTTAAGGCGTCCTCAAAGGAACCCAGATGATAAAACACTTTTGAGGCAACCATGCCAGCCAGTTTGTTTTCTGGAAAGCCGCGATCCTCGTGCAACATTTCAATTTTTTCTATGGACTCGGATATCTCCGGCCAGAACTCGTCCACAATGTTGTCCAGCTTCTTCAGAGCGAACACCTTTAGTTCGGGCATCGGCTCATCGAGTAGGGAAATTATCCCTGCGGCGGATGTAAGACTCATTTTCGTGCCTTAACTTTTTCCCCAATCACACAATAATATTCTATGAAAACATACGTCACATATTAATAATTAATATACAAAATATACTATGATTTTAGTGTAAACAAGTTAAATTTTTTAGTACTAACCAACGATTGCACCTTTAAATTTTTCACAGATTTTCTTTTTATGCCGAAAAAACGCTAAATCACCAAATGTTCAAGTGTTGTACAATGCCAATCGGGCAGGGTTGTCCCACATACAACGATATCAATATATTACTCAGTGATATTTGCATGCTTATCGAATATATTTACATCGATACTTAGTGAGATAATTTCAATTACAATTTCTTGCCCCCAATTTTACTTACTACTAATGTGTAGTGTTAACTTGTACTGCAAAACATCAAAGTCGTAAGAAAAAATTGAAATGTGTATCAAACCAATTAGGACAATAAAATATATGAAGGCTATAACATATTGTACTAAGCTTTCCTTTTCTGCTGAGTAAGTAAAAAATAATCAAATAATATCGATGCTTGCTTATAATATCTGTAATGAGTACGTTAACATGTATGAGTTGAATACCGTGTTATCGGTTGATATCGATATTGGTTCGCATCGCATCCAACAAAAACGCGCGAAGAACTGCTGCAAGCGAACATAACAATAATTTAGATCGCTGCGTGCGCTTCGTTATTTTTACATCGTAATTTTTGTATATATATAAAATTAACTAATGTTGTGCGAAGAACAGGCAATGGCAGTGGACCCTGCGACGCCACTTAAGGGCGCACTTAGCCTTAATTCCAGCGGCTCCTCCTTATTAATGGATGCGAAGCCAATAAATAGTTGGGCCGAAGAAGTTCGAGATGAACTCGGACATCGCGACGAGGTAAATACTATAATTAAATAGTCATAAGTAAAATAAAACTAAATATTTGTGTTATGTAGACATCGTCGTCATTCAATAGCAGTGCCGGGAGCACAGCTGCTGCTTCTGCTGGGCAAATGAATCGGGAGTTAGCAATTGAGTTCTTGGATAACAGCAACGAAGAGAAATTTGAGCGTCTCATCAAGGAAGAAAAAATCAAGACGCCGTTCAAGCGGCGTCACTCCCAAACACCACCCAGCACACACAGCAACGAGAACAGTCGCTCCAACAGTCCAAACAGCACCACATCCTCCAATCTCTCATTAAACAACAACAACTACGATAATCAACCCAATTGCAATCCCCACAAACAAGCTAAACAGGCTTCCAAACCTGGGTACAAGGAGGAAAAGCGTATGCGTCACAATAGCTACACCTCGTCCACTTCCTCCTCATCCTCGTACTCTGAGGCAGATCCAGCGGTGCTCTTGCGTCGCCAGAAGCAAATCGACTATGGCAAGAACACAGCTGCCTACGAGAGATATGTGGATCAGGTGGCCAGAAATGAGCGAACCCGCGATCATCCTCGCACCCCTAATAAATATGGCAAATATAGCCGACGCGCGTTTGATGGCCTTGTGAAAATCTGGCGCAAACAGCTGCATTTCTACGATCCGCCGTCGTCGAAGGATGCGCGATTAGCCGAAGGTGATTCGGACTCCGATTCGGATTAGGATATGCTATAGATATTTTAAACGGGTTTACGATTTTCGGGGAGAGTGTAAAAAAATAACTCGGGCAATCTTAAAGTTAAACATAAATGCGAATCATATAAATATATATTTAACATGTGAGTTTGCTTTAAATTTGGTTTTCACACATATTTATGTTATGTTAACATAATATTGAAGTTTTAAATAAAATGGCGTCGTTTTTGATCTTGAAAATCTGAAGTCTTTTTAGCGACTAAGAAGTATGTGCATTTTCTTTGTAAATAAAAATTCTGCAGCTGACCAAGCATATTTGATGAAATGGAAATATTATTGTTTTCATTAAATATAAATCAAATATAATGGTTAATATATTTAATCATTTATTTCCCATGCAAACAAAAATCATGTATATATGTGTTTAATAACTTTTGATAGAATTTATGCAAAATTATTTTTATTATGTACAATGAAGACGTCAAACAAATAATAATTTTTGCACGAAAATAAAAGTTTATAATTTAATTGAATGTGACAAAAAAATTATGTTTTTTTAATGTTGCTCTTTTAATGAGCTTCCTAAATGTTTATTTAATGTATTTGAATATAAATTCGAGTGCATAGGTTTACTATCAAGTGGGCATGCACATCAGCTGATTTATCACTGGGTATATGCGTCAGTGTTTCAAAGAACTTAATATATAAAATAAGCTTGAAAAAAACCTTTTTTGCGTGAACTTCATGTTAAATTTGACAATATAAATTCTAATTTGTATATTTTATTATTAAATGTATTTGAGTATAAATTTAGGTGCTTACGGAAACTGGCCAGTGGGCATGCAGACCATCCGATTTCTTACTGGGTGCAATGGCGTGCAATTATGTGAACTAGTTCCTTAGTTTGTATTTATTTTGATTGTTTAGTTTACGTACGCAACTTAAAATAAGAAAAAAATAAGGAAACAAGGCAGCCTGCAAAATGTTTCTCAAGAGTTACAGATTAAAGAGCAGTGCGGCGCTAAAGGGCTCCGAAGCGAAGAAGTTGCGCGCTCGTTTAGAGTTGGCATTTCCGCATATTTCGATGGAGACTTTGTTGCCGGCAAAGGCAAATGTGATGCAGATAAAAATTTTAACTCATGGCGGAATTGCGAGCATCGTTTATTGTGTGGAGAAGCTGCCGATGTTCTTCGAACTGGATGGTGGCCAATTGGTGCCCACTCTTTACACAATGTGGGCCACACCCCACATACTGCCCTATTTCACCACACACGAAGGTGTCCTGCCAAAGCTCTCAAATGGTGCGGATTTAATGCTGCCCGGCGTTGTCCCGCTGGGCGTCGGCCTGAACATGTTCGGACATTTCAAAAAGGGCCAACTGAGTGAGTGTCGAATTGTGCAAATTGTTAACTTATAAATATTATATTATTAATTAAATATATATAAATATAAATATATCGTTTTTAGTTGCCGTCAATTTGACCAACAACAATTCGGCGATTGGCGTTGGACAACTTGCCCGGGATAGCGATGAGCTGTACATGTGTGGTGGACATGGTGTAGCTGTCAAAATGCTGCACATGTTTGGCGACAAGCTGTGGGCTCATGAGCCGAGCATGCTGCAACAGATACCGCTGCAGAAGGCGAAAGCTTTGACTACTGAGGATTTTCCCGCCTTGGGCGCCACAAAATCCTCGCCAGTTAAGCAAATTGTTGTACCTGAGGCATGGGATGCGGAAACAAATGAAGTGGAGGCCGGCACAGCTGGCTTGTCGCTCGAGGAGAATGGGGAAAATGGGGAGACGGAAATAACAGATGAATCTACGCCAGAACTGCTTCTCAAGAATGCATTTTTGGCTGCTCTAAAAAACAATGGCAAAAAACTGCAACTGCCCCTGCTGACGAGCAACTTTTATCGGCTCTATGTGGTCCCCGAGGCCTTGGAACAAATCGATTTGAAGAAGACGCGCCACAAGAAGCTGTCCAATTTCCTTGCGGAGATGGTCGATCAGGGTTTCATTGTGGTGCGTGAGGAAACGAAAGGTGTCGATAAAATAATAGCTGTAGACTTGGAGCATCCCGAGCTGGTCAATTTTATAACGGATGTGAAGAAGGGTGAAAGCAGTGGTGCAGCTGCCGAGACGCCCCTATTTCACTCCGAGCTGAAGGAGATGTATGTCGTATCGGATGTCACAGCGGCATTTTTTACGAAATTAAATTACAAAAGAGGTGAGGGCATTCCAGTTAACCAGGTCAAGAAGATTGTGCGCGAATATGTGAGCAAACATTGCCAGGTGGATCCACAAACGAAGTTGACACAGCCGGATGAGGTACTCCAAGAGTTGTGCGGCAATCGATTGGGTTCACTCAGTGAGATTACCTCGATAATCACCAGCAAAATGGAGCACTCGTATCAGATGTGTAGCGGCAAGGATACCAGTGGCAAACCACAGATCCAAATGTCCCTTGCGACACGTTCCTCCAACAAGAAGGTGACCCTGGTCAGCAACATCGAAGCCTACGGCATCATCATGGCGGAGATGATCAAATTATGCAAACAGGGCGCCGCCGCCAGCACCAGCATTATCAAGTTGCCGCATCAGAAGCACGAACTGCTCCAGGTGCAAGGTAATCAGATCCGATTTATCTACACGCTGCTTACGGAAACGTACAAGGTGCCGCCGAAATGCATCCTCGGTCTCGATCTTGCCAAAGATGGCAAGAAGAAGCGCAAGTGATCTGGCTTGAGATCCGTCTTAAGATCTACCATGTCATCAAATGCCCAACGGTAGCAATAAAATTAAAAAGTTCCACTTTAATTTGAGTCTTTGTCTTTTGTTAGCCGATGAAATATGAATAAGTTTATGTATCTTATATATATCTCATATATATATCGTATATATATTATTTATATACATTCGGCCTCTATTTGTCAGGTAGTAGAAAACAAAAACTATTCGTAGTTCTTCCCTGTTATTAAATCCTTGTAGAATTTTCTTATAAACTGAATAACCCAATGAAGTACATCATATTTAAGGCAAGCTATTTGTTAAAAAAGTGGGATTATGTTTTTGAAAATACATATAAAAAACTCACCGATTTGTGATAGATTTGTTTTAATTAAATTATTTTTGTATGCAAAGAAGTTATTTAGTTAAAATTCTGCTTATGAAATTTGGTTAATGAAGACGAAATTCATTTCAAATAACAGAAAATATATATATTTAATTAATATTAAAATTCAGCTATTTTATAAATTTTCTTTACCATTAAAGACAACTCTTTTCTTTTTGTTGGTTTAGTTATAATAAATTATTTATTAACGGTAGGGATTAGGGGTGATGATGAACCAATTAAAACTACGATAATTACAACATTGAACAGGAGGATATATATGCAGCCTCTAGCCGACAATAATAACAATCTTAAGCAATTTAGCTTATATATTGTGCCTCTTTTGGGATTAGATGAATTTACTTGGCCTTGCCCTGGGCAGCTACAGCTTCAATGGCCTTCTTCACGGTCTCCTCGTCGCCGAGGAACTGCATGGAGACAACTGGCTTGAAGTTCTCATCGAGTTCATAGACAAAAGGAATGCCTGTGGGCAAGTTCAGATTCATGATGGCATCCTCTGAGAGATCTGTGCGAGGATAACAATAATAGTTAGCAAACGAAAAATTAAATTTGTTTTGGCTTTCGCTTACTATCTAAATGCTTCACAATGCCGCGCAGACTGTTGCCGTGGGCAGCGATAAGGATGCGTTTTCCTTCCTTCATCTGTGGAATGATGACATCGTTCCAATACGGCAGCGTTCGCTCAATGGTCAGCTTCAGTGACTCGAAGTGGGGGAACTCCTCTGGCTTGGGTCCATCGGCATAGCGGGGATCCTTGACAATATTGTCATAGTACGCATGTCCCGGCTCCATGGGTGGCGGTGGTGTATCAAAGCTACGTCTCCAGATCTGCACCTGCGCCTCACCATACTTGGCGGCGGTCTCCGCCTTATTCAACCCCGTCAAACCACCATAGTGGCGCTCGTTAAGACGCCAAGTCTTCTGGATGGGAATCTCCTTGTGGCCGCTAGCCTGCAGGATGCTGGCTAATGTGACCTGGGCACGGGTCAGCACCGATGTGTGCGCCACATCGAATTCGAGACCGGCATTCTTAACTGCCTTGCCAGCAGCCAAAGCCTCCTCTTTGCCTACACAGAAACACAACATTTATCGATTATTGATTATGTGATAATATGAATATAGTTTTTTTTTTATTTACCCTTATCACTCAGGTTGGCATCAAACCAGCCGCAAAATTGATTTTTCTGATTCCACTCGGATTCACCGTGGCGCACCATAACAATTTTATATTTGCCACCCATAATCTTTGATAATCGTAATAATTTGCGAAAAATTGTGCGTTTTACTATCGACGACGGCGGTATTTTTTCGACTGTCGCTATTCTTGCGTTCCACTTGAATATGACCTACAAGGGGGCCAAACAAGGTCGTACTTGTCAAACTGCCCAAAGGCAACGCTGTGACGTAAGACTCTAACGTAGTTTTAAGTTCAGAGCAACTCTGTGTTTTCAAACGTAACCTCTTACGTAGCTTCTCTGTATTTTTTGCAACAGGTGGACAGCGCTGTGCATTCTGTGTAAAAGCAGAAGACAATAATAAATTATTGTTGATTTTTGATGTTGTTTATTGGCAGCTTTAAGTTTTTATAATAATGTCTGAAAAGGTGAATGCACGTTGCACGTGGCCACAGACCGCAGGCAAACCATACTGGCAAACGACACTGGTGCCAACGCGCCTCTCCGACGACGATATCTTTGAAAAGTAAGACAAAGGATTTTCAGTATATACCAGTTTACAACTTCATATATTATATATAAATATATTGTTCCTTAAAAGGCCCGATTTGGATGATGTTATCAGTGAGGAGCGTGCTGTGCTCTTGTCTAATAATGATTGCCCCACAATTCCGTGTGAGATGCAATTTCAAATAGCGCCCAGTTTTAAAATTGCCGCTTTGACGCTCGTTTGCAGCGCACCCAAAGTCGAAATCTTTGTGGGTATCAGCCAGGAGTATCTGGAGACTGTCTATGGCATACCCGTGGAGGAGGATGATGGCGATATACCCATTAAGCCGTATCGCTACGATGTGGAAATTGATCGTTCTGGTATTGCTGAAATTAATCTAAAATTGCT
The DNA here is from genome assembly GCA_035042405.1 of Drosophila demipolita. NCBI lineage: Eukaryota > Metazoa > Arthropoda > Insecta > Diptera > Drosophilidae > Drosophila > Drosophila demipolita. The sequence continues at coordinate 8,167,394 of JAWNLI010000485.1, forward strand.
CACCTCGGCGAAAGAGATTTGCATTTATGGTGCCATGTTGCACATAGCACCGAATCCCAATGGGATCACCACACAGCAGCAAAGGCCATTTGATATAAAGAACATACAGGAGCTGCTGCACAGAGACGGTACCTGCAGCAGCTTCTCTGGTCAAAATCCCAGCGAGAGCAACGACGAAAAGATGCAGAAATTCATGTCAATGATCAAGGGATATGCTAACCACGTCGAAACACAGTTGCCTGTTCCTCCTGCTGCTCCTTGTGCTGATATCGACGTGAACAGCCTCAGTCAACATATCGACTCCAAATTCGTCGAGGAGCTGCTGCACAGAGACGGTACCAGCAGCAGCTTCTCTGGTCAAAATCCCAGCGAGAACAACGACGAAAAGATGCAGAAATACATGTCCAGGATAATGGGATATGCTAACCACGTCGAAACACTGTTGCCTGTTCCTCCTGCTGCTCCTTGTGCTGATATCGATGTAAACAGCCTCAGTCAACATATCGACTCCAAATTCGTGGAATTGGAGAGCACAATTTGTAAAAGACTGAACGAATTCGAGGCACAACAAGCAGCCAAGTTGGATCAAATTATTGCGTTGCTCCAAAACAAAAACTGAACGATCCAATCATTATCTATTAATATATTATACAGTTGTCGCTCGAAAATTTCTAGGCTTCTATTATGCTCCTTAAATTCCTTTTTTATACTAAACAGAATTTTAAGTTTATGATTTCGATCTGTTTCAAAAGAATAAGCGAGAATCAATTAGCGAGCAAAGTCTTTAATCATATTTATGTACCAGAATTTAGAACCCAGTCGATGTCTAACTCAAATTTGTAATTGGTTTTATATAGAATTGTAGTGAGTGTTCCTTGTAAATCATATAATGTGAACTGGAAATGTCTGTGAAATTTGTATTTTTCAAAATACATATAAATGTATCTAAGAATTATACTCTGTAAATTCCATTTTTATACTCAACAGAATTTTAAGTTTATGATTTCGATCTGTTTCAAAAAAATAAGCGAGAATCAATTAGCGAGCAAAGTCTTTAATAATATTTATGTACCAGAATTTAGAACCCAGTCGATGTCTAACTCAAATTTGTTATTTGTTTTATATAGACATATAATGTAAACTGGAAATGTCTGAGAAATTTTTATTTTTCAAAATACATATAAATGTATCTAGATGTATTATTAAATCTGATAGTTATTTAAGACAATTATAAAGTTATATTATGTAATTAGTTTTCATGTAGCAGTTAGCAATTTGGGAGGCGTACTTTAAATTTGTCTTCATATTTGTTACAGAAGGTTGCGTCAAAGTCACTGGTTAGATTCTCCTGATCGTTTTCATCGTAAACCTGCAGAAATATAAAAGTTATGTCGACATCTCGTTTGGTTTACACTAACATTCTACGAACATGATCAACTGCAATTGATGGAACTCCGTCCAATGCCACCTTGGCAGTCTCGTCACCATATTTCTTTAGTATGTCTTCTATGCTGCGGCTTTGCTTACAGTCCTTCACATCGCTCACATTGATATTATAGTGAGTGGCGCACTTGTCCACCCTGTTCGTAGAGTGATGCATCATGCAGGCAATAAGCTTGAAGGCCTCCTCGATGGATTTGTGCTCCAGAATGCAGCCATGCCACGCATTCAATTCGCACTCAGCCTCGCCGTGCTGACAAATAACTTTGCCGTCAACTAACTAAATCACATATTATATTTTTTTTTTTTAAACAACAGTAGACTCATTCCAAACAGACCTTAGCATTTCCGTAGGGTAACAGGATTAAGTCCGTGTATTTTAGTCGATCCATGCCCAACATTGACTGTTCCAATTGATTGGTAACAAAACTTGTGCAATCCGGACAAAGTGCTTCATAGTATAATGTAATGGGCAGTTTTGGGTTATCTTGGCTGTGATAATGCCAGTTTTTACAAATTCGAAATTCTCTTGCCCTCGCATTTCCGTACAAAAATCCGAAACTCAGTAGTAAAAAATAAAGAAAAAACGTATTCATAGCTACGCAAATATTTTCTTCTGTAATGCAGACTTCGAGCGATGCCTTGATATTGACTTGAGAATATTAATATAAAGTCGTAACTTATTGTAAAATTTTTTGTATATATTCGAATTTGTGATTTGAATTGTGGTCACTTATAGTGAGTAATTAGTTTATATAGTTTTATATATTGTAATAAATCGGGTTACACTTGCTGAGCAATTAAATGGTGAGTAATTAGTTTATATATTGCAATGAATCAGGTGAGTTTGGCTGACCAGAAAGTCATGTTTGTGAAAAGTACAGTCGAACTTCTCTAGGCGAACAGCTGTAAGATAAGAAACACGTTGAATTGACAGTAAAATTAAATTTACTTGGACTGTAAACTATTTGTTTTCATTTTAAATTGACACACTTTGTTTTAAGATCAAGTTTATCAGTTGAGTTAAAGAACCATTCAAACTCGTAAAACATTTGTTTTATTTTTCATAATATGTCATGGTTTTGTTTTTATTTTTTGTTTTTATTACTTATTATTAACACTATTACTTTATCACAAATATTTTAAGCATTTTTACATAGATAGTTACAATCATCGTGCTTACGTTGGTTTTTTTTTAAATTATTATTTCTTTGTATGTATTTATATACAATGCCTTTTTTTTGTTGCTTTCTTTGAGGCCCGTTTGATACTATTCTATTTTTTTTTGTCAGCATATGTCGTGATAATTAATGGATAGTTTTTTTTTGTAGTACTACATGATTTGCATTGTGTTGTTTTGTTTTGAAAAATTCAACTACTCGTATTGAATATCTACAGCTGGGGAGACATTTAGCTTATACAGTTTTTTCTTTGGAGGAAGCTTATGTTTTTCAGACAGTTTACCTAGTTCGCATTCAATACAAGTTTTGCTTTTTCTCTATATGTTATATATATTCACAATTTTAATTTTTGTTTTTTCGGATTTTCTAAAATTTAATTTATATTTATGATTTCGCTAGACTTATGTTTTCAATAATATAGTTGGTTTTTGTTGTTAGAAATGCAAATTGTAGATCCTAAAAATCAAAAATGATATGATTAACATTGTTGAACACTTATACAATTAAATTTAAGTCGTATTATATATGCATTTCTGATATGCGAATATGCCTTGATAACAATTGCCAAATGCCTTTTTTCAAAAAATCGACATTTTCATTTATAAAAATTTATTGCATTCAAAAAGATTTTTAGTTTAAAAACGCCAACTATTTGAACTACCCAAAAAGAAATTGCCAACAGCCAATAAATTTTACCTAAATAATTCGTTGTAATTGTCAGGTTGAACTTGGAAATTGCTTGAAAATGGTTTAATAATATTTATGGGTTTGTTAAAGTCATGTTTCTCAAATTATCAAATCAACAATCGCGAACTGTTTGGCCTTTTTGGTTAATAAACCTGCGTTGAGTGCGGCACACAATTTGTCGCTCTATGTTAGCCATATAAATCATTTTATTGGCTTATTAAAAACTTTTCCATTTATTGTCATCATTTTGCGCTATCGTGCGCACAAATCCGTGCCCAGTTTTTCGCCAGTTTCTGTCCAGTTTACCCCCCACCACCCCCTCTCAGAATGTATTGTGTTTCATGGCCATTCAATCGTTCGTGAGCTTATTATGGGATCCACACTGGGTGGTTATCCCATATTTTTCTAAACTTTTCTTTATTGCTCACTTGTTGGTTGGCCATTGCCCGCTAATAGCAATAACTAAACGACTGCCTGCACTTTAAAAAAAAGTGGTTTCTTTGAAAAATGGAAAATTGTATTTCGTTTTAAAACTAATTTCGTTATACTTTTCATATTTCATATTAATGTTCATATTTTACTTAAGTAGTAAATAATTTTGACATTTATTTACAAAATTTCCCTATTTGCTTGTAACAATTTCAACATAAATCCTTTTTAATTAGAAATAGAATACCTATAATTAAAAAAAAAAACAAAACGAACTCTCTTACTTAGTTCAAGCTCAAATGTTTTTCTGAGTGTGGTGCTCTTGGCTTTGGCCAATGCCCATTAAATTTAAATCTGACGGGGCTGCTGTTGCTGCTATTTCGGTTCGGGTGTTTAAAAGATAAATAATGTGTGCAGCTCTCTCTCTCTCTCTCTCTCACACACACACATACTCTCTCACTCTCTCTTATGCTGCGCACAGGCAATGGAGCAAGACGTGTCCAATATAACTTTTTCTCTTGGGCGGGCCCAATGTGAAATGCTTTTGGCTTTGATCTTGAGCAGGCAGTTCAAATAGCTGCGGTTAAGTTACGGTTAGGCTCGGTTAGACAGAAAAAGGATATGTGTTTTTTTTTTGGTTTTGTTTTGAAAAAAAAAAAAAAAAAATTGAAGAGAAAAACGGATTTGACAACACTTTTTGTGTTGGATATTCGATTTTGGAAGTACACAGCAATTTAACAAGACGGTTTATAGTTTAGGCTCTGCTTTCAGCATTAAGTATGAATATTTGTAGACATAGTTATACAGTTATTGAGTTTAAAAGACATGGCTTGGTACAATTGGAAAACTAGGATTTTTCATATAACTGAGATATGCGTACAGATATTTTTTTTCGTCAGGTTCTAAGTCTAAATGGGGATAACTGCTGTATATTAATACTATATTTTTGCAGTAATCGTTTTCAATAACTCGAATAATCATACTTGATGCTGGCCGCAAGTCTTAATATAGCACGCTATATCTGTATGTATATATAAATAGTTTATAAGTCTAGAAATACATTTACACTAACATTTACAAACAAACGAACACACATGCACACACACGAATACACAGACATGGACTAAGTTTAAGAACTATTCCAATTTTGTTTTCTTTAATTTTTCCATTTTTTATAATCCTTAAGTCTAACAATAAGAATTTAATGCTTAGAGAGACAACGTCGTATAGCCTTCTGCTAGTTACGAATAGTTTTTGTAGTTCTGATTAGTTAAGATCTACGTATTTCATTTATCCACTTTCAACTACCGATTCTTAAGAAATTTAAGTGTTTTCTGTTTCTTTAACTGTTTCCGATGTGCGCCAGTCTTTTGTTTTTATATTCTTTCTTCTATTTTATGATGCTAAGGAATTTTCCCGATTATGGATGCTTTAGACGCAGCTCTCCGGGCCGGGCAGTGTGTCGGTGATGATGTGATTTCGTCCGGCATTCGATTTCTGTGTGATCGTCGTCAGCTGCGACGGCGACAGATTTGTGCTGCCGTGTCCCATGCCCTTGGGCAGGGTCATGTGCGTTGGCAGCGGCGCCGCTGCCTTGCTCAGATTATAGTCAATCAGGCTGCTGGTAGTCAGATAATCGGCTAATGTCAGCGGATCCCGACCGCGTGGCAGGCTGCCCGACGGCTGTTGTGCCACACCATGCGGCAGCGTGTGATGCAAGTGTTGTGCATAATGGCTGCCGCCATTGCTGAGCGCATTGCTCGACGAATTGGCCACGCTGCTGGCCGAGCTCAACGTACTGTTGCTACCACCACCACCACCACCACCAACAGCTCCTCCGCCTCCACCTCCAGCGTAGCTGCCCATGTTCAGGCCAAGCTGCTCGTAGCGACTGCTGAGCGTGGGCATTGCATCGTAGAGCAGCGGCTGAGATGCCGCTGGCGGCTGATAACTTTTGGCCGCATGGTCACTCTCCAGTTTCAGTGTGCTCGACTGCGAGGGCGGACTATTCAGGTGCGGCGCATTCACGTCCTGCAAAAGCAAAAATGGTAAATGTTAGTTCAGCAATGCCAGCTCTGAGGAACGCCCCTTACTCATCCGCACATGGGCGTACCCACTGGGCAAGTTGTGACCACCCCCCTAAACTACCTACACGTTAAATTATTCAGCAAAAAACGGTTAAGGCTTAATTAAATAAGTTTATACACAAATAAACTTACTCTATGCATTTTAGTCCACATTATTTAAAAGAGAATTTTCTATTAAACTTATCTAGCAAAAAACTGTTGAAATTTATTTAAATATTTTTTTTTCTTTTGCATAATTGACTAATCTGGCTTTAATAATTTAAGTTAATATAACTTCATATAATTTATGTAATGCACGTTTTTTTTAGTTCAAACTGTAATGCATTTTAATTAACAATTATTATTAAAAACATATATATTTGAAATAAATTCTTGACTTTTGTTGTGTTTGTATTTTGGAATTAAACAAGTCAAAATTAATACAACCATTTTTTTTTTTAATAAAACTTAACTTTTTTAAGCAGTTAAATACTTGTTATAAAATAAAAAAGTTTCTCTTATTTTAAAAAGTAACGATTGATCTGAACCTTCTCATTATATTAAATAAATTTATAATTTTTTTTGTAAATAAAATGAAAGTAATTTGCATACGTTAAAAACTAAACACAAAGTCAACCCAAAGAGAAACAGAGTTTTGTGTCAAAATGTGAAAAATCTTTAAGTATTTACTTGAGCTTATTGCGCTTTGGAAGGGATGTGGTGCAACTAACTAGCTGAGGATTGACTATTGACTACGACCATGTGCATAGGTGCATTCAACAGACACTTACATAATCCGCAGTTTTATGATTCGTAACGCTGCTGGGCGCGGCCCCTGTGCTGCCGCCCATAAATAAACCACTCTGTCGATTTCCCAGCGGTGATGATGTGTCACTGCCAGTTGCGCTTTTCTGTGCGCTCAAAATGTCCGGCTGCTTTTCAATGCCCTGCTTCAGCGTGTAGGCCACAACAAGCCGCTGATGCCCGGCGCCCGTTTCCAGCGGCGCTGTCACCGTCACATCCATGCCTGCAACATCAAAATCAAGACAAAAAAAAAACGTTGCACATTATATAAGCTGGCGTCCACAGCTTTTAATGCCTCGATCCGGCTTTACTCACCCAAATGCTTATCTTTATCATCGCACAAATTGCGGGCTCCCTGGCAACGGCGCCGTCGCACCGCGATGACAACCACAAACAATACGGCAATGCCCACGGTGAAGATGGTTCCGGTTAACAAAGCGGCCAGCGGCAATATAGATAGTCCAATGCGTCCATCTAAAGGTGCGAATGGAAACATTTGAAATGTATAAATATACATTATTTTAGTTGTGTATATTTTATTTTCAATAATATACAGATAATGCACTAAATACGTTTTATAAATTTCACGAGATTTGGATAAGTTTCATATTCGTTATGACAATAATGTTTAGTAAATGAAATACCATTTTATAGGAATAATTTTAGTAAATGAAATACCATATAGGATAATATTCCCATGCAAGAGTGTATCGTAAGAGCTCAACTAGGGGATACTCTGAACACAGTTGTTAATTATACAAACATTCTAAAAACTGAGACGATTGACAAAGGACTCTAATTAAACAAAAATAAAGTTATCCCTATATTTGAATTATTTTGTGGTTTGCTTCAACTTGCTGAAAATACACTAAAATCTGTGTTTCATTTTATAATTGCTTAATTGATTTTAATTAACACACTGCAGATCAACAATATGATCTAGTATTATGTATAAATATTGGCAGGTTGTTACTTAGCAATTGTGATTATATTGTTATCGGAAATCGATTTGTATTGATATCTGCTTAATTATAGTTAAAATTAAATTCTCTTTATCTGCGTTTGAATAAGATTTAAAGTCTCAAGCTAGTAAATTATCTGAGATCGGTTGATTTGGCTCGGCTGTACTTTCTTTTCTGCTGCTTAAAATCGATTTGTTTCGATAAATGCCAAATTAAAGTTCTCTGAGATGTGCGTGTTTATGCAAACACCGATTCGGCTGTTGATCTAGAATAAATAGACTTGCTTTATTTAATTTCCAAAGGGTTCAAGATGCAATGCAGAATTTGTTGTTATAAAACGTATCAAATCCTACTCTAAATCTAAATCCGGTCCAAATTTAACTCAATTGCAGAATGGGGAAAGGTATAAAACTTTGTGGAATTTTAACAAAGCAATTCGCAACTAGATTTTTGTTGTTGTTTAGCTTTAATTAAAAAGCGTTAAATTTTTTGGATTTATTGGCTGCTGTAAGCTGTCGTTGGCATACGCGTAATTGAATATGCATTACAAGGCCATAAGTATTTTGCTTAACGAGATGTAGGGCGGAGTGGGGGGGGGGGATGGGGACTGACGACGTGGTGTAGTTCAAATGTGTTTAACATTCAACAAATCATGCGCGCCTGCGGATATGCAACACAGAATTTCAATAAGCAAACATGCCAAAACCTGGCTAACTTGCTGGAGAGCGAGGGGGTAGAGGGCAACGGCAGGGGCTAAGCCATGTGTAGTCGCAGACTGTTGCTAATTTATAAACCTGCGCCTGTCAGCCAGACGCTGTCGACAGCAGCGCCAAAGTTGCAAATCAATAAAAATACGTTTTTTTTTTTTGGTTTTTATTTTTTATGTTTTTTTTTGGTAGCAAATGTTGACGAAATTGTGCCGCGAGTGAAATTGTTCATTTATGCATGGCTGCGCTTAGCAGCACAAGTACACACTAGAACAAACACACACACATACACACATGTAAACACGCAAACTTCTGCATGTGCATGTCCAGCCAAATTTGCTGCATGTGTTGTAATAGTTGGCACATGACTTTTCAAGAATACAGAATTGATCCCAAAAAAAAAAAAAACATTGCTTAATTTAGATTTCAGCATATAGCTAACATGATATACATGTTATATATATATATATGTATGTATACATATATGTATATATGTATTCACCTTTGTGTATATGTGAACCCAATGTGAGCTCAGTTTATTTAATAGATTTGAATCGCCTTATCGTCAATGGTTGCCAGCGAATACAAAACAAATCCCAAATCGCATCAGAACAAAACTCAATACACACACACACACTCACACACACATAACATAAAATAATGCAAAAATGAACAGTCGTTGGCCAAATAAAAAAAATAAATAAATATATGCTGAACACCAGAAAAATACTTGAAACTGATGCCAAGCAACATACGAGTTGAGCTGCAAAACCAAAAACCCAAGCAACAAAATAGGTAAGAAATTTTGACACGCCGAAGTTCAGATACCCTTGCAGAATGCACTGAGAAAAAGAATTATTTTTTGTAAATGAATGTTTGTTTTCTCCAAAATGCAGTAGTGAAATACAAATTTTTTAAACAAAAAATAATCTCCTCTCCAAAGATGTCTCATTCAACGCGACAAAATTAATATGCTTAACGAGAGGGTATATCGAAAAAAAAAAGTCAACCAGAAAAAACACCAATGAAAGGCAAAGAAGAAGAAAGTAATTTAAATATAAGCAGAGCGGCGTAATGAAATTTTCACACTTGTGCAAATATTTATCAATAAAACAAGCAGCAGATGAGACTGCGACGTGGGCGGGAGGCGGGGGCTGTGTCTGATGGGGGGAGGGCGTAGGCGGTAAAAGACCTTGGAGAGCCGTGCGAGGGACATGCAGATGCCCGAAGTTAAGCAGATAACCCCGGCAACCAAAAGCGACACCCGAGAAACAGTGCTGCAGCAGGAGTAACCACAGGACCACATCACAAACATTGGCCATGCCCAGCGCCTTGTGCCTTTTGGCCTCTTTCGTCCGGCGTGTGCCGCTCATAAGCCAATTGCTTGTATGCGTTTCATTTGGTGAGTGCAGGACGAAGCAATTCGTCTGCTGCTTTTCGAGCAGATCCCCCATAAGGGAGTTGGGGGGTGGTTTGGGGGGGTTGCACTGGGCTAGCTCTGCTTATAAGCTTAATTCAATTTAATGCTCTCCCGTTTGTGATATAAATGATTCGATGAAACGATGAAAAAGTGGATTGGTTAAAATGTATGGGGATTACGACAACAACAACGACAACGACGCTGCTGCTGCTGCTGCTCACATGCCATTGGTATCGACTCCGGTCCCCGCTACGGGCATACTGAGTGAGACGGGAATGCGTTTACGGTTACGTGTACGTTTACACAAAGTAAGCATAAATAAAATCATGTGTATGCGGGTGCTCTGTGTGTGTGTGTGTGTTGGGATATGCGAAGACCAAACAATGTAGTATCTGTATCGCATACAGCATACATTCTCATACAGGCTCATCCTTCACTACACCACCTGGCTCCCCTTCCCCTTCCCCCTCCCCAACCATCCCTCCACCAGTTTCCAGTACCTGTCGTGGGCGTATCTGCTGCAGCTGCTGTTTTCATCATCAGCGCGCGCAGAGGAGCAAAACACTTCGATCTGCTGTATATATAGGATATAATTTTATTTTACTTTACTTTCAGCGCCGTTGTCTTTTGGGATATTTTATTCAGATAAGACATGTTTAATGTATATTTTCCTTGTCTTACAGTAATCGTTTATATTTTTTGTTGCATGTGGCAAGGTGCTTGAATGGCTGAATGCCAGAATGTTTTGGGGCTGGTGGTACACAGACTGAGTGTCCCTTTCATTTCCGTCGCTGTCGTCTGATGCGTTCTTACCTTGATGCCACAGATGCGGCTATATGTATGTATATATATATATATGTATGTACATACATATATATTAAGTGTAGTCAATGTGTGTGTGTGTGTGTGTGTGCTAGAGTTGTGGCATACTCAATGTGGATAATGTAACTCTTGGGGAATCTGTGTGTCAGTTTAGCATAACAAGATATTTCTTTTGTCTGCATTTCACTTCTTTTATTTTTTGTTTTTATTTTTTTATTTCGGCTAAGGTAAAACATGAAATTGATTATATTTACATTAATGTGATGGCGTCAAGCGTTGCCATTGTAAACTGTTTGCAACCAAATTCCCAGCTGCCAGCACACCCCATACTCTATTTGTGTGTGTGTGTGTGTGTGTGTGTTTGCATGTGCCATGGCAACATTTCAAAATTTAAGTGTCGAATAAAATGCTTTCAAATTTGCCAAGGTGCAAATATTGACACTTGAGGCACATTGCAACATGCGTCTCACTCTGATATCAAATGTCATTTATATTATATTTTACACATTTTTGTCACACATAAGTGCACTTAAGAAATATCTTCTAGCTATGATTTAATTACAAATTTCTTCAGTTCTTATTTCAAAACTTGTTGTGTGAAAATTCATTTTATTATACACATTTTTGCTTAAGAAAATCTTTTAGTTACCATTTAAAAATTTCCTAAATTCTTCTTTTCGAATTTGTGTGTAAATTCATTTAAAAACCAAATTTTAAATATATTGAAAGATCATTAAAAAAAAATTTGATAAAAATTGGGTAATTGAGAAAAAGCTAATGCCCAACTATTTTCACAAAATAAAACAACCTCAATTCGGTATTTCTAGACTAGAGGCACCAATTTCGATCTAATTTTTTATACGATTTTTTTTTTACAAACAATTTTATTTCAAATTTTAAATGTGTTATTAATCTACACAATATAAAATAAACTTATTTTAATATTTTTTTTAAATACACACATTATATTTAAATATATTTTTCATGGCGAATCTAGTTCAAACAATATTATAATAGAGATGGTCTAAAAGGGTATAAAAAAAAATAAAATGTTGCATTTTTCACAGAATCGTCTTTCATAGCAGTTCCGGCTGTGATATCTAAACAATAAATGAAACTAACTGGAATGCTCACAATTTTTTTTTGCTATCCACTTGTCCACAAATTAAACCAGTTGACCAGCTATCTATGTGTGTGTGTGTGTATGTGTGTATGTGTGTGTGTGTGTGTGTGAATGTGCAACTGTATGGACTTTTGTGGTATACTGCTCTAATGCGTATTAAAGAGATGATTGAGTGGATTTGTTGTTCATGTTGAGTGAGTGAAGCGCACAAATATATCATTGCCACACTACAAAATTTGGTGAGTGCAGAGATAAGAGTACTAAGCATTATTGGCTAGACAAATCCGCACTGGATTTAAGCCAACTTAATAACATAATAACCTAATAAATCACTGTGCCTCGTATGAGTAGTTTATGTTGTTTGCAGCCAGGTGCATAAATGTATCTGGATCTGATTAAGCGGCTCGTTTTGTAACATTTACTATACTACAAATTGTAGTTGATTGGCAAATATGAAATCAACTTGTGCTGCTGCTGTAAATATCGATCTGAATAATATCTAATAATAGTTTCAGCAAATAGAATGAAGATAATATTTCGCAGCTAGAAAATATATGAATTTACGGCACAAATACACAAACGAACCCAAAAGCCATTCACATTTCAAGCAAATATGTTCTGTTTTAAGAATAATATTAAATTACTGTTTGTGATATTCACATTGTAGCAGCAACATAATTAATTTTGTTGTTTCTTAAGAAACCTGTGGTAAATTAATATTTTGCTTAAGCCAGATACGAAAATAGTACACACAATTTGACATCAACATTGATCAGAATAATTTATCGCAAAGTGCGTGTAAAACGAGCGATGTAAAAAAAAAAAAAACATTTTCCAACCAATTTGACAGTTTTTGCCTCGTTGATTGCGGGCGAAAGTGGAAAAGAAACGAAAAAATACTTTTAAAGAAAATTAACGTCAAAGTTGAATAACAAAGCATGAATAAGAAATCTTAGCAACACGCTGTTTGGGTCAGGTAAGACGAGAGTGGGGAGGGGGGGGGGGTGTTCGGACGGACTGGGACATGACACAAGTTGAAGCAACTGTCGCCCCAACGTAAACAAAACTCGTTAAATAAAAGAACAATTGTACTTACAAAAAACTAAAACGGTTAAGCAGACTATGCAAATACTTGAATGACTTTTTAAAGGTGAAATGGTGCTTAAAAAGCAATGAATGCTTTACAGACTACTGACTTCCCCCTCACACCTCCTCCCAATAGAACTTTCCGTCGTGTTGCATACTTTGAGGGACCGGCGACACTTCTTTCGCCAACAAAACACACCAAAGACAATGCGCAATGCAAAACTTTGTATGATGCAACGCGGCTTGTTTGTTATCAACTTTTTATTCCCTCAACATTTATAGAAGAATTCATATAGCTAAGTTAACAAAAAAAAAAAAAAACTGAACCCACCTGAACGCTTGTCCGCCTCATTGATGGGCACATTCTCCAGAACTATTGGCTCGGAGCGTCCTTTCTGGTTGACGCTGTAGACCACCAAATGCAGCGCTGGATGTGCATCCGGATAGTAATCCATGGGCGTCAGATCTGCAAGAGAGAGAGAGATAAAAAGTGGGTGATTGGGTGATTAGTTTTAATACCATTAGTTGACCCGAACATTAATTTAAAACTTGCATTTCGCAGACTCCATTAGGTAAACAGGCATTTAATTAACACGTTGCGGCCACGCAAACTTGTGCCATGAAAAGTTTTTCGCATATCTTTCTTTTGTTTTTTGTGTTTTTTTTTTTTATTTATATTTGTTAATGCTCACATCAAAAGTTTTTGTTTTTACACCAATAGCAGCTCATTAAAATGGCAACAACTGCTTGTTAAGCCCGGCCAAAAGCTTAAGGGCCAACCTCAACTCTGGAAGCCAGAGTCGTTAACACGCCTGTCTAACTAATCGTGACTTTACGCTTCGTTTGACTTTGCAAATATCGCAGAATGCAAAAGCCGCACCCGCAACTGTTCCCCCCCCACCCTACATTTTCCCTTCCCCATTCAACCCACTCTGCTCTGCTTGGGGGTAGGCATCGGTTCATCGATAGCGGGTTGAATGAAAAGCTGCCAGACAGTTTGCTGCAGCAGTTGCAGAAGGCGTTGCCAAGTTGCAACCTAAAGTAATAATCGAAATGTGGCTCATTAACTTCGACTCTATTTTTGCACTTTGCCTCTTGCTTAGCATCAAAATGTAGCACGATAATATTTCAATAGGGCTCAAAAAATTACAAAAAAAAAAATCCCTTTGGCTTAAGCGTACAAATAAATCTTGTTTTTGAACAACTTAATTCAAATTTGTGCAACTCCTGCTGTTGCCACTGTTGCTGATGTTGCTGATGTTGCTCTTGGCCTATACACTCCAAAAAAAAAAAAAAAAATGTTCTCAGCTCTGAGAGCAGAAAATGTAATTCATATTTAAATAATTTTTTTAGCATTGTTTTCAAATCATTTTTTATATAGTCATAAAATAAATATAATCAGATTCAATTTACTTTAAAAAAAGACTCGTATTGTAAATTTAGAGATTTTGTAGGTAGAATTAAAAGCACCGGTTTCTCTTAGTGTAGTAGCCGACGACTATTGCCAGCGGCCAAATTTCGCCAACTCCAACTAACCGTTGCCGCCGCTCTTCCACCTCCAGTGGCATAAAAGTTTTGCTGACTAGCTAAAATTCATTACAACAAACAGTGGCAGCCGCATGTGCCAGATGCTTGTAGTGCCTCTTGGATAGTAGGGTGGTTTACAAGGGGGAAGGGGGGGTGCAGGGAGTCATGTGGCCCTGGCAGCCTCAACTAATTAATCTGCGTGGCACTGGTACAGTTGTTTTTGTTGTATTTGGATAGCTGTGCTGTTTGTGCCCCTTGCACCCAACCCCCTCCCCCACAATGGACCAGGCACGCCACGCAATTTGACTTGCTTAACTTTTTGCACAGTTTGTTACTTTGATTTGTTTTTGTTGTTGATTTTGTTTTCGTTGTTGTTGTTGTTGTTTTGCGTTTTGCGTTTTTTGGCCGCATAAAAGTCGGAGTCTTTAGTTTGCGGCTTTTTCGCAACACTGCCGTAAAACGCTTTCCTTGCTAAGCCAACAAGCCTTAGCGAGGCCAATCTGTAAATCCAACCATATTTATATATAATAATGAACGAATCAGCTTTCTGAAAATAAACACACAGCACAGCAATTCGAAATTCTTGGCAAATTGCTGCCTGGTTTCTGGAATATCTGCTGCCGGCTGAGTGAAATATGTTTACCTACAGGTGCCGCTTATCCTAAATGGAATCTGTCTTACTTGGAACATTAATTGGTTGCTTCTTCACGTCTCTGTTGCAATTAAAACTCACCCGACAGATCGATGCGAAAGACTGGCACATCCAAATAGGTGCTGCTCATGTTGAGCCTTAGCTTTTTGGTCTTCGAATCGTAGGCCTCCAGATAGAACTGCTGCTGGAGACCGCCATCATAGCCGGGCATACACTCCAGCTCCATGGTGGAGTATATTATGTTGTCATAGTTGTCAAAATTGATGGAGCCACCAGCGCCAGAGATTGCGTTGCCATCATACCCATTCGCACCACCTCCGATGAGACTTTGGGTAACGACGCCATTGCTAAAGCTGTACTCCATGCGTGAGTAATCGAAATGAGGTTGCTGCCACTCAGCCGGCAGAGCTGTGGACTCTGTGTGCAATTGTTGTTGCTGTTGTTGTGATTGGGTTGTTGTCTCTGCGGTAGACAGCGCCACGCTGGCCACAAAATCATCATCGCTTACATTGTAGATATCATCATCCGCATCGGCATCGGCATCCGCATCACTATCCGCCCCATCATCCTCTAATGATTCCAGGTCCAGTTGATGCTCAAGGGATGAAATATCAACATGTTGTCGTTGTCGCTGTTGTTGTTGCTGTTGTTGTTGCTGCTGTTGTTGCTGCTGTTGTTGCTGTTGTGGTTCTACATCTATTTCATAATCGGCCAAGTCGTTGGGCTCATCTGCCATGTAGTCGTCGTCTGTCTGCAGCTCGGCAACATCTTCGTCAGGAATAGCATCGTCATCGTCATCCTCATCACCATCGCCGTCGTCGTCGCCTTCATCATTGTCCTCATCATTGTCCTCGTTGTCGTTGCTGTTGTTGTTATTGTTGTTGTTGTTGTTGTTGTTGGTGGCATGCTCAGTCCTTGCCAGATCTGTGGACAAAGGCGTTTCGCTGTCTTTGCCAATGTTTGCCTTGACAACATCTTTGTGAGCAGCAACTGCAACGACTGCTGCTGCTGCTTCTGCTGCAGCTACTGTTGCTGCCTGCTCATTGTTGCCACTAATTTCTGCTGCCATTTGTTGAGCTGCTGCCGCCGGCTTGTTGCTAATTTGTGGCGCATTTGGCGGCAACAGTCTGCTTTTGACTTTCTCATTGCCAATCACCTCCAAAGATTTGCGTGCTCGCATTGTTGCCAGCATTGTGTCAATGTCGCCAATGCTGCTGCTGCTGCCACCGCTGCTGCTGCTGCCACTGTTGCTGCTGCTACTCGCATCATTCTCAGCATCACCAACAGCTGCTGCTGCTGCTGCTACTGCTGCTGCTCCTGCTGACTTGGTTGTTGCCGTTGTGCCTGCTGCCGCTGTTGCTGCTGCTGCTGCTGTTGAAATGTCATTTGCTGCCTGCCGCTTTCTTCGCTTGGCTGTTGCAAAATGATGGATTATTTTGTGTTCGTTTACCTCGTTGCTTTCTCTTTGTTGTCGCTTTTGTTGCTGCTGTTGTTGTTGCTGTTTCTGCATGTTTTTCTGTCGCTTATTAAAATACTTTGCTGGCTGTTTGCCGTTGTTGTTTTTGACATTGGAGCCAGCAACTATTTTAGCCTGCGCTATATGTGACAATGATAAATTTGATTTTGTTGCACGTTGCTGTTGATGTTGCAGCTTTTTACTTTTTGTTGATGTTGCTGTTGTTGTTGGCTTAAGCAGTTGCTCGTTTGCAGTGCGCCGTAGACGACGTTTAATGTCCTGTTCGGTGTGTGGCAACTTCGACTTGCCCAGTAATCCATCAGTTTTGTTATTGATGTAGGCGCTTGACGTGGGCGTGGCAGTTGACTTGCCTGCTGCCGGCAATTGTTTTTGCTGTTGCTGTTGCTGTTGTTTGGCCTGTCGCTGGCGCTCGATGACTGCCAATGTCTGCGATGGAGTAAATGATGTCCGCTTCCTTAGATGCTGCAATTGTTGTTGATTCAGGTGATATCTTTGCTCGGACTGCTGCTGTTGCTGCTGTTGCTGCTTTTGCTTATTATTAGATTTAAAATGGCCAGCATTTATTTTGCCTTTCATATTTTTATTGCTTGCCCCGGCTGATGCGGGCACATTGTTCCGGCTCTTATTGTTGTTACCATTGCGCTCACGTACAAATTCCATGTGCGGATAATTCGCATCGTGTCTGCCGTATTGTGTTTGCAACATTTGATTGCCATGCATTGTCGTCTGATTCGATGAATTCAGCGATGCGGACGTCACCACATATGGACGAAGTGTACAATTTCGCAGCGCACCCGGTTTGGCTATAAAAACCAAATGTAATAAACCAAAGAAATTTAATTTCAATTTACAAAAATTAATTACGTAGCCACACACACACACAAACACACACACACACACACACAGATAACACTCACCCGCTGGCACCACCTGGAATAGACAAGGCTCCGACTGTTTGCCAATCGCATTGCGTCCCCAGCAGGCCAACGTTCCATAGTCCCTCTCCCCCTTGGGAGTATAGATCAGCTCACTGACTGTTTCCACTGCAACAGTAAAAATTGGAGTCAATAGAATCGAGTCTCTTAAATGGATTTCATTGTATAGACGGACATGTGCATTGTATTTGCATTAGATTATGGTCGGGTTAAATTCTGTGAGCTCAGTCAGGCCAACTGGGGATGCATAGACAATTGCATTTACTGTGTGCATAATAATAATACAAAAAAAAGATATATATATATATACATTTGGTAGGCTTCAGTTGTGGTTTACGCTCTGTCTCTTAATATCCAAAAATCTGTTCAGGCGCAAGCAGATGCAAATTGTATCTATTGGATATGCATGGCTGGCGAAAATGTCAGTCGGAACAAAAATGATTCAGTTTTTGATTATTAAATATCCAATAATAATGCTCGATGATTCACAGTGTCTATCAATAAATTGTTGTCAGATTTATGAAAATATGTTATTGTAAATTGCTGTTGACTAAATTTTGAGTTTGGCTTTGACCTATTTTTACACCAAACTCAATTGTGCTCAATTGATGAATTTGGCCAAGATAAAATCAAACAAAGAAAAATTTCATAGATTGTCAGCTTTAATACGCTAAACACTTAGAATGAGATAAATATAGATTTTATAGCTTACCATAGCTCTCAAAATGGGTATCATTGGATTCAACAACGGTGCGTCTGACATCGCTGCTGGTGGTCATGGTTGGGTCCTGTATGGTGGCATAGTGTCCCGATGGCACCTCAAAGTGTTCGCCGCTGCTTGAGAATGTCCACTCGAAGTCGATTTCCGGTGGATCGGAGTTAACGCGACACGGTATAGGCACCGCCTCCTCCAAGGAGGCGCCAATGACACCGACAACGTTGCTGCTGCAGACGGGCGCATCTGTGGAGTGCATAAAACATTGAGAATTCAATTCAGAGACAGAGCAGGTTGGTAAAATGCAAAATAATGAGCAAGCTGCAATTCACTGACAGCTCCTAGCACTGTCTATAAACCATCTTTACTGTCCATATATATATATATATAATGTATGTATATAAATTTATATATTACATTTATATTGAGAGACATTAAATTGACAGCTTAGCAGTGGACAGAGCCCCATTGGAAATTGAGAGCTTTGATTTTCAATTTAGCTGCAGCAGCTGGTGTGAAAAAAGAGTGAAGAGTGTAGAAGGAAAATCGCACCTGGATGCGACCCAAGTTGGACCGGAAACAAGTGCATTAAATTTAAATTTAAATCTGTCAAATGTGACAAATCTTTTATACAATTTCAGCTGTTTTAAGCAGAAAGTTGGGCTTTAACACTTGGCTTATGATTTATTCAAAGTATTTTCATCGTGGTGCACTTCCCCCCCAAATACACACACTAACACACACACACACACATGTCAAAAACTTTGGCGTCAAGTTGAAAACTGCTGCCGTCTTCGTCATAAACAAGCCTTCCATAACCACACAATGACACTAACACACACTAACACACACACGCACACACTTGCACACACTTGCACACACACAAACACATTCACACACACACACAGAGTGACGAACAGGATTCAGGCAAGGACTTCTTAGTATAAGTACTTCATGTGCTTGTTATTTTTTTCTTTTTCATCTTTTTTTTTATTTTATTTGAAAAGTTTCTGCGCCTGAAGAAATCTCGCATAGAAAATAATGTAAAGATTTTTGTATTTCTATTCACTGCAGCTGTGCCAAACTGCATTTTTCTGATCCGCTTGCAAAATATTGTGCGTATATTTTGATAATTCTTTAACTTTAAATATCTGGCAAAATATTTTAATTTCAAACTGATTTAAATTTCGTTCAAGAATAGGCATAAGAAATCTTAAAAAAATACAGAATTTCATTAAATTAAAAAAACATTTTCATCATTAAAATATTTTAATTTCAAACTGATTTAAATTTCATTGAAATTATAATTTTTTTGAAGAATAAGTTAAGAAATCTTAAAAAAAATATAGAATTTCATTAAAATAAAAAACATTTTCAACATTATAAAGTAAATTTAAATTTTACCATAATACTACCCTAAAATTTTTAGTTTTTCTAATATATCTCTAAATTATAGAATCTATATAGAATAAGAATTTAATTATAATGTAATATATTACTTGAAAATTTTAATATAACTTTAATAGTACTCTCAAATTTTTAGTTTTACTAATATATCTAAAATATAGAATCTATAAAGTAATAATATTCTATTATATTGTAATATATTATTTAAATTTTTAATATTATTATAATAATACTCTCAAATTTTTAGTTATCCTAATATATCTCTACAATATAGAATCCATAAAGAAACAATATTTACTAATAATCATAATATATTATTTGAAAATTTAAATATTACTTTAATAATACTCTCAAATTTTTAGTTTTACTAATATATTCTATATATAATCTATATGGAATTAATATTTTGCCATTCTTTTGCTGTATACATTTTTTTCTATAGATTCATTTGTAAATATTTAACAAATATGGCACATCTACTTATATGCATTATACCAAAAGCTTACAATGTGTGTGAAAACAAGTAAAGTACTCATAAATTGATATGGCTACGTCAATTTCACAATCGTACAATGTCAGTTTAAACATTTTGTGATTAATTTCAGCCAAGATACGAGCAGGCAACTGCCATAAATTCATTTATCTCAATCGTAGTCGATGGCACACAATATTGCATTCAGTTACAACGGACCAACTCCCAGCTTATACACACATTTGTGTATGTGTGTGTGTGTGTGTGTGTAAATGTTAACGCGGCGTATACGTTATGGCCATGCAAATAGGTTGCCAACAATTCGATAGTCGGTGAATCGGTGAATTGGGTGAATCCTTCGCGTTGTATTTGCTTTTAATTATCGCAATTATCGTAAAGGGGGTAACTCAATGCAATGCAAACAAGGTCCACAATCCATTTGCTGATGTCTTCGATTTTATTTCACTTCACTTTACTTTTGCCAACTGATGCTGATGCAGCGCTTTTTGTATTTGATTTTCTGTTTTTGTTTGCGTTTAATTGCTAATTTGCGTTAATAACGTTTGGTGTATGTTTTGGGTATTCGGCATTCGGCAAAATAACTTTGCGTTTCGTTGCATATTCAATTCAATTAAAACGCAATTCAATTCAAATCACTCGACCACAAAAATCAAGCATAATTAAATTTTTTAGTTACATAAACTAAATAATATGCATAAGTGCCCAGGCTAAATGTGTATTCCCCCATTGATTAAATAATTTGCGTTTACTTCAACTGTTAACAGCAGCAAGAAATTCAACATCGACGAGCAGAAAAATGTATTTGCATATAAAATGGCATTTTTGCAACTGCATTAAATATGCACAATAAAAATTGAATTTTCCAGTACAGTACACACACACATACACGGGCATCATGGTAATTTCCTATACATATATTTTCTATAGTTCGATGTGTGCTAACCTGATCTGTGTTTTTGCGCTGAGCCCATAATTATAAATGTTTTTCCAATGACTATGTGTTTCAATAATAAAAGCATATCATTCATTTTTATTGTCCATGCCCCAACCTTGCTCAACTGCTGTCCAGCTGACACGTCAGCCTGTTGTGTCCGACGGTGGTCGAAATATGAATTCATATTTATGTTCACATACATAGCAAACTTGCAAGAAATATTAACGTTCTATTTATGTATACATTTTATATATTTAAGCATCATTAATTATTTAGAAAAACAGTCGGAAGTAAATGCTATATAACGGTAATTGAGACATTTTCAATATGTGTTTACAAAAGCCTGAAATCATTATTTGCGCCCATTGTTAGCCAATGAATTTATATTGCGCTTTGAAATATGCTTTCGATCTCTGTGTGTGTGTGTGTGTGTGAGTGTGCCTGCGTGTGTGCTTTTGCGTGTTTGTGTAATTACATGTGTAGTTGTTAACGAGTGTCAACAGCAAATTGAAAACAGTTAATTATGAAATGTAGTAGTTGCAGCTATGTGGCTCAAAGACCAATAAATTTGCTGGACCACCTTAATAAAACAACGCTTTGCCATGAAAATATATATTCGAAATACAAGTCAATTATTTGTGCTGTATTCACTTAACAGATAATTTATTATATATTGATATAATCATAATAATCAAAAGCATTTAAGTATTTGCTCAAGCCAAAGACATTTCGATTAGTGTTACTGTCCAATTAGATCATTATGAAGTAAGTATATAATAATTATTATATACATACAATGACAGTCATTGGAAAATAATTGTAATCAGTAATACTTCAAATTAACAGCTGAATGCAGAAATCACATTACACTTAATTGATAAAAAACTTGCAAAAATGTATCGATTAAATTTTACAATACAGAAACACTTTATTTAATGATGCGAATTTTTTGAAATTTTGCTTTGACTGCAAGTTTAAATTAAAATTAATGAAAACATTTATCGACAGAAGCATTCTATGGACTGAATGAGTTTCATTTACTCTTAACCCATATAAGTCATCAAATAGTTTTAGAATTAAAATCACATTATCAAAGTGCAGTTTAATGCATTTGTATTGTGTGTGTCAAATAAAATTTCACATATTTTCGGTATATTATTATGTTGTTTTTGGGGAAGTCAAAAATTGTAAATTCCTGTCATTGTAAAGAGGTGGAAATGAAAAACCATTAAATATGAAAGATACACACACACATACACATATACAAAAACTATGTAAAATGGTATTGTTCAAATTACGGCATTTTGCACAAAATATTTTGTAATAATTGTTGTTGTTGTTGTTGTTGGTTGGTTGCCGGATTTGTTATTGCTGTAGTTTTCCACGAACGGTGGTTTTTGTGATTTTGTGAAGCGAACTGTTGAAACGCTCCACACAGCTTATCAAGTGGGTTGGTGGGTGTTGGGTGGTGCCACCACACTGGACAGCAGTGGTTGTGTGGATGTGTGTGTGTGTGTGAGTGTTGTCTATTTGGTGTCTATTTGTGCATAAATTTGCGCTTATGTATATTTATTACATCGCTGGACTGACACCAACTGTCAGCATTATTTTTGCAAATTTGACTGTTACCAACATAATTTTCATTCCATTTAAAATTGAACGTTTCAAATTCCGAAATTTCATAAATTTATAAAACGCGAGAAACTTGATCCCGACTAAGCAATTTATTTTTAAATTGTGTCGGTTCAATTTTCTGTATGCAGTTAAACGTTTTATATATATTATAGGAATGGATATCTATAATACTCACAGCGTATCCTTAAGTTGACCAGAGCACTCTGTGTTTCGCCGCGATCATTGGCCGCCGAGCAGGAATAGTAGCCGGAATGGACGCGACCGACGCGCTGCAGCACCAGGGATCTTGTGGAGATAATAATGCCCCAGGAGACATTCTGATTGACAGGCAGGCCCTGCAAATAAATTCATTTACTTTGGAGACCTGCACCACGGCAATTATCTGTTCCAGATACTTACATCATGCGACCATGTAATGCGATGCTCTTTGGGATTCGCCTTAATGTGGCACTCAAAGTAAACGTCATCGCCCTCCTTGATGTCATCGGGTCGCAGCGTGGAACCCAGGGATAATGTTACTTGTGGTGGATCTATAAAAAAACAAAAATTCGTGTTTTTCTTATAAACGCCTACTATTAACTCGATAGGTAATTGGCTTTTTAATAAACATATTTTCTTGTTGTTGGTATTTGTTGTCGCACGCCTTAAATTAAAATGCTTTGTTTTTGGTTCGGCGTGCGCTGCGTTTTTTATAACACAGGCTGTGATATAAAAATATAAAATCGAAAAATATTATTGCTTAATAAAATGGGGAATTGTAAAGAAGGGGAGGAATGGCCATAAAATTTAACAGCCGGGTTAACCCCGAATACTGCCGCTCAAACCAATGGGTATATGACAAAATTTTTAAATTAAAATTGTTGGCATCGTCAAAAGGCTGTTTGCGGATTCGTGGGTGAGCTGGGCACACAAATACCGATGATGGATCACATAAAAAATTTAGTGTAAATTTATTTTTATAACATAATGATAATTTATCGAAAGGTGCGCTGTGTATATATATATATAGCACTGCATCAGGTAAAAAACACTTTTGTATGCATCAATTTCGAGCGTATGGCAAACTTTTAAGTGCTTAAATCAAACACTTTTCACTAAAAAGAACAAATTTGATTGACAATAAAATATCCACGCAGTTCAAAACTCGAATAAGCTTTAATATAAAACACACTGTTACAAATTTAAGGTCAATATAGCAAAAATAATGCACTCTTTATAACTCTTTTATTTCACATTAACGCGTTTTTTAACAGTTGTCAGGCATAAAAATGTATTTCCAGATTTGTCTTTTTTATGATTGTGAAGTGAATAATTCATGCTTATAATAAAAAACGCAATTTTGTCTACTTTATTTGTCTAGACAAACGGAGTAAATTTCATCTGCGATTATTTACATAATAAAAAAAGAATCTAACCCTTTAAATCCTTAAAATTTGTTGAGTAACTAATCTGAGTTTATTTTCGCATAGGACTGTATTTTTTTTTTTTTTAATATTTATAAGTCTGCTTTGCATATATATAAATACGCGATGTAAGTCTAAATTTCCCGCTTGGGTGACTTTAAAATTCAATAAATTTATGATTATCCTTGCGCGCTGGCAAAAGCAATTCTAAGTGTTGAAAATGACAAATTTGGGTAAACTAGTAAAACACCCAATCTAAAATTTTGGTAAAACCAAATTTTCTCCTTTTATATATTTTTATGGCTACAAAAACTGAATAACTTTGTGACCTTTTTTTGTGTAGAAAAAACATTGCTGAGCTTTATTTGGTGTTGTGTGTTGTTTTATTTTTGTGAATTTTAGAAATTGATAATCATATAAAGAAAAATTTATGACGTTGGCAAATAAGACCAGTGTTGGGGAAGTAGGAGAAATATTTTGCTGTCCGCTTATTTTTAATTTTTTTTTTATTTATTTCTTTACCAAAAAGTCGGGGAATGCAAATGTTGACATATGAGCAGCAACTGTGCAAATAATGTTACATAATTTAGACTTATTTGCGCTGCCAACATTGATTTGTGCAGCTTTAGATATATTTATGGAAATTAGAATGGGATTTTCACCAACCCTATCTATATATAGACATATATATATATATAAACTTACACATAACATTCAGCAACAGCGAGTCCTCGATGGCTGAGTTTTGTAGTCGAGGATTTGAACCCTCGCATTTGAGCATTGTGCCATCGTCTTCAGGTTGTGGATAAAATGACAAAGTGGATAAAACTCGTCCATTGCCCTGGCTCGTTGACAGCTGTGTGGAGAAAATGGCACCCGGGGCCAAATAGAGTGAAATCGATTAGAAAAGTGGGCGCACTCAATCCAGCCAGGTGGGTAAACTACAAGTGCAAGATATCAAAATGTCAATGACAAGTCATAAATATGACAGTCGCTTGACACTTGGAAATGGAGGAAGGCGGGTTGTCGATGTTGGGATTTTGCAATCAGCTTACCATGCCCCGTTTGAAGGGTCGATTATTCTGTGTCCATCTGATTTCCGTATCGGGCACCGAACCGGCCACAATGCATGTGAGATTATATTGTGTGCTTGAGGAGAACACCTTCAACTTGTTGGTCAAATTGACGGATGTCGGCTTCACTGTAAGTTTTGCACCCGCATTAAATGTGGCCATTAATTCAATGCATCTTTACTTACATAACATCTCAATGCGGATGCTGCGCTCCACGGGTGCCACCAGCTTGGTGTTGGATGCCTGACAGCGATAGGTGTTGTTCAGAGCGGAGCGCGTTATTTGTGGCACCTCCAAACGATTAACGGTGACATGGCGGCCCATCGATACACCGCTGCCCGCCTCCAACGTCCTTGAGCCATTCAACCAGGTGACAGTGGGCTCCGGCCGACCTATGAATAATATTGTATAAACCAAGCCAAATTGTATTATGCAAATTGCAGACAGGGAATAGACACACACACACACACACACACATGAATTCCCAAAGTTGAGCATTTAATGCAAATATCTACGTTTTTTTCTGGTGTTTTTGTTTTTATTTTATTTTTGATTTGTCTGATGCGGATAAAGTTTTGGCTCTCATGCATTATTAACTCGCAATAACTTATTAAGCAGCTGCCAAAAGCAGCGGCGCACTCGAATATTTATGGCCGAAAAGAACTTTACACATTTTAATGATAATGCGCATTTAGCAGTGTGTACCCAAGGCTTTTAAAAAAGGCTTAGCCAGCTTAACTAGCAAAGTTGTGGGCATCATCCCCATCTCACCACACCCCCTTCCACAACCCCATCCTGCCATGTCCAGTTGACCCTATCAGCCAACAAAAAAACTTTGGATAGACAAACGCCAAAGCCTGAATGTTAAATGAGCCAAAAATTAAACAAAAAGAGAAAATGAATGCAAAGCTTAATGTTTTTTTTCGACTGAAAACTGAAAGGACAAATGAAAAAAAATCAAATAAGATCATTATAAATACAATTGTAAATGAATATAAATATATATTTTTTTTTAAATCTCGTTCTAATCGAATTAAGCAGCAACGAGATGAAATCAACGCAATAATAAATAATTTTTTATAATTATTGATAAATATTATTAGCGCTAAGAGTAAATAGATTAATTAAAAAAATGTAGCAACTAATTATAATAAATAATATTTTATAGATGGGATTATGCATATTTTTTCTGCTTTATTAAATCATAATTTTCCCTGTTTTATGGCATTTCCACATTAAATAAAGTAATGATTATTAATCAATATTGTTTATCTTGAAAATTACCAATAATTAATATTGCGTATTTATAGGACTGTTCTCTGTTTTTATGCTATCTTATTTTATCTACGCAAGTATCTGGCTTCTTTAATTTAGCTCTGTGGCGAAATGTAATCGAAATCCTCGAACCTTTTTTCCCCTCGCGTCGCATGCCCGGCACCCTAACTAAAAGCATTTTATCCGCTGGCTCACATATCAAATGCACAAAATATTTTTAATCCGTTTAAGTGCCCCCCAAAAAACGTTTCGATGTGGCACATGACGACGGGACGGGTAAGGGTAAAGTGGGTGTGCTGGGGGGGGGGGGTGGGGTATGGGTTTTGGCAAGCTAGCTGCTTACTGCTTACTGCAGCTTGGCCATTAAGTCAGCCAAGTGAATGTGGCGGAAATGAGCAACAATAGCAACAAGCAGCTGAGACATGGATGAGCTCAGTGCTGAGTTGGGGTTGGCTTTACGGAGCAATGTTAGGGAGCGTGGTGCGGCGCGAAGGGGGTGGATGAATGGAGAGACAAGCAGCAAGTAGCTGATAGTTGAGTGTGCTGGACGCCAGTTAGGGAATTTAGTGCCCAAATGTTTGCTGATTGCAAAGGATACGCAGCGACGACATTGGCGACAATAAGCCAAGGCCAGGACATAGTCACAGAACACATACGACGACAAAGTGCCCAAAGTGCGGCACGGAAAGTATGCGGGGATAATAGACAAATAACAGTTGCCTTGTGGCATTTAGCTGCTCGCATTATACTCCCATATAGTACACTCCAAAAAAAATGTAGAGCGCTCTCTCTAATCAGTTCAAGTACATTGATAATCCAAAAAAAAACAAATTCTAAAAATACTAAAATTCTATGAAATTCTCCATTTGTGAAGTGTTTTGGAGAAAATTAAGTGCAATTATTCTCAAGTATGATTTTTATGATTTAATTAAACAATTTTTGAAATTAATCTTTTTAATGTTGTTAAATATATAATTACTTTCTCTTGATTTATGATGATTGCTATGAAATTTGGTACATCATTTTTCTCGCAGTGTATGTGGGGACACACACATCTCCGCTCCCCCTCCACCTCTCTAATCCCTTCAGTAATGAAGACGGCATACTGCTAAGCCATACTTAAGGTTGTCGACAATTGGAAGCCGCCCGCTGGACGCACCACCAAAAATTATGCATAGCTGCGGCTTGGCCATAAAAATTGCTTGGACTGAATGGATGCGAGCCGGAGGATTTTATGGTTGCGCTCAGATTAGCATTTTATTGCCTGGTATTAATTGCTATTAGTCGAAGTTAATAAAGTTGATAAAGCAATTTGGCCATTTGGCGTTTATTGTTGGTGCGCCCAGTCGTGCTATGATTAGTGCCACACAGCCATAAAAAAAATAGAAAAATAGAACTCTTGCAACATTTGCATGAGCTTAGCTCTCCTCTGCAACTGTATCTGTGCTGAAATGTGGCGACGTCTGGTAGGTAATATTAGTTAATTTGGCAAAGCGCTCAGCGGGTTGTTAGTCGACTTCAGTTGCAGGTGGAAAATGAAATATGCATTGCTGGCTGGCTGGCTGGCTGGCTGGCTGGCTCTCAACGAAATTGTTGCATACAAATCACTGGCAAAGCAGGGAGGAAGGTGTGTCGCCCAGCAGGTGTCAAAGTTGCAAATGTCGTCGTCGTCGTCGTCCTTCCTCGTTGCGGCACATGCGGCTAATCAAAGCAGCTGACGCCTTTGAGTACGTGACGCATTGCCAAAAACCAAAACAAACCACATGCCAGCAAATGCCAAAAGGTTGCGACTCCGGAGTCACTCACACAACGCAACGGAACGCGACGCAACCAAAAAGCAGAATCCTTTTGCATGCAGAGTGCCTGCCGCACGTGAATATCAGCAGGAGTTGCGTGCCACAGCCAAGTTGCACCGAGCACAACTGAGCCAACTATTTGTGTAGTTCAAAGCGAGGGATTTACAGCAGTCAGTGTGCATTGAAAATGGCTCCTGGTGAAATCATTAATGCATACCAATCGTTAAAGCTCATACCCAATCCCAATCCCAATCCCACTCCCAATCCCTCGCCCAGTTCTAGTGCCAGTGCCTGTTAAGCGGGGCGTATACGCAATGTGAGTTGATTAAATTTCAAATTGATTAAATTGCAATGCCTTACAGCGCCCTAATATTAGTATTATACATTCTACAAATTATTCACTTTATTTCAACATAATAAAAGTCAATAAGAATCCCAAATCAGTTCTACAAATTTATATTACTAATTAGCTTTAAACTGTTAAATATTTCAAACTATATTCCGTGTAATTCTAGATTAGTTTATTAACCAATTCGTGTCATAATTTATTTGTATTAACTTTTAGCAGCCATTTTCAATCTGTCAAATTTGTGCTTAATTCATTCTTATTTTCCATAAAATAGTTCACCCCAAAATAAATTTAGTATAACTTAAAATTTATTCCTCTCAAATTAAACAATGTATGAAATAAAATTCCAAACAGAAATTGATTGTTAATTTCGAAAACTTAAAAAGCAAATTAGAACGATGAACTTTTCACTCATAATGCAAAATATTTGGCTAAGTTTTGTCAGCCGCCAACAAATTGGTTAAAGCCGCTTACACAAATACCCTTTCCGACATTTGAGCTGCTGCACTAACATTTAGTCAGCGCTACGTCTGGGCTCCTCCCCTCAACGCCGAAAAAAAAAAATAAAAAAAATTATTGTTGTCAGAAAGTTAATGATTTATAATGGTCGCAGCGATGCGGAGACCCTCGAGCACTCAGCTCAGCTCAGTTCAGCGAAGCGAGCAACTTGTACAAAATTTTCACACTTGCCGGGCAAACAGTGTAAAAAGTTGAATTCGTTTTTTTGTTGTTGTTGTTGTTGTTGCCCACGGACTCACCTTGGAGACCTTTTTAAAGATTTACGATGCCGCATATGCCTACAGGTCATAGGCAACGTTGGCGCAGCTCCGTTCGCCTTGCGACAAAAGCCAGACGCTGAAAATTGTTGCATTTTTCAAAGTAAAGTGGCAATGACAGCCGCAGTCGCAGCCGCAGCTTGTCTATCTGTCCGTCCGTCCGTCCGTCCGTCCGCCCGTCCGTCTGTCCGTCCGTGTGGTTGGTTGTTTGGTCTGTCGCCTCGTTTTGCCCTTCTTGTCGGCCTCGGTCTTGTCGGCATAGTCACCGCAGACTCTCTGACACACATTTATTTTTATTATTTACGACGACTTGAGCCATGCTTCGACTACGCCTCAACCTCAACCACAATCTCAACCTCAACCTCAGCCTCAGTCTGAGCAGCAGCTACACACAGAAAAAAAAATAGCAGCTCTTTTTAATCAATCAGCATTATTAGCATTTTATTAATTACCATGATGTGCCTAATTAGGCATGGAAAGGTTTGGCTACTTCTGACCTATTTGCTCCGCTTGGTGTTCCTTACATAAATAACAGTATTGGGTCAACATTTAGCCAACGATTTTGTTGTGTGTAGAGCACTGGGCAGTAGGCCCTGGGCA
Organism: Drosophila demipolita; assembly: GCA_035042405.1. Taxonomy (NCBI): domain Eukaryota; kingdom Metazoa; phylum Arthropoda; class Insecta; order Diptera; family Drosophilidae; genus Drosophila; species Drosophila demipolita. The sequence continues at coordinate 8,197,168 of JAWNLI010000485.1, forward strand.
GCGTGTGCGCGCCTATCTGCGATGCCTCATCTTTAATTCTTTAAATAGACTCAGGGCCAAGACAGTCGGGGGCAATGTTGCGTGTGTGTGGCATTGCTTGTCATCCTTGCTTGATAGCCTTTTGTCTGAGTGCTACATTTAAGTAGCTGACTGCGTGTATATTTCTTACACACTATACACAGATGTGCACGTGTGTGTGTGTGTGTGTGTGTTGGCCTGTGTCGTTTATCATGATTTACTTACCGCCACGCACTTCACATGTCAACACAATATTATCGCCCTCGAGCAATGGACCCACAGCGCCAGCAACATCACGGCCCGAAGCATCGTACACGAGTATTTGATGCGGAGGAACTGCGAAAAAAACAAAAAAAAACAAAAAATAGTAGAAGGGCGCCAGTTAATGGGGAAGGGGGAAAGTGAAGTTGACTCTTTAAGTTCAAAGTTTGGTTGCCAGCTCACCAATAACCGTTAAATTAATTCTATGATTACGCGTTGGCGAGTTCTGGAAGTCCACGCGGCAGCGATAAACCTGTTGACAGAAAGCCAAAACCGGCAAATGCATTAGCAAAATAATAAAGCATACTTTGTTGGGGCTTGGGAGGGAACAAGGGGTAGCAAAGTACTTACGCCCTCATCATCCAGCTGTATATTTTCCACAGATAATTTCGCTGGCTGTTGACCGGTAACAAAATACGCACGTGGCCCAAATGAGTTTGTATCTGACCAATACAACGCCTTCTCAAACGGTCTCCCACGCACATCAAAGCTGCAAGGGCGGAAGAGAACAGAGAGTTGAGGGCACATAAAAATACGCAAAAATATATAAATGACAGCAATATACAGTCGTTGCTCGATAAGTATGAATTTCAAGCAAAAATATGTTAACAAGAATTTGAAATAATATCAAATTTTTTTTTAACAGTATGAAAAGCATTAATTTTTCTTATAGAGCAGCGGTAATTTTTAGGGGGCGACTACTGTATTATTTATCTAAGTACGTATTGGTGATAAGTTGCCTTCTTGGAAATTGCCGCACCATCTATGTCAACCTCGTAAATTTAATGTTTTCGTGGAACTGATACTGTGCATGCCAACAGCGAAGTACGTTGTGGGGGGGGGAGGGGGTTACGGGTATGCTTTCACAGACGCTGCGAGTTTTACTGAAGAGTATAACAAAAATGGGGCTCCGCAATTTGGCACATTTTTCAATTCAAGCATTTTGTAACTGCCGCATTTGTCGATTGGCATCGCCAACATTCACTCAATGTCGCATTGCTAGGCCAATAAAAAGAATCGTTATAAGACGCAAAAAAAAAAAACAAATTGCTTTCAAAATAAAAATATAGAGGTTCGAAATTTCACGCGTCTACAAAATGACCCTTTTCCTGTGTGCTGACCCCCCCAGAGAAACCTTTGGGCATAAATTTGCACGCAACTAATTTCTTCCGTTTCGCATTATTTTCGCAGCTCGGCAACGTTTGCAATTTTGCGCATTAAAAAGCCTGACGTGCTATCTTTGGCGCTTTTTATTGTATTTGTTAATGTCCAGCCCAATAACCCCACCCAATGACCAAGCCAACCAAACCAGGACGACAGCAACGAATGCGCCGCAAATGACTTGGCAAAAGCAAAGACAGACCCTGGCAAACTTGTGTCCTTTTGTTGTTTCCGTTGTTGTCGCCATTTGTGTGTTGCTGTTGTTGCTGTTGTTGCTGTTGTTAGTGTTGTTAGTGTTGTTGGTATTGTTGCCCTCTTGCTTTTGCTGCGCTTGCGGTTAGTCGAGCGGTTTGTCATTGTGCCGACTGCCTGACAGCGGAGTATTGTTTGCGCCTTTAAGTGGTTTTTTATCATTTTGCCGCTGACACAATTTATATCCGGTGCTCATATTTCTTATGCTTATCAAGAGACGTCTTTTTCCCAACCCCCCCTCCCCTCACCAAAGCCATTATTCCCTTGTGAGACTCTGCGTCATGTGTTGACCAGGCAGACACATTTCTAATTATTGTTGAAGTGCAGCAACCCATGCGGCGCATAAATTACGTACCCAAAGCCGCGTTTAAGCCGCTTTCTGGCCCAAGCACGTTCCCTAATTAGCTTAATTAAATATATATGCGAGAGTGTGTAAACAAAAGGCGCACAGTAACGATTTACGCACTCAACACAAAAGTATAAAAAACCGAAAATAAAAAAATATTTCAAATGCTGGCTGCGAATGCTTGACTAGAAGTTCGCCTCTAATCTAAAATTCTACAACCTATAAATGCTGGCAATCTGTTCGTAATTCCTATTTTTTTTTTTTTGTTTTTTTTGACTGCTTGTTAGCTGTAGTGAAGGATGTTCGACATGCAAAATCACTTAGCGATATCCCATTTATTTGCAATAATTACATACAGGGTATACCAAGTAGCTCCAAAGGCTGCATTTTGGGCGGAGTAACGCCCTCTCTAGTCAACAATGTGAGACAACACAACAGCGATAAGACAAGGTGCGGATTGCTGTCTAAGGATACATCCCATCCGAACCCATCCAGGCTCTCTTCCTGACCCCAGCCTGGCCACTGTTGACGTTGTGTTTTCTTGCTGTTGGCCTTAGGAAACAATAATGCCAAGTTTGCACAATGAGCAAGGCAAAAAGCAGAAAGAAAGTAGCAAAAAAAAAAAAAAACGTCAAAATGCTCGAGCAGTAAAAATTGTAAAGAAAATAGCGGCCGAAAGGAAAGAAGCGAAAATAGAAGTGGGCCAAGCGCTCCGAAGGCAGGCTGGAAGAAAATGAACACACAACAACAACATTGTGGCAGTTGTAGAAATGTTGACTGTCGTCGATTGTGGCCAAGTGGCCAAGTGGGTGATGCCACAACCCGTCTCACATCGCATCGCCTCGTCCCTGTTTCTTTTCCTGTCCATTTTTGAAGAGTTTGCCTTGGGTGCAACCTCAGCTCTCAGACTGATGCTCGTTCATTTCTTTTGTCCCCGCACTTTTTTCCAACAATTAGTTGAGTTTTATTTATTTTGCGTTAATTGGTAGCACTTTATCTTCTGCCCGAATGAATGAGCCACGTTATTTAAACAAAACGAGCGAGCGCACAAATCCTTCGGAAACCTTCTGGACATGGCTTGGTAATTACATTGTTTCTATTCTTTTTTTATTGGCAATGTCCACCGTCTAAACGCATATGTCCCTACCTTAATCCAATATATATATATATATATATATATATATGTAGGCCAGTATTCTCATATTGCCATTTAATGTTTTTTGCCATTTTCTTTTTGCAACGCTTCGAAAATGCTATTCAAAAAAAATTGCAAAAGGGCAAAAAGGGGGGAAAAAGCGAAGACCGCTACAAAATAAGGGACCAAAAACTTTTAACTCCATATGTGTTCTCGTGTGAGTGTGTGTGTGTGTGTCGGTTTCTGTTTGTGTTTGTGTGTGTGTTGATGACGCTGACAATAACCATTGAATAATTTTATGACAATATGTGTCAGAGCGTGTCCCCGTTCATGTATCCTGGGCTCGTTGCTCGTGTGCCTGATGGTATTTTTTGACAGTTTAAACACATGTCCCCCCCCCCACACACACACACACGCAAACACACACACACTAGCAACACACACCTTTTAAGGTAGGAAAAAAAACTGTTGACTTCAATTATGCAGCGCCAGACAAAAGTCGGTAAACTATGTGGGGGCCACAAAGGGACACCAGAAGTGCCACCAACAACAGCAGCAGCAGCAGCAGCAGGAGCAGGAGCAGCAGCAGGAGCAGCAGCAGGAGCAGCAGCAGGAGCAGCAGCAGGAGCAGCAGCAGGAGCAGCAGCAGATGCGTTTGGTGCTATTTTGTGGTGCCCGTAAGTTGTGGGATATTAGGCAGGTGGAAATTGGTTGGGATTATGACTGGCGGCCCGCATCAAAAACCAAGAGTAAAGCGACACAAAGATAAGGAGAGATAGATAGAGTGAGAGGGGAAGAGAGGGGGTCGCTTGAATTGCCAAAAAGTAAGCAATGCGAACTGGACAAAACTCGAAACAAATTTTAAATTGGTTTGCTCGCAAAAATAAAAAAACAAACAGAAAAGCTGCGGCGAGAAATATGAATGAAAAAAGAGCTGTTCACGCCCTCATTCAGAACACCCCCCCCCCACCACTACCACACACACACATACAGACACACAAAATACATACATATGCAAATGGTTTTACTGGCCCTTTATTTTTTTTTCTGTGTGTATTGGTATTATTATGGAGCCATGCTGTGTAATATCTGTAAATTTCTTTTGTTATTGCCAACAACAGTTTTTACCGAATTTCCACGCTCCTTCCACGAGCAAACCAGTTACAATATCTCTCTCCTCCACAGCTCCGCAGCTCCGCAGCTCCTCAGCTCCTTCGCTCCTCACACAACAAACAGTGTTGACATTTGTTGGCATCATTCCGCACATTGTTGCCGCTGGTGTTTTTGTTTTGTTTGCTTTTTGCTGGTGCTGCTTCTTTACTTTTACTATATAATTTGTAGCATATGAATATATGAAACAAACAAAGCTAACAAAAAAAAAAAAAAAAGGAAGAAGAAAGGCACACACACAGACACACAACAAAACAAAAACGTAAACTCCTGCGTGATGGCCAAGTTCAAATTTATGCAGTGTTGCCCAATAAATTTGGCAATAAATTCAAAATAAAACTTTCATCTTGGTGGCCCAATTCGTTTGCCTTTTCTTGTTGTTGTTGTTGTTGTTGCTGTTGTTGTTATTATTGTTCTTGTTTGTTGGTTTTCAACAAAGTTTTGCATGATCTAAAGAAATGAATTCATATTGTTGTTAATGTTTTTGTTTCCAGCTATATTCCACGGTTTTTATTATTTTTCCATCAACTTTTTGGTAAAGATATTGTTTATATATTTGCATGAAGTGTTGCTGTGACTTTTTCTGTTTGTTTGGGATATTTCTTATATGCATATTAAGTTAACTCAATATGAACATATTGTTGACTTATGTCGCATATATTTGGCTGCTTTAAACTATTTATTTTTTGGTATACAAATTCCTTAATAACATAATTTGTGGACATGCTAATTCTAGCTATAGTTCAAGTATTTTTTTTGGTAATAAAAACTAACATTATAAAAAATTATACAGCATATTAAGTTATTCAATATGAACATATTGTTGACTTATGCCGCATATATTTGGCTGCTTTAAATTATTTATTTTTGGAATAAAAATTCGTTGATTATAAATTGTTTTTGCACATGCCAATTCTAGAAAAAGGATAAGTATTTTAATTCAATATGTTGTTGATTTAAGTCGCATATATTTGGTTGCTTTAAACGATTAATTTTTGGAATCAAAATTCCTTAATAATATAATTTTTGGACATGCCAATTCTAGAAATATTTCAAGTATTTATTTTGCTAATAAAAACTAACATTATTAGCAATTCTATAGCCTATACAATAGATCTGTTCAGTTGGCCGTAGAAACTTAACACACTTAACTCTTGCTTAAGCAATTGCATTTTAGAGCAGAAAATTAGAACAATGGACCATCGTTTGCGAAAAACCACCGAGGCCCATTAGAAATTCTGAATGGGTCGTAAGCGTAAGCGTTTCTTGGCCACAATGGCAATGAATGAGTGCAATAATGCCAAGTCAAAGTTTAGTGCCTGAAAATCGATTTGCATGCGCTTTCCGTTTTTCACACTCACACACACACACACACACACACTCAGACTCACACTCATACACATGCATAAATGTGTGAGGACTTAATTACACTTTTAAATAACCCATCTAACTGGAATTTGTGCCCAAAGTGCGGCACTGTTGCGATTGCAATTGCCGTTGCCCCATTGCCAGAAGTCTTGTTGTTGTTTTTGCTGTTGCCGTGCCGCTCGTAAAACCCCGAAAATGCACTCGAGTTAATTGCCATTGGCACGACTTTTGGCCAACTTGCCGCCTTCATCGACTGCTGCTGCTGCTGCCACGTCTGTCGTTACTGCTCCTTTTCTGGCTGCTGCTGCTGTTGCTGGATTTTATTGCCAGCCATTTTGAATACCATTTCGTGGTTTATTACTTTTGTGGCCGTCGGATTCTCAAGTAGAGCGCCAAGTGCATGGCACATACAAACATGCACAGTGCGAGGTGGAGTGAATGCACTTTCGATGGCCAACTCGTCGCGACGCACCGTCTGAAATGTTGATTGTGTATGTCTCTGTATATGTGTATTTATGGGGCAGCAGCAAGGACCACATGGCGGACCACCGCTGACGATTACGGCAGTTAGCCTCGGCCGTAACATGGATTATAGCTCCTTTTTGACAACCACAACAGCTGGCAGCGACAACACGCACAGCTGCACTGAGAGAAATTACCTGCTTCAAGCACATGCTTAAAAAATGCCTGCTGCTTTGGACTATTATCATAAATAAATATTTGTGAACTGAGAACCATATAAAATCATTAACACGTTAGCGCAACTGCTTTAAGTATTAGATTTTAAAAAAATATCCAGACATGTTTTAAGAACTCTACAAAAATTATTCCAAATTACTATTTCACTTAAAAGTAGTAATTTTTGGTATTTTGTCAACTTTTGATCTCTGAGTGTAGCACATTGCAGTGCAGCAAATTTCATTATTTAAGACCCAATCCTCGTTGTCGAGCCTGGCAACCGAGCTGGCTTTAAAAATCAATTAACCTTGATTGCGGGCCATGTTCTATAAGCATTCCCGTTTTTTGTTTTTTTTTTTTTATGGATGTTAACGACCAGGCCAAGCCAGTGGCAAAGTTGTCTTTGCGCCCTTTGACATTGTCGATGATATTTTTGAGCTGCTTTTGGCTTTATTCCTTCCCTTTCCTGGATGACTGGCCATATTGAACATGACGTTTTGGGCAAAACTAAATATTTTTTACTACAGCTGCCCTGTCATGCACCCAAATGCCAAATGTTAATTTTAATAATGCTGCTTGAATAAAATCCATAACAGTTGAGTGTTGCAAATAAAATAAATGAAAAAAAAAAACTTAAAATAAACCATTTGAGGAAAATCACATTTTAAGGGTCAAAATTCGCCGCACTCAAAAAAACAAATCCCAGCTAGGCAAGCACCATAAAAAGGTAAAAAAAAGGTTCTCATAAATGTTGCAAGCTCCTTAAAAAAAAAAAAGAATCCTCAGCTCAGCTGGTCCAGACAACAAAGTAAATTTTAACATTATAATTTTTAATATTTTTGGCTCAGGGCCTCAGAGCATTTTGCTGTTGTTGTTGTTGTTGCTATGCTGCTTGTTATGTGTGTTGTTGTTGCTGTTGTTGTTATTGTTGTTTCTTGGTGTGAAGCTGTCAAATGCAGAGCACCCTAGACAGGGCTCTAGGTAAGGCTTTGGCGTGGTTCCGGACTGCAAGCTGTGACATCCTTACCAAATGTGCCAAACGGAATGAAAACACACACACACACATACACACACCGACGCAGACACAAATGGACACATACACAGGGCTCGCCTTGTGCCTTTCAATTTTGGCGTTTTATTTTTCTCGTCTCAGCTTTATTTATTTTTTTTTTTTAACTTGAGTTGGCTTCGATTTCACGCAGTGCTGGCAATTTGATGCCAAAGAACCCAATCCCTAACGCTCCAAAACCTACCCCACCAGAGCAGCAGAGCCCTTGTCGTAACCTTTGTGCCTGCTGCGGCTTGGCTTAGTCGTTGTTGTTTCTCTTGTTGTTGTTGTTGTTGTTATTGTCACTGCTGTTACTGTTGCTTGTTTACTGTCTTTTATTTATTTGGTTGTTGCTACTATTTTTTTTTTTTTTGCACCAGCAGCAGCGGCAGCATTGAAGGGAAATCGAATTCGAATCACTTTCGGATATTTTGGTTATAAGGTCGGAAATTTTTGCGACATTATTGTTTTCGACATTTTCCTAGTTTTTTGGCAAACAATATTCTCTCACACTCAACATAATCTATCTCTCTCTATCTACCTCATTGTCACCCTCTTTTGCGCATTGTCTGTGCAGCACTGAAATTTATTGCTTCCAATTGAGTGCACGAAGCAGCAACAACAACAGCCACAACAACAACAACAAGGAACGGGGGCAAGCAGCAACAGCTCGTGAACAGCTCGCGTTTGTCCTTGATATACACGTGCGTCCATATCCTTGTGTGCTTGGGTCCCTTGTGCTCCCAGACTCCTGTTTAGTTTAGATCCTGCTGCTGCTGGCAAGCATATTGGAGAAGGAAGCACACATGTAAGCAAAATTGACAAGGCTAAAGGATATCGATGTCTGCTTATAATGTGCAACATATTAAACCTAAGCACACGCTCACAGACCTAGCTCTATAAATAACAGCAGCAGCAGCAGCAGCAGTAAAACCAGCGTCCTGTCAACCCCCTCGTCCCCTAAAATAATCAAAGTTGCCGCCAAAACAGTTTTCACTTTGGCTGCTATTATTTTGCTGCCCCCTAAACCTGAGCCGAACCAGACTGCCATTGATGTCCTTTGCCTTTCCTTTTGGTCCCTGCGGCTAATATATGAGTTCATGTCGCACCGTTTGGCCTCGCCTCGCCTCACTTTTGTTTTGACCCAGTCTTTGGTACTGGCCTATACACATCAGTTCAGTCCCTCGCATCTTATTCGACTCGATTCGCCTCGACTCGAGTTGAGTTGAGTTGAGTTGATATTGATGATGTTATTAAAATAATAAATTATTTCAAAATTATGAACTGGCGCCATTTCTCATGACGTGCAGAACAGTTGCCCACTTCCTGAGCATAAATCAAAAGCCGGGCACAACTTTTAGTGAGTGCCCCTCGATGGGGCAACTTACTGTAACTTTGCACCTCCCCCGCACTCAGAACTAATAGAAACAAAAACGTCGAAACTAACCACATGAAGTTTATTTAAAATTGCTTTTAATCTTCTGCAGGGAATAGTTTAATCCTAAAGGTCGAAATGCCTATCCCATTAAGCATCATCAACAATCGAATCAATCTTGCTAATTTTATCTGCAAACTGCTTATCCTGTATTGATCAAGTTTGACACAGATTCAAATTTTGCTATATTTTTTTTTTAAATTTTGGTGTCGAAAATATAAAATACTTCGAAGCAGAATTAAATTAAATAAGTAAAATTAAGCAGATTTCATGAAATTAAGTGGGAACTTTTCTTACAGAATAATAACTAAATATAAAATATAAACTACTTGAAAGTAGGATATAATTAAAATTAAATAGATTACTTTAATTTATACGAGATCTTTTTTAAACAGACGAATAATTAAGTATATCCGAATAATGTACAACTAAAATTCACAAAAAATACAATATACAACAAACATAATTTTATAGTTTATATTCTACTTATTTTGTGTTTTTAAGAAATGCTCATTAAAGCTCATTAATTAGGTAAAAAATATCCCATACTTTTATCAGCATCTGACTTTTATAATATTCAACATAAATAATTGTTTATATTTGAAATATTTGTGTTACTAAAAAATGCTGATAAAACTCATTAATTAGGAGAAAAAAAATACATCTTTAATTTTATCAGCACCTGTCAAAATAAGTTTTTTATTTTAAGAAATATTTTATTGGTCGAGAAAATATCTTTGATTTCTTTTTCATAAAATTTTATTAAGTAACTACCATTTGGGTACAAAAATAACATCATCAAAGTACTACATATTAAATTGAAAGCAAGATAAGAAATTGATTTAGAAAATCAAGTTGGTCACAAACTGACAATTATGTAATGTCCCTTTGCATGTCATGTTAGACTGTAAAAACCTTTGACACAATTTTTCACCCTTTATTTTTTTTGCATATTAAAGACTGGTTATTCAGAATTTACGGTCGACACTTACCTGTAAAGTGGTTTGCCAGCGCTCTCACGGAACCAGAGTACCATGTAGACACGATCGTCCTTTGCTTCCGGCTCAATGTCGCACGGCAAGGATGCGGTGCGTCCCAGCACGGCCTCCACAGCCACAGTAGAAACTGTAAAAAGAGAAAAGAAGGGGGTTTACTTAAAAGTCAATTATATGAAACACACACAAATGCGAGCAACCGTTGCTCGAGTGTAGTTTTCAAATGTAACAACAACATCGCGACGTCTATTGACAAAGTCATTAACACAATATTAAATTGTTTATTGTTCTTGTTGCTGCTGTTGTTGCTGTGTAGCTGCAATTACTTGACTCCTTCTTCGATTCCTTAAACATCAACAAATGTCAACAAAATGCTGCCTTTTAACTGTCACGCCAACAGCACGCAAGGCACTAAACATAGAAGAGAAGCCAAGCCAAAAACGAACACCAAACCGCACGCCAGCAAAGCCAGTCACCAGCTCCAGCTCCACCTTCAAGTGCCTCTGACTCCAGCACGCCTTCAACTTACAATTCTAAAAGCCCAAGAACACCCTGACCCAGGCCACAATCGTTGCCATCATTGCTATCGTCGTAGTCGCATAATCACAACCAGGAACGTGAGTGGGAATATTAATGCTAAATTGACGACAACTACGATGACTACGACAATGAAACGATGATGATGGCAACGGCATTGCCGGCGATGAGCTCTTTTTGTGCCCTGGTTCCTACTACTACTGTTCCTGTTCCTGCTCCAGCTTCTAGTCCATTCAACTGTCAGTCTGTCTGTCTGCCAGTCCGCTCAACCGCTGCCTAGCTGCGATTTCATGACGGTCTCATCTTTTGCATTTAAACTGCCAATTGATGTCACTGCATAAAGATATATATACGCCAAGGACAGCCCGGCCAGAGACGGCGACGGGTATGGAGACGACGGCAAACTCTAAAGCCAATCCCGGTAAATGACAGTGGTTAAAGCGCGCCGTATTCCATCTGCCTGAGGTGATTGTTTAATGGCCTAACGAGGATTTACCCTGACCGCAAATATTTTGCCACAACCTGCAGCTGTCAATTGAAAATGTGTACACACAAATATACATACATATATATATATATATATATAAATATCTGCAGTATAAATGCAGTGGTAAAGTCGAACTCAAAGTAAGACCCCAAAGCTTAACCTAAATTTTTGTTGTTAATTAATTATTTATGTTTGACGCGATGATATTAATAACATTGGCTCTCAAAACATTTATTATATAGTATTTGCCCCTCGTGTTTTGGCTTAAATTAAGTGTTCTTAATGACATTAAACACGCAGACAATAAAGTGGAACAGCAACTTATTTATAGATAACTGATGCCTTATTGCCCAAAATTAGAAATCACTCTTCTTCTAATTTAATTTTGATGAAGGTGAGAACTTTGAGGTGGGTTCTTCAAACCGACAAGATATGTCAAGGAGAGTTTTGAAAATTGATTAACACATCTCATATAATATGCTTATATCAACCTAAGTTAATTTATTTTTTTTAGTTATATATAAGACTGTAAAATAACATGTAAATAAAAAATAAAGTATAAATAATTAAGTATATGAGTGTGAAATAACATGTAAATAATAAAATAAAGTCTAAATAAAAAAAATAGGTATCAAGTCGAATAATTTTCTAACCTGTTTTAACATTTGTGACTACTTTTTTTATTGCTTTGTGCTTTTTATTTATACCCAATCTATTTTTATTGCCCTTTAGTGGATTGTAACTCATTTATAATACTAATCAAAAAGCGAGAAATCTAAAATTGTTTGACAAATACGACTGCTTTGGAACTTGTGAGTTATTTTTATTAAAGGTTGTTGACACTTGTTGGAGTTGTTTAGTGTAGTAATAATAATTAATATGATCGTAATTAAGTGTAATGCCAACTCAGACTATGATTATTGAGTTGCTTGTACATATGAAAAACATTAATACTAAGTTTGGCTATTTATTAGATGGTATTTATTTACTTATTTACTAAAGCATAGGCCTGACAAGTAAATGTATCTCTGTCAAAATTATCGATTTAATATATTGAATTTAGTCGTTTAGCAGTTGTCAATTCTTGCAAGCTGATTGATGATTGGCAGCGATTTAGGCAACGGTTACCGCTAGACCGTACACCTGACAGCTGTTTGATTCAAAGGCACACACACAACACACACACACACACACACATGCACATGTAGCACAAAGCTCATTAATACCCAAAAAGAGGCCCTGAAATGATGTTACGCGTAATTTAATTTTGGGACACCCGCCAGCAACAAATTCCTCACGCATAATTTCAGTTTGCACTCTTCTTTGTGTTGCCAAAGTGTATGTCTGCTTATGTGTGTGTGTGTGTGGGAGGGAATGGTAAAATTTTTGACATTTATTTAATATGCGCACGTTTTATAGAAAAGCAATTCCCAGTCGTGTAATTTATGGCACACTACAAAAATTTGCGCATAAAAATGGCGACAGGAGAGATGAAGAAAGACAGAGAGAGAGAGAGAAATATAAATAGACAGAGAAAGAGGGATTTAAGCAGCGGACAGAGCTGTATATATAGATATATATTTTTATATGTATATCTATATGTTCATATGTATTTGGGCTGTCGCAAAACATTGTAGCAATTTTCGTTGCGTTTGTAATTCCCATGTAAGATGTCAAATTTGAGCTGAGCAGAGCAGAGCAGAGTAGACCAAACACTAACATAGACATACACACACACACACACACACACACACACTAGGCTTCTAGGCGTCTCTTGACGGCAGGGGCATCAGCAAATTGACATAATTTGTGACGTGTTCCGCCTCCCCCCCCTGTCAAGCACACTTTAAAAAAATATGATCTACAAATTTAATTTTTGTCATACGTCATTTTTTAATGGAGTATAAATTTTTGGCATTTGTCGAAGTAGACTAAAAAATAACCACTCTTTAAAATCAAAATAAAAATGTGTATAAATTTTTAAAAATTCAATAAATAAATATTATTTTTTTATTAATGTATAAATAATTTCAAATACAATAAAAATGATTTTTTTTGGAGCATATTTTTTTGAAGTGCATAGACGCTGCTTAGTTTGTCAGCAGCCGCGCTGTGCGCTCAAGCTAAAGTGTGTAATGAGTGATTTACCCATGAGGCGCAAATGGCAGAGATAGCGGGGATAGCGCCAATCGACAGCAGCACCCACCACCCACCCACAGCCCCTAGACAGCTCTACCCAGCTCTCTAGGCAAACATAAGCAGACGCAGTGACAACACTTGGATTTTGGCCAAGTGAAGCGTGCTGCGGCTTAGTTGCCCAGCTGCTTGCTGCGGCCTCATTGGCATAGATTAGTCTCGGCGGTGGCAGGCAACAGGCAACAGTTGACAAATGTGTTCTAGTTTGCAGCTGTGTTTTTGCGTTCAAATAACTATGGCATATCAAACAAGTTTAATTGAGCTGGGCTTAATTGTTGCCTTGTTTAACTTAAATATTTGCAATATATCAAATTATTTTATTACACATTCGTTTAATTCCCTTTGATATATATATGTATACAATTTCTGTTTGCTTTCAATATTTACGACCAATTAGTCGCACCAATTATTTATGCTTACTTCGCCGTGCACCTGTTCAACAACTTTTAATTGTTATAATTTTCATATGTCTATTTGTATGTTTCAGAACTTCAGAACAATTCGCGACAAGCGATTTCCATGTCATAATGCGATATTTTTATGTATGAAAATAAATAAAATGTGTAATCAAATATACCAGAAAGAAAATTTAAATTAAAACTTTTAATATGAAATCATAGTTGCATCAAGTTTGTGTGCTTTTTTTCAATGGTGTTTTAAACTTTCAAGTTGAATCAACTTTGATTTCATTTTAATATATGCAGAGAAGCTACAAAAGAAACAAGAATACCAAACTTTTTTGGAAAATGCTATGAATTTAAAATCGGAAATTTTTGCTCTAATTTTTAAACGAAAAATATATATATATATGTTCCGAAAATGCAAAATGGTATATATGCACTTAAGCATAAAATATGCAAAATGCATACGCAATATTCATTATATGCAAATATCCGCTATGGTTATAACTAGAATCAAACTGAATATAAATTGATAAACACCATTTGTGGTTGAAAATCGATTGATTTAAAGAATCATGAGAAGCCTTGCTAAACATATATATAATAAATTTTTAACTTATCAGCGCATAAATTCAAATCATTTGCCAGCGTGTTGGGTTTCTTAGCCTCGAGTTGGGTGTATTTTCTTATTAAATGTGGGATATTAAAAGTTATTGCAAACTAGGTGCTTGGGAGAACTTTCTAATTTTAGCATCTGCATTTTTATTTTGTGCTGCTTTAGTGCTCTTTCCGTGCTGTCACATAAGTTTTCTATTACACAATGTCATTTAAAAATGAAAAAAAAAAACAAAAAATGTCATTTCACTTTTTTAAGGGGCAGAGTATGGGGCAGATACTTGGGCGTTGCCGTGAGAGCGCTGTTGTTGTTGTTGTTGTTATTGTTGTTGCTGTTACTTAGCTTAATTTTTTTTCCCTGTGTTGCATAAAACTGCCAACAGCTCGGCAACACATACTTAACCCATACAGAACCGAGCGAGTGGAGGCAGCTGGGTTATGCACATAGTATTTATATTTATATAAGTCGTCTTTATATAAGCGAAAGAAGCTGTGAAACTTATGCAAATTGCATTTCAGTGTCTGCGCGTAAGCAAACTCGACTCGAAACACACACACACACACACAACACACATAGAGTACAGTAAGAGTGGTGGGGCAGGCAGCGCCTAAAAGTATGCAATGCTTATGGGTTGCGTTGTAAAAAGTGGTAGAAAATGCGCATAATGAAATCCAATGCTATGGCTACGTCAGCTTCTTAGCCTGGCTTGCTTGACTGTGTGTTTGGACTAGGATAGTTGTGCTTGCCACTTTCACGTTCCACTTTTCGAGCTGCTGCTGCTGCTTATACATCTTCTTCTTCTGCTGCTGCTGCTGCTGCCTCTGCTGCGTTCTTTTGTTGTTGTTGAGAGCGCCAAAGTTGTTCTACTCATTGCACGCCACGGCCACAGGAATGGCAGCGACTACGAGAACGATGCGTCCTCTGAGCATGGTAATTTTCGCATGGGCACAACAAAAGTTTACCCGTGTGTATTTATAGTTGTGTGTGTGTGTGTGTGTGTGTGTATGTGTTGCGTGTGCTTAACAGTAGACACTTGTAAAAATAGTGTGTGCGACTATATAGCAGCCACTGTCGCCGACCCTGGCCAACGGCAAAGCAGGTCACGTGTGGCATCAGCGAGGCGTTGCGTCAGTGCTGCCGCTGCTGCTGCCGCTGCTGCTGCCGCTGCCGCTGCTGCTGCTGCACGTTGTTTTGTCTTTGGTGCTAAGAATTTCTTTAAATAAATATATAAACATATATATATATATATATTTATGTAAAATTGCTGCTTAAAACTTGTCTCTTCATATATATCTACCTCTCGCTCTTTCTTTCTCTTTTGTTATACCCTGTAAATATTAAATTTTTTTAAAAAGTTGCTTGTTTAAAAAAATTAAACTAAATCTTGCTGAAATAAAAATGTTCCTATCGAATCAGTTTTCCCTTGCATATCAATAACTATGACTTGTACTAAGAAAGTTATTTGGAAAAGGGTATCTGATTGTCGTCCTGGCTCAACAATGGCACACTCCAGCTAATTCTACATGTGTGTTGGTGTGTGTATGTGTGTGTGTGTGTGTGTGTGTGCCTGTTTGTATAATTGAGATGAAAGGTAATGACTCGCATAGCATACTTTGAGCGCCCAAATCGCGGCCAAACAATGCGCCAGACAATTCCAAAGCACACACAACACGTACATGCACACGCACATACAGTTATGTATGTATACACCTGTACCTCTGCATTATGTCTAGGTGTGCGGGTGTGTGTTTGTTTGAAAGTGAATGGCATCAAGAAAGCAGTGGCGCTGTTGTTGCCCCTAAGTGGCACAAGGTAAACTCGACTACAGCTTTGGTGTATGTGTGAGTGGGTGTGTGTGTGTGTGTGTGTGCTTGTGTGTGTATATGTGTGTGTGTGCGCACTATTTGCACTAATTTAGTTGAAAACAAACAAAGTCCTTTGTTCAATTTTCGCCTTTAGATTGAAGTACCCACGCTAAGAGAGAAAACGAGAGCGAACTAAAGGAAAACTAAGAATGGAAAATAGAGAAACTTAGCCGGCGGCTAAGCAGCAACTGCTTTGCGCAATAGCTATAACAACAGCAGCAACAGCAACAACAACAACAACAGCAACAACAACAACAGCAGCAGCAACAACAAAATAATTACAACAACAACAACAGCAAAAGCAGCAACGGCAGCCGTTGGCAAAATGTTAACCCATTTTTAGGCTACTCACTCTAAGTAATTAGCCAAGTACATTTTCAGCTTATAAATTTTGCATAAGCTGCAATTAGGAGCAACTTCTTGCAACTAACTACTAGCCCCTTTTGTTGTTGTTATTTTTCTAGTTGTTATCTCACGTGCGCACAATTAAAGCCAACTGTCAATACTTGGTGCACAGTTTTTTTTTCTTGCTGTGCTGCCTTAACGTGGCCCGTAAGCAAAAGTCAACAAATTCAAATTCAATTGCCGCATGTTAAATAATATGCCAGGCAACGACAAAAAAAATAAGAAGCGCGACTGACTGACGGTCATAAAGTCATAAGCGATTCGGCAAGCGATAAAAACAAGCAACGTAAACACAGTAACAACATACCAAAAATAACAAATACGTCAATAAAAAATCGAAATAAATATAAAAATGCAAAAGCAACTGGCAGGCAAAGAAAAAAAAAAAATAAAAAAATATCGCTCGCTGCTTACAATTCTAATTGACCTTCAGATGGGCCAAGAAAAACAAAGGGCGGGTTTATTGATTTGGCTTACTGTCGCCGCAATCGATTTTTAAACGGCTCAAGTTGCGACCTTAAAGCCAAATTGTTTATTGCCAGCACTCAAATACAATGTGAGGCGATGCTTTTGATGGACTAATCATTATTTCTACACGTTAAATTTTCTTATACCAAACTTAAACTTTTTAAAAATTGTACAACTTTTAAAAGGAAAGAAAAGAAAAAAATATTTTGAAATGCTCAAGCGTAAAATCAGAGCAAGGCAGAAGAAAGCAGCAAAGAGCAGGTCTCAAATAGCGCTGGCTCCAGGTGCAGGTGCAGGTGCAGGTCCAGGATCTGGAATGCGAGCTGCAGTTAGTGACTTTTGTGCTGAGGGTCTCAAATGTTGAACACAATGCACAAAGGTTAGAGATCTTGTGTGTGTAGTGTGTTTGTGTGTGTAGTGTGTGTGTAGTTTGATGCCTGTCTTGCACCTTTGCACAAAAATTACATCAATTACAGCGACTTGTCTTCAACTAAGCTGACCGAAAAAGTAAGAATAACGAGCCGAGCAACGAGTCCTTGCGGCTGTATAACAATACCCATTCACACACGTTTTCGGTGTAGGTGAAGATGACGGGAAGGAGGTGGAGGTGGAGGTGTGTGTTGGTGGTTGGTTGGTTCTGGTGGGTGCGGCTTTTGGTCTGGCATTGGCGTTTTTGGGTTGGCAGTTTGGTTGGCTGGTTGGTTGGTTGCTTGGTTAGTTGGTTCCATGCACATCTGAGAACATTTGACCTGGAGTGCATTGGTCATCACGTGTGGCCATGAGTCTGCATTTGAGTGCACTTTGGTCAGCAATTATTTTACGTTGAGGTCACATTAGAGGGGTCGACGCCAGTGTGGCCAGCCCAGTTGCCAAAGCCAAGGCACGTTTCGAGGGATGCTCGAAATTATAAATAGACCGAATGACACCTTCAATGCAACTGAAATTGTGACCTAGCTGGTTGACTCACATATATATATTTTCAAGACAATTTTTTGTTGTGCTAGCAAAAAATTTAACCTGAATAATTTAAATCACAAATAGGGTTACTTTTAATTTAAGTGTAAAAGTTGTTATTAATTTGAATAGGAAATAAAAGTTAGTTGTAAATTCTAATAAAAAATTTGACTCCGATTTTCATCTGTTTTGTAAAAATTATATAGTAGATAAATTCGTTTTTACACATCATTATTATCTATTTAAACTAAAGATATTTGGAATAATTGATTTATTATGGCTTGAATACATTATTCATAAAAATTTTTCTAGTATGTTATTTAACACACATTTCGTATTAAATGATTTAATGCGAATTTATTCGGTCTTCTTTTGCAGTCACTGTCTACAAAAAATCCCTTTTTT
This sequence comes from Drosophila demipolita, assembly GCA_035042405.1. Lineage (NCBI taxonomy): Eukaryota > Metazoa > Arthropoda > Insecta > Diptera > Drosophilidae > Drosophila > Drosophila demipolita. The sequence goes on from JAWNLI010000485.1 coordinate 8,215,369, forward strand.
CTGATATTAATAATTGTAAATTTATATTTTTGCTATTTTATAGGAAGTGCTTTTGCTTTGCTTAACATGACAATTTTTATTGAGTTTTTTATCTTAGATTGGTTGATTAGCAATTGCAGTCTTACAAATATAATATTCTCAACTGACAACTCGGGAGACCCTCGCAGCGAAAACTGAACAAATGGCAGTGGAACCAGTGAAGGCATAGACAGCACGAGAGCTTGCCCAGAGCTGCCATGCTGCCTAATGGTAGTTTTGTACCCATGGGATCGAAGAGAAAAGGAGTTAGACACAAAACCCGTTAGCCCAGAGTCAACAGTCCACAGTCGCCAGTTGGCAATATGGAGGCCATCCCGCCCGTGGCATATTGAAGCGCAGTTCGACGCAAGCATTTTGCTGCCGCATTGTCATGTCAACCGATAAATTCACACATCTGCGTGTGTGCGCGAGCAGTGCACCAGCAAACAATTGACACCTACGGCAATCCATTTTTTTTTTGGTCACGTTCAAAGGGGAAACCGAATCTGAAGTTGCCTTCTGCAGCTGTTCGGCTCCAGCATGCCAGTATCAAGTCCAGACTTTCAAGTCTAGACTTCAATGTGCAGTGAACCATTTCGTTATGGTCGCTGACAATCAGGCGGAGAGGCTGGCTGGCGGGCGGGCGGGCAGGCGGGCAGGTAACGCATGAATTGCATAAGCTGCGTTTCCTGTACTCAATTCACCCAGCTGAGCGTCTATCAACTGAAAGTTTCTTGCTGCTTTGGGGCATGCAACGTGGCGTGCGATTGCCACTATTTAAGTGACAGCTTAACTCATTTCGTTTGCGGTTTCATGTTATGCCACACATACATATAAATGCAGTTATTTATTAAAAACGTTTTTTCTGTCAATTAAGCCGATGTTTCAGGCGAAAACACAATTTTGTTTTTTTTTTTTGATTAATTGTCTGAAATAAATTTACCATTTATGTTGCGTCATTGACTTTTCTACAAATTTAAACTATTTAAACTGTGGCATAAAATCAGCTAAGTACGTTTTCTGTAAATATGTATTACAACATTTAAATATGTAACTAATAATTATAAATAATTTGCAATATATATAGCGTAATCATACACTTTGATTTTCTGCAATTGTATGCATTTTCTTTGATCCCATATGGTGTATATATTCTTAGTCAAATTAAAAAGCGGAGTTGATATTGCCATGTCATCTGGCTGTCTGTGTGAACAAGTATATCTTAAAGACTGTAACGATTTTAGTACATTGCATTAGTAAAAAGATTTCCATTATTAAATTCTAATATTTATATTTAAAAGCTGTCTTTAGGGTATATCAGAGCTCAGCTCACTCGACTACATCATTCTTAGTTGTTTTTTTCAAGCATATGTGGCAAAAAAACTGACAGCTCAGCAAAGCTATCATGTTCACTAAATCAATTATAGGACAATTTTAATTTTTTTCGGCCTGCAGCCCCCACTCCCCCGCTCAGCGACCTCAAATTCACACCACCATGCGGTGGATTACATTGTGTGCAAAACGACCGCATGCAATGTGGCGGATATAAAAAACTATTGCATACTTTTGTGCGCTTCAAAGTTTTCGGCTGCAAAAATGTCTATGCGAAAACATTTTGGCAAAGATTTTCGCAAAGCGCTGCGATTTGTAGACAGTTAGACAAGGCCAAAGTTTTCAACAAAATCAGTGTGTGTATATGTGTGTGTGTGCGGCTGCACTGGAATTTGCAATTATTGCCGCTTAGCACAAAATTCGTAGAATGTTTGCGCACCCGCCATAAGAATAGCAACTTGCCAAAACTTTAGGCAAGAGTTTTAAGATCAACACATATGGATTCGCACACACACAGACATACATATACACATTTGCATTTGCATTTGGATTGACAAAAATGAATTTTAATAAACTTGGTCAAATATTTACATATTGCATTGGCGCTAAAAACTGTCATCGAGAAACTTTTTGTCTCCCTCACAGACAATAAACCAAAATCGGTTTTATGCATTCCAAATTCGCTGGTATTCAATTGAAATTTGGCAAAGTGGGCAACTTTCTGATGCGGGTCATACGCAAATTAGCTTTGACTTTTGATCTAAAGTTGGAAGCTAATATTATGTATACGACACGTTTCGCAAACATTGACTGTTTGCATTCTGGCCACCCACACTCCACACTCCACTTGCACACTCGCTCTAGGCGGATAAGGCTTTAAAGTTTCTTAGCCAAATCAATTTGCATGCCCACGTAGCCTGTCGTAATAACTTTAAACTGTTTTAAAACACAGCTCGAAAAATTTCATTACCACCTTTGGCATTGGTTGGCCGGGGGGAGAGAGAGAGAGTGTGGGAGACCCGTTGGCGGGCAACCTTTTTGATTATTTTCCGCCGCTATCAAAGTAAATATTTGAGAAGAAACAACAACAGCAACAACAACGACAACAACAACAAACAAATTCGTCGTCTTAGACGTCGGCATTGCGCTGAAGCACTTAAAACCTAATTAAATTTGCATTACAATTTTTTTATTTTCTTTTTTTTTTTGCCTTATTCTGTCGCTGTTTGCCTTTGCTTCTAATTTTGTTTTGAAAAACAGCCACGAGCAGTCGCTGAGGGCCGTACTTTGAAGCAACAGCCCGAACCCGAACCTGGACACTAAATAGAACTGATTGACAATCAGGTTGCCTGCCTGGTCATCTCCTCCAGCTGGCACACAGCAAAAGAGCAACACAATAAATCTTCAATTGTTCGCTCATTTCTCAAGTAACTTGCAGATTATATCTATAATATTTCTGCTAACCAAATTATTACTTTGATGTTTCTGATAAGATAAGCGGGGTGTATTTATAACATAAACATTTCAAAGTCTTTAAGGAATACTTATAAAAAATTATATAATAAGGCATACAAATTATCATGTTGTAAATTTAAATAAATGAAAAGCTTTAAAGAATTTTGGAAGAAAATACGAAACACAAGTTACAAATTCTTTTTATTACATTTTTGAATAAGGAAGTGCATAAAATTTAAGTGATGCTAAAAGCATAAATATATACTTAAACAAATAATAATGCTGCGATGTATAAAAATAAATTAAAATTAAATCTAATTGAAATGCTAAATATGATTTCTATTTTGACAAGTTTTCTAGAAATAAATAAGCGGTGATTAATGAGGTTGCGGCAATTTAATATTTCAATTTAAAATCAATTTCAAAATTTGGATTGAGGGCTGTGAATTAACTGCATTTTATATAATCTTTTCGACATATGGAATGACTTTAAAGTTGGAACATCACATTCTGGTCTTAGCTGCAGAGTGAAAGATCTAAGAAGTCATTTTTCAAAGATTACCAGAGTTAAATGGAATTATAGATGGACAGCTTTCTCTACACTCCATTTTTTCTCATCTCATTTACTGTACTTATTTTTCCATCATCTCGTTTACTTTTCCTTTTTTTTCTGAGGGACTCTTCATGGAGATTATTGGTAATGTTTGCGTTGCATAATCGCCAAGTTGAACTTGCCACGACTGAGCTGCCATTATGACCTTAAAGTCGCACCATAAACACGTAGAATATTGGTCATTATGACTGATTGCCGGGTAGGGGAAGGGGAGTGGTAGCTGATTATTCACTGGCCACTTTTGGGGGTTGTGCTTAATATCGATCAAGCCTTTTGCCACAATAACATGAAAATCATTTAAAAGGCATTAAAATTTATTCAAGTGCTCGTTAAAATGTCAGTCGCGCAAACAATAGCCAATAAAAAGTGCGTGCGAGGCAGCCAAACCAAAAAATAAAAAGAAAATAAAGAAAAACCGGAAAGAAAGAACAAACCGAAAGAAATAAAAAGGAATTTTTTGTATTATGTAAATGCTTAAGAAAACACGTGTAACACAATACAAAAGATTGAAGCCATTGTTTAAGGCCTCAAGCCAGAGGGTGAGCCCAGGCGGCGTATACGTAATAAGTTTTTGGTTGGTGGGATCAGCGGCAGGCAGGTTGTAGGGCTGCCATTCGGATAGACATACAGTTGGCCAAAACTGCAGGCGGCAATAAAGCAAAACTCCCAAGATTTATTTCTTCAGCAAGTTGGCCAAGTAAGCAGCACGGCCAACAAGCGAAGCGCCGATGCCAACGATGCCGTCTGCTATTTCACGCCGTAGTTTCGCATGCCTCCCACAAGTCCAGTGTGGAGTGCGCGGGGTGCGGAGTGCGGGGTGTGCTGCACATAGCAGTCCATATGTTGCGTGCAAATCACGCTGCTGCTGTTCTCTGCACAGCTGCCTGGACTGGCAAGCTATCAACGAAAGTATACGTTGTCTTAGCCAAGATGCCGTCATCGTCGTCGCCGTCGTCGTCGTCGTCTTCATTGCCAACAGGAAGTTTGCGAAACCAAAAACGGAAGCGCCAGTATTTATTATAAAAATGCTTATAGCCCAGCCAGCCAAAAGGCATATTACGTTAAAAGTGCAAAGCACACACACACACACACCCATATATTGTCTTTATATGAATGTACACTTGAAGAAAAGCGGCTATACTTATATTAATTAAAGTATTCATCTTTTAATTTCACTTTTGTAAAGCTGATCATTAAATGCAGTTTTGTGCTTTGTAAATATTTTTTATTAAATATTCTGAATCAGATATCTGATATATATATAAAAATATATATTTATATATATATATAAAAAAATATATATTATTATTATTATTATAATAATAATTATTATTATTATTATTATTAATATTTTTATTATTATTATTAATATTATTTTTATTATTATTATTGTTATTATTATTAATACTATTATTATTATTATTATTAATATTATTATTATTATTATTATTAATATTAATATTATTATTATTATTATTATTATTATTATTAGTACTATTATATATTTATGAACTTTCTCAATTTAATATTACGTCAGCTAATCAAGTATTTTATTTTCTCTTTATTTTATTTATCGTGCTTTTATTAATCCTTGGTTCATCTTTTGCCAGCTTTTGACAACTTTTGTTTTACCCAAAAATTTTGTTGAGTGTATCGTTTGCAGCCCGTGGCAAAAGTTGGCAGCAAATTGTGCGGTCCAACGGTAAAGTGAGCAACTCTTAATTGCACATTTATTTAGGTTCGCCACTTGGTCTACCATCTCGTTGTCTGCTGCTTAGTAGTTTATCATTTGCTGTGCTTAAATAACCCGCACACACACAAGTACACACACACACACACACACACACAGGCTGAGTACAGCTTCAGTTTTCATATGGCTCCCAAGTTCCCTCTTACTGTAATATAAAAACTTTATTTTTTCTACTGTTGCTGCTGCTGCTGTTGCTGTTGCTGCCTTGCGGCCTGGAAAAAGTTTTCGGCTCTTGACGCAAAACGGAAATCTGTATATTAAATGACTAATTATAGACATTTTATTACCTTGAGCAAGATAAATGGCCACACTGTACACAGGGTACATCTGTGTAGGTGTAGGTGTGTGTGTAGTGCCACATACCACACGACACCCATAACAACGAGTCGCAACTGACTTGCAACATTTTCAATTAAAAAAACGTATCTTTTGCTGTTGTGCCGTCTAACCTTGGTACATTTCGGGTGGCATGCTGCAAATGAAAATGCAAAATGGAAAATCCACAAAATTAAAATGACAAAAGCGAGCCGTTTTACTTTAAAAATGCATTTCCATAGAGGCAGTAACAGCAGCAGCAGCAACAGCAGAGGCAGCAGCAACAGCAGAGGCAGCAGCAACTACAGCTGCAACAATAACAACATGAGCAGCGGGAAAGCAGCGGAATCCTTGGCGGCGTCGGCGCCTGCAATTTCCCCGTTACGTTTCGTTTCATTTCAGTTAGTGCCAGCTGCTCCCGTTGCCATTGCCTTTTGTGCAATATGCTGGCTGGCTGGTTGCACCTTCGCCCACCCACTCCAGCCCACAGCATCCCTTTTTCTCCCTCATGTGTGTCCTTTCAAATGGCAAAGACCCCGCAACGCCCACCCCTTGCCTTTCGTTGACAGCATGAAAATTTTCGCAAATGTAGCAAATGAATTTTTTTGCACCAGCTCCGCTTTTTTTTTTTGCCAATCTTTTCTAGGCACTGCCTCCAGTTGTTGTTGTTGTTGTTGTTGTTGTTGTTGGTGTTGTTGCTGCTGCTGTTCCTGTTGTTGGCGAGCGCCCTTTCAGTGCATTTAGTGGCATCATGAGATGCTATTGCAATTTCCTTGGTTGTCGCACATACTAATTCGCACAGAGGCAGCCAACCGCAAGCCATCACCTACCCTTACACCACCACCTCCCCCCCATTGGATCGGTACTTGTTTTGTGGTGCTGGCGCTGGGAGAACAACAAGAGATGGCGCCAAAAACGAAGTGGGCGAACTCAAATGCTTTGCATAAGCGGAAAGTAATAATTTAACGCAAAATTTCCTTTTGCTGTTTGCTGCTGCTGCTGCTGCGACTGGTTTCTGCTGCTCTTTCTTACACTTCAATTGGCTCTTATTCTCATGTGTGTGTGTCTGTGTGTGTGTGTGTGTGTGTGTGTGTGTGTGTGTATGGGAATGTGGGCGCCTGAGCGTGTAACTGCTGCCGACGCCGCTATTCCGCAAATTGAACTTTTAACTGTAGCACGAGCTTCCCGAAGCATCCGGTGGCAGCTGCGTGTGGTAGCAACAACTGCTTCTGTTGCTGCTGCTGCTGTTGCTGCTCAGGAAATGACAACATGACCTTCGGGCGTTGTGCGCTTTAAATTTGTTTAGCATCTTCCGCTTATGACTTGGCAATAGCCTGCAGATAAACATCCCAGAAATTGTCATAGTCCAACTTTTCCACTTATTATTCTTGACTGCGCAAAATCGATAACTTTTTGCCTCTTATTGCCGAGAGGCGATAACATTTCACTTTTGTTTTTGTGCCACTACTTTATAACTGTTGCCACACGAAGCAAGTATATAGAGAATTAGCTGCAAGCGTTCTCAAAATCTTACATAGGTCCAAAGTAAAAAAGAGCTGAGACAAATTCGAAATAAATATTACGTACAAATGGTATTTGTGTAAAATTAGAAATTTATTTTAAATTTTATATTATTTTAAATCCACCCAAATCTTTAATTATCACTTTTACTCCTATTTTCTTTTAAAAAGAAAGCAAAACTTGCTTGAATTAAGCAGTTTCAGTTTGTTCAATTAAGAACTCGATCAGCTGGCGACTTATGCGTTGCTGTGTTTGTATCCAGATATTGAATTTTTCTCTAAGTGTTTTATTGTGTATGTATATGTATGCAAATCTCCACAAAATGCAATAACACGTGCTGCACAGTTTTTTGTGCGTTCTGCTCTGCCTTGCATCATTGTGTGGCAAACAGTTCGTTTTTTTTTTTTTTTTTTTTCGCCTTCAGATATGTGTTTACACTTCAGATGAATGGGGTATCACAGTGGTTATGTATTGGGTGTCGTGCAGAAGGGGGAAACATGAGTTAAATAAGCTGGCAATTTCTTCAGAATTTTAAGAAGAGTCCTCTTCAAGTGCTCCTTTTATTTTTCATGCAGTTTTTCCACAAGTTTTTAATAGATTAACATAAGTAGTTTTCTTTGTTTTTGCCGTACAGCAGTATTCCCTGTAGTTTTGGGAAAACTTCTACGTCACTGTCAAATGCAAATTTCATTTTCATGCGGAAAGCACAGGCAAGAAAAAAAGCGTCGAAAAACAGAGCAACAACAACAACAAGAAAAACAACAAGAAAAACAACAACAGCGGGAATCCTTAGCACCAAAAGGAACTCCCAAGAAGATTTCAACATGTCCAAACATTCTAAACATGCAAATTTTCCAGTCTGTCGCTGTTTTCCTCCTCTCTCTATCTCTCTATCTCTCTTCTCTATTTTTCTTTTCAACTAGAAGCAAATGTAAAGAGCGAGAGAGAGAGAGAGAGGATGCAGTTGATGGCGAGCGAGTAAGATGGATAACATAGCAAACCCGGCAACCGGAAAAACGGAAGTAACGTGCGTGCTTGCGTGCGTGACACAATTGAAGTGCCTAACGCAGCCAAAGAGGGGGGGGGGGCAGTCGGAGTGGGGGGCGTGGGCGTGCGCGGTATGTCCGGAAACCGGAGTCCGAGCTTGTAGCGGGCGCTTATCTCTCCTGCCAGCTCTCGGAATCGGGCCCCGAGGAATCGTTAGCCTGCCATTTTTTGGCTTGCAAAACAACAGGCGCAATTTCAGCAGCAGCTGAGAAGGCAAACAATGAGCCAAAGACAAAAATAAAACCCACACACAAAGTGCCAATATGACGTATACTTGATGCTCTTAACTTGAATTTAAATTTAGACTTAATTCAATACAAATTACTTTATTTTAAATGTGTTTTTCAAGCTGCAAAATATATTAAAGTTAATATGCTACTCCCGCCCGCAAAGCATGCGTTTTATGTACGTAATAGAATCAAAATACCCTTCGAAATAATCAGAAATGCTTTTCAGCTAAACGTTGGCAAGGACAACTTCGTTGGTATGGAAGAACGCACAGAAGTGATTTGCCGATTGATTTTGTTCTGCTCCTGATTTGCCTCCGCTGACATGGAAGAACCATGGAAGAAAGCGCAGAAGAGTTGACAGAAACGGAATAAAAAAAAAAAGAAAAAGAGCATTGCCCGCAGCCGGCGACAAGTGCATAAAAACCCATAACAAAATGCGAGTTGAGGGCCATGTGTACACTGAGCCGGAGGGCGGCCTGCAGTGCGTTTTTGGTGGGGTTGTGGGGTGGAGGGGTACGCCGTAAAATTGTTTGGAAAATTGATTTTTCTTACATTTAACTGAGCATTCGATTGCTTATTTTGCCAGCGTCGTAGAGCACAAGTAGAAGTGCAAACAAAAATAAAATAACCAAAAAAAATAAAATAAAAATAAACTGGGGAAACAAAAGAATCAAAAGAGAGAGAGAGAGAGAGAGAGAAAAAGCCCGAATATTGAGCGAAGGAAAAGAGCAGCGCAGCAAGTGAAGTGAAGTGGAAATATTAAATTATTTACGTAGTTGCATTGCGTTATGTGCTTCCGCATCTCTGTGCTTTTATTGCTCGCTGTTCTCTCGCTGTTTGCTAATTTCTTTGATTGTTTTCCCACTTACCTCCCCCTCACCTCTCCACAAACCACCAAGCAGCTCCTTTTCGCCCTGCCCTTTTGCCTTGTTTGCAGCTTTTGTTTACCAAGGCGCTATTTACACAACGCTCGACAAAGACAAAGGCCAAATGTCTTGGGATACTTGGAAATTGACTCAAATATTTGGGAGTAGTTAAATTAAAGCACGTACTTACACACACACCCCTCCCCCACCGCTCCACTGTTTGTGTCCAGCGACAAAACAGATTTTGGTCGTTTTGGATACCTGAAATTATTTTGCCCAATTTGATAACTGTCATTCTTCCTTTTGACGCATTCATAACGAGGCAACTCAATTAATTAACTAAAAGTAATACGGTTTGTGTCTAGGTCCAGACCCTGTCACTTTTGTGACACTTACCACACAAGCTGGCAAACAAACAAGCAAAATTACATAATGCTAATTATTTCACTTTACATTCGAGTGGAGCATGACAGCTCCACAACCCCTTCAACCCCTCCAACCCCTCACTAATTGTGGGTGCTCGTTTCAATTACAAGTGGAACAAGAGCGCTGTTAAGGGCTGGTTGCAGGGCTTCTCCTCCTTTTCTGATGTGTGGCAATGTGTTGGCACTGCAAAATTCATAATTTCCAAAAGACAATAAATGTAATATGCCCTCAGTTATGTCGCACATTACAATTGAAGGTGTTCCCATTAAATTGTGTGTACAAATATACAAATGTCGTTGATTGTTTGGCTAGAAAGTAGAGTTTGGCATAAATTGACTGTGGCTGAAAGTGGAAACTTATTTTATGCTAATTGAACTGAAGTATTAGTTTTTAAATATTATTTTAAACGGGTTGCGTTTAAATAATGTTAATTCAGCTGTATCATTTGAAACATCGATTTTAATTCTTATTTTCAGTTGACAATTTGAAGTGCTTATCTTGCATAAATTTTGCTAAAGTATTTTTACTACTTATTTAATTTACTCTTTTTGCTATATATTACATTAATTTTTGTTAAAGTATTTTTACCAGTCGCACTTATTTAAATTACTTGCTTCTTTTACTAATTCTTTTTGCTATATATTACATTAATTTTTGTTAAAGTGTTTTTATCAGTCGCTCTTATTTAATTTACTTGCTTCTTTTACTAACTCTTTTTGCTATATTTTACATTCAATTTTTGCGCCCATCTTTAATGAGATATTTTCATGGAATATAGTGTTTTGCTGCATATACACCTTTTTGCTATGGGTGCCTTTTACAAGCGTGTTGTTATTAGATACCATTGGTAATTTTCTTTGGAACATTTATTAATGTCGTTGCTGATAAATATTTAACGGTCTGCACAGGCAAAACCGCATAACTTATTAAGGTGCCCCCCCGAACTTGCCCCATGTTGAGTGACACTTTTTCAACAAGCTCGTTGACTCGTTGTTATTGTAATTATTTGGCGTTGCTGTTGCTGTTGTTGTTGTTGTTGCTTTCTTGTTTTTATTTTTAGCAACATTATTAATTTTAATAGAAAACTTTACAGGCTCTGCCGCTGCTCGGTCGCTCGCATAGTCCCGCTGCCTAGTCACAGGGTCCAAAATTAATGAGGGTTGTCCACTTGGCGCTTGTTGAATTTGTAATTTGTCGCTGGCCCGGTTCCCATAGGAATACAGCTAGCTGGGGACACTTTGTCGAGCTGTTGCAAATGTTGCCAAGAGAGATAAGCGTCAGCCCAGTGCAACAACAAAGTGTAAGCGTCGTAATTATTTGGTGATTTTTCAAAGCCAACCCCCCTCCCCACCACAAATCTCTCATTCCCTATTGCCTGCGGGCATGTTGGTTAGATACAAAGGCTTGGCCATATCGCGGCACTAAACTTAATTTAATAGGCACTTGGCAGCAGTCGCTGGCTCATTTTTAAAGGCCAAACGGAGCACTCCAGCTCCGAGTGGCTTGCTGGCTGCCTGGCTGCCTGGCTGCCTGTGAAGTGCGAGTGGGTGCCCAGGATATTCCGGGATACACCCATAAATAAGCTCAGATAACTAATGTAAACATCGGCGGTCGTGTAGAGTCTGCATTTGCATTTGGGCGCGAGAAATTGCCGCAATAAATTGCGCCGTAAAAATATATCGACATGTGCCAAGGGGTGAACTCACAGTCGGTGGGGGGGGGGAGGTAACTCACTCACAGGTACAGGTAAGGCACTCTTAGCCATCGTCAAAATGACACGAAAGCGCATTAAAACGAAGTGCATACAATTACAAAGATTGGATGAAATCTGCCACAGAGTCGGGCAAGTGAAATAAATGTGAAAACTTCAAAAAGCGCTCAAGGTAAATGCTCAAGCCAATGCACGAAGGCCAATATAAATATTCAATAGCCTTGGCCAAGAGCCACATACACTTGTCAAAAAAAAAAAAAAAACTGTAAGATGACAAAGCAAATTCTCAAAAATTTGTACTTCTAAGTTGAAAAAAGGTGAAAGTGAGTACTTTTTTTTTTAAATAGAAAAGTTAATATTTCTGAAGTTGCTTAGGATAATACAGTCGGGTTTTTTTAAATTCTAGGTAAAATATATTTTTGTGAGTGTATTTTTTGTCGCACACACCCCGTAAGCTGTTAACGGTTGCGAGCTCTACGGTTTTTGAGGTTAGCGCGAGCTGCTGTGTTTGATTTTATTACACTGACAAATGGCATGGCGCATTTAAGCCAAAACCCCAACCCTTTAAGGGAAGGGGATTGCAGGTATGTGTATTCAAAGCCATTGCCAATGGTGGAGTAAAAATTTGAATTTCGGCTTACCAAACAGCCGAACATATGCGGCATTTGGCGCCTCTGCAGCTTATGTCGCATACTTTTGGGCTTAGCATGTAAGGCGCATAAATCTTGCACTGTCTTCTGCCACAAAAACCCCGCACCCTCGCCCCCGCCCCGAACACCACTTTTTAAATACGACATGACAGAGATGCCGCAGTCCAACCATGCAAACCACGCGCTGTAAATCCATTTATTAGCTTTGTTAAAATTGAATAAAACGCATACCTAGAAACAATTGATTTTTTCCCTTCAAGGACTTCAAGGTTATGCTGATTCTCCGTTTAAAGCTGGCCCACGCACTTTCTGACTTCTTTTGAAGGGGGGGGGGGGGTGGGCTGTTTAATTTGTTGCCCCGCCTGCGTGCGGGGGCATGCATCAAATTTTAAACAGCAATCTACATGGCGAATGTACTTAAGGAGGCGCCACGCACTTCCAGATTACGCTTTATGTTACGTGATAACGCATAGCGCGTAACCTTTTCGCAGATAATCTCCGTAAGCAGAAAACAGAAATATTGCCACCCTCCATAATTTAGCTATTATCCGTGGTAGTCAACAAAACGGAAAGGGGTATATATGCATATATATTTGGGTAAATGTATATCTGCTTTTGAAGCCACTTGAAGAGATCATGTTATGATCCAAATTTTTGATAAAAATAAAACCATACTTGAAAAATTTAAAGACGATTTTTTTATAGAATTTTGACTTGGCATTATTTTTTTCGAGGGTATGTCACGACTCGAGTTTTGGGAGTTATGTATTTTGCTTTTGAGCGTGTTGACATCTAAACGCTTGGCGCTTTAGTATGCCACGCAACATTTGGCCATGGTGACAGGTGCCTTTAGATGGTTTTGTAGCAAGCAGCCAGGCAGCATGGCAGCCAGGCCCAAAGCTCCGGTGTCATCAAAAATGTCACTCAAAAATTTATGAAAAGAGAAAAACGCATAGTCGCAAAGTGCTGCTACACACAAGAAAAATAAGGATGGAAAAATATCGCAACTGTCAAAGGAAGTTTTATGTTTAGAATTTGATCATATATTGTTTTAAATTTATGAGCACCCCCTTTTGGCCTACATCAGTTAGATGTGCTCCAAAATTTAATAATTTAAGTTCTCATTTTTTTGTTGGAAAAGTGAAAATAAATTTAGGTAATTTTATGTAAACGCACAAATAAACGCAGAGTAAAGTTCCAACAGCCTTAACGATTATATGTGTAAGCGCTTTTCGATAACAGTATCACAATTTAAGCCAAGACTTTTTTTCTATGTGTAGAACTGGCTAAGGTCAGGGGTTACGGCTGTCAGTTGCTGAACGCATGGAAGCAGAAACCAAACGCAATTTAACATGAACCCACTTAAGACGCATGCATATTGATAAAGAGCCAAGAGGAAGTGAAGAAGAGGTTTTGGGCTGCGAATGGGAAGGGGGAGGGAGAGGGAGAGGGAGAGGGTGTTCTGTTTGCGATACAACTGCTATCAGTTACAGCTGCAGGAAGTACGCATTGCTGTGTTCCCGTTAAGCCTTTGGCAGGGACAAACGCATGCGATTATGAATTATTATTGTTTGGCTTAAAGTGCAAGCGTCGTGAATAACAATCAGGCACGCAGCTTGTATCGATTGTCAACATGGATTGAATTGGTAGGGGATGGGAATGGGGGGAGAGGGGCATGCACAAATCAATTTTTGATGTACGCTCAATAAGCCGCCACTTCCTGATTATCTGGGCCAGCGCCTCCATTGTTGTTCGTCCTTCGTCCTTACGCAATATTTGTTCAGCTCTCTCTCTTTTATTTATTTTTTCCAGCATTCCACTTGCCATTTTGAGCACGTGCACGTGAATTTATCTCGTCGGCAGCATGCCATGCAAAAAATAAATAATATTTAACAAAGTAAACAAAAAAAATATGTAAATCACATATTTGACTTACACATGGCTTTTGGGCCTTATCAAAGCACAGTAGCCAGCAATTAAAAAGTTTTTACGCCTAATTACCAAACTAATCGCTCCGCCAGCACGCATCTTACATATTATCTGCAACACATATGTTAAATCCAAGTCCTTTATTTTCTTTTTTTTTTTGAATTACTTTTCCGCTTTTCATTTCTTGTGCTGATAACAAAACTTTTCAAGTACGTTGAAATGTCTTCCTGGCTTGATGCGCTGCAAAGGGTTTGTGTGGTTATGGAGGCGGAATTTGCTGGCTGGTTGAGCCTGTAACTTATACTTTGGATTATCGCATATTTTTCATAAGTGCGACGTGACTCCATTATTGGGGCTGAGAGCGGGGGTACCCTGCGTCCTGGTCGTAACCCGGGGGCACTTGTGAAACCTCATTTTGTGTCGTCACTGTAACTACCTAAACGGGCGATGGGCGACCCCAGGAGGGGTCACATATTTGCATTTAGAGTCATGGCCAAGTATGGTCTCAATGTGAGTGTGTGTGTGTGTGTGTGGTCTGACATGTGTGCGCATGTGGATTGCGGCTTGTGCATAAGCTTCGAGCGTGTCGTATCTATTGATTAAGCTAAGCGCTTTAAATATATTTTTATTATTTAAAGCAAAAGTTTCTAGATGCTTACTGAGCTGAGATAAAAATTGACCATTCTAAAAAGAATTAATAAGAACAAACGATATGAAATGAAAGCCGACAGTAAGCACCTTTTCAGCATTTTGTACGTATAAATGAATATTTTATTTTTTAAATTGCCAGATCTCAACAAACCAATTTCAAAATATTTATAAAATATCTATAAAAAAATAGTTTTTGTTTTAGATTTCAAAGGAGTTCAACATTATATCGGAAATTCATATTACCTGAAGTTTAACCAAATTTTTTTAAGATCACAGATTAAAGGATTTTTATATTTTTTTTAATTTTTTATAATCTTTTAAAAGTAATTAGATTATAGTTGAATAGCTCAAGCTTAGTTACTCGACTTATATGAAAAGCAAGTGGAATTTCTGTACTTAATTTGTCTAAAAGAATTCAACTTTGCAGAAGAAAATTTCTAATTGTGTATTTTTATAGAAGTTTTCAACAGATGGCAAGAATTTGTGCGCTGTTTGAGCTGATTTTAAAGCGACAATATGAAATTATTCATGTGCACTAAATTTGTTAGAATTTCTTCTTTAATTGCTGTGACAAAATTCAAAATGTGTTGGGTCTCATGTGCAGTTAAATTACTGAATATATGCAACGTGCTATATATATATATATATATGAATATATGTATACGTATACAACGAGTATGTAATTACAAAATACACTTCTCAAATTGTAATTGCAATGCAACTGTCAAAATGGGTAACTGTAAACAAACTGAAACAACAGCAACTGAAATAACGACCACAATAGTAATGCAAACAGTTTAAGGACACGCGCTGAGGTGTGGAAGGAAGCTGAAATTATATGCCTATGCATCCGCACACACACACACACACACACGCACAACAAGCTCAAGTGTTGTGTGTGTGCGTGTGTGTGTGTGTGTGTGCGTGTGTGTGTGTGCGTGTCTGTGTGTTGACATATTGTTCTCGCTGACTGAGCTTGGCCGCTGAGTGGAACGTTGGCATTTTGGGCCTTAGCTGTGGGTGTGTGTAATCGGTATATGGGTTCAGAGGGTCCTTAGTCCTGGGTCCTGGGCTTGTTTTCATGTTTATTTGTTTGGCAAGTTAGTGTTAACTTTAGTCATTCAGCCAGATATCCGTCGCTGGCACTTCAGACTTACCATTCAGCATGTGGCACGTTCTCATTATTCTAACGTGCTCTCGCTACTGAATGACAACTGTACCTAGGCAACAATGGCAACATTACTAAGTGGTATACAGCGCACACACACACACACACACAGACACATACACATGTGCAAATGTATAGCATTTGCTGCCACAGCCGCCATTGGCTCTTACACATGACCTCATTAGCCATTGAAACGTGACTTGCCATTTGACTTGTTTCGCGAGTTGTTTCTCTGTTTGCCTCTCCTCGTATCTCATATCTCTCTCTATACAATTGAGTGCATATATGCTAGTGTGTGTGCGTGTGTGTTTGTATGTGCATGTGCATGTGTGTGTGTGTGTGTGTATTCTGGCTTAAACTATAATTAAATTTTCCGTGCTGCAATTTCCATGTCCCCGCACTTTAGCCGCAAACGCTGCGCATATTTTAGCCCAAAACTGTCAGTCGGATCCAAACAATTTTCGGGAATTTCCGTTGGTTGACCTCACCGTTTTTAGCAGTGGCAACTCCTGCAGCTGCTGCTGCTGCTGCGGATCCTAATGCCACTGCTGCGATTGGTATTAGGTCACAGTGGCATTTGGGGCACTGCGATTTGAATTGCAAACAAAGTGAAAACAATCAATTTTATTGCCGTTGCATTTAGTTAATTAACACCCAATGCGCCAAGGTTCTGTTTATATTTTCAATTCCCAATTCGAGTTTAATTTGGTTGTGTACTTTAAAGCAACGCTGCGCGGAGCGGGGCGGGGGTGGGTTGGGGGGTATCTGCTTCCCAAATTAGCGTGAATTAATTAAAGCGCATTAATCAAGCGTTGCGAAAAGACGGCAATTTCCACTGAATAGCCAGAGAAGATCAACAAAAGCAGCAGCAACAGCAGTTGGCCATTGGAATTGCACACGCGCTTTTTGCTCGACTAAGTCATCGTTGGCTTCATTCAGTCCATTCAGTGGCTGCCAAAAAATCTCAACTTCAATGCTTGCCACAACTAATTATGCCACTAATTGAATTTTCGCATTAAGCGCCAGCCGTAGGGGCATGCGACCCCTCACTTTGGCCAACTTTGGCACAGTGGCATGGAGTGGTGGCATGATGCCATGCGTGTGGAATGAAGTTAATTCAGTTGCCACATTGACGCTAGGCTTATTGATTTTCTTCTTTTTTTCTCTCTCTATACCCTGTAAGTGTACAATAAGCAAATGAAATTGCTATTTTGTTAAATATATAAACAAAGTACAAAACAATAAAATAGAAAAAGTCGCTGGAATATCTTATTTATACAAAAGACTCGAAAACTTATAGAAAACTATACATATAATGATATATGTATGTAGTCATTTTATATTGATTATAATGATTAAGTTGTAGTTGTAATAATTGTAAATACTTTGTGAGAATTCTCAAATATTCCTATGTTTAATTTAAGTTTGGCCTAAATAAAGTTTATGGCTTAAAGGCAAATAAAAAGCAGTAAAAAAAGTATTTTAATTCATAGAAAATAAGATTATTACAGAAGTATTTTACTTAAAATAAATTATATTATTTACAGAAAGAATATACATTGAATTTTGAATAGTTGCTTATAAAATGAGGCTTTGTCAAATTTGTTGGAATTGCATTTTTTTTTTAGAAGAATTATTGCAACAATAGTTTTGAAATGCAGTCTAAATCCATTCAGCAGCATACAAATTATATATATATAGTATAATATTATATATATATATATATATTTATATATTTATTTGATAGTTTATTTTACTTCCAATTAAGGTAAGTGTTAGTCAAGCGCAGCTTATTTGTCGCCATTTTCTGTTTGTTGTTTCCCACTTTAATTGCGGCAAGTGAAATTCCGTAAATGTGGCATTTAAGCAATCTCAATATGTACGCGAAGCACAAAATAATCTGAGCAGATTTATATATATGTTGCATTTGTGTGAGTGCAAACATTCAGTATGAAATGCGCAATTGCATTTTCGTAGCATTATTTACACTTGACTCCTCACATGGCCACAATGCGAATGCTCCGATTTATGTAGCGGCCTTAAATATTTAATTAAATATAATTGAACTTATTACAAAAGCAAAAGCTGTTGGCTCTAACTGAGCATTGTTGTAGCTGTTGTTGTTGTTGCTGTATTGGTGTGTGTGTGTGTGGTGATGCTCGTGGCATGTTTGCTTGTGGTTGTGAATCTCTGTGATTGGCCACTGGCTGCTTGTTTCGACTTGTTTGCTTGTTTTCTTTGTTTAAGCTTATTTATTTAATTGCCAATATGCGATCATCGTTTTGCCTCAAATGCGCTCTGCACTTGACAATTTTTCAAGAACAAGCCGAAACCTGACACCCCCCCCCCAACCTTTTGCCGTTAAGAGTATGCAGTTGTTAACGTTAATTGAAAACTCTGATTGTGAAACCCACACACACACAGAGAAAAGCACACACATATATTACATGCATGGCTAACTTAGAGAATCCTTGAGCTGTCTGTGGTCTAAATTGTGGCTATAAAATCCCAACTTCATCCCAATTGCCATTTGTCCTGTTCTCTGCTGTGCTTGGAACTGCATCTGCCATCTGCTTCCAGTTGACTCAACTCCATTTCGTTGGTGGTCGGCCATTCATTTCCGTATGACTTGGAAAATTTTGCGGCTTTTCACTTTGCGGTTATCCTCAGCCATAAACCGCAAATGTAAAACTAATGGCACTCGCAAATTTATGAATGCACTATATGTCTGTGTGTATGTCTCTCTGTGTGTGTGTGTGTCTCTGTGTGTGTGTGTCTCTGTGTGTGTTTGAGTGGCACTATGCAGTCTTCTGATAATTATTTTGCCATTAGAATCCGATTAGTTGGAAAATTTTCCCATTGCACATATGAAAATCTCTTTTTCTCTCCCCATTTCTCTCTTTCTCTCCCCATTTCTCTCTTTCTCTCTTTATGTGTGTGTTGCTTGTAAACTTTCAGATTCATATTTGCGTTTGAGTTTGGGTCCTGGTTTGACTACAACCCAGTCATTTGATTCATTTCCGCTGTGCTATATGCGGTTCTGGTTATTTGCCTGTCCGCAACTTGTCCGCAAACTTGTGCATGTGCCATGTTGCATGTTGCATAGTCTTCGGTTTGTTGGCCGGAAGGGGGGGGGGGGGGGGTGGGAGAGACCTTTAAAATTTAACGCCCCACCGCCAGATAATCACAAACATTATGAGCTGCCTGATGATGTACAAACAGCTAAATAAATAAGAAACTACCGCTCAAGCGCAACCCAAATGCCAACCTCCCCCTTCTCCACCACCGCCACTGTTTGTTTTGGCCCTGATCCTTGGTCTTGTCTCGTTGCAGTTGCCAGCTTAAATATTTTCAACATCAATACGTTCGCAATTTCGCCAGTCGGCATCAATAAACTATAAAAGCAAAATGCTTGCGGCGCTGTCTGTGCCTCTTTTACTGGCACAGAGTAGACCAACCATGAAGTGTAGTGTCGACTCCGGCCACTGCACAACATTACTGCCAGCTGCGGGCTGCGGGCTGCGGGCTGCTTGTAAATAAAAAATATAAAAAAAATACTACAACTGAAAATAAAAAAAAAAAAAAATATATAATGTAAGCAAGAAATATCAGCTATCTTTTCATAGTTAACATCAGAGTCTACCTGCTCGAATGTCAGCTATGCACATATATAATATGCTGATCGAATGTTGATATGATTTTTTCTATAACAACAATTTTTTAAAATAAATTGACAACTATATAAAAAAAAAGCATACAACGCTGCCTGCAGCGAAAATATGAATTCATCAATCATTTTATCAAGTTTAAGTTATAAATTTGCATAGCATGGCTATAGCGAAATATGGCACATTTCATGAGAAACTTATAGCACTCACTTTTTTGCAGTGTACAACACTGAAAGAAAGTAAACGCCAAGTATATAGACACAACACAGTCAATGCAAGTCAATGGCGAGAGCCCTCCTGACCGCACACGACTCTCAACACAACCGACAACAGTACCCGTCCACCGTCCACCGTCCCCCTCACCATCCCCTTTCCCTTCCAGCTAGCCAGCCAGTGTTGTATAAAATTTATGACTTGAGCGCATTTCACAAAACATTTGCGCCTTGGAAGCGGCAACAACACAGCGCAGCAAAACCCAGCTAGAATCGTGGTAAAGTTTAGTACTTATTTACAGCGGCAGCCCTGGTTGCGGTGGATTACAGCAGGTTTACGGAGTTTTTTTTTTCTAAGGGGCGAGTAGTGGTGCTGAGGGGGAACTGTTGCTTGCAGTCAGCAGTTTATGTGCTGTTGGCAGCATAACTTGAGGCATAAATAAGCAGAACAAACTATAACTATATATAAGATATACTTATATATATATATATAAATATATATATATATATATATATACTATATATATAAAATATGTATAAAGATAAAATGATTTCTAGTTTTTAAGCTGGCAAAGATTTCATTTTAAATTTTTAGTTGCTGCACTTATTTTTTTTTTTAGCCTGTCCATTGCTCCATTCAGCTCTAATTGGATGGCCTCTTGACCCCATGTCTCGAGAACTGTGCTTCATGTTTTGTGTATAGGTTTAGGTGGGCGTGGCTGAGGCTTGTCTTCTCCTTAAATGCTAATTAAAAGTTGGTTTTTGTGTGAAAGTTTATCTAGTGCTATGCATATGGCAAATAAACATATACATGGCATATATAGAAAAAAAATAAACGTCGGCCAGTGTTTAATTCAAAAGCATATGAAAAGTTTATCCTTTTGGACAGACATGGACATGGACATGCAGAGCATTAGGAAGAAGAACAAGAAGGCAAAGATGAAGAAGAAGAAGAGGCAGCGAACCGGATGGTACAGGACAGAACATGATGTCTCTTAATAACTTTGGTAGCAGGCTTTTTGTTTGGCTGTTTGTCGTTTTTGTGCCGCTTGTTAGCCAAAAATATCCCCTTAGTTCTCAACTCATCCTACTCCTACTCCTGATCCTCCTCCTCTCTCGACTCATGGCATATAAGGGGCTTGGGCGTGGCACTCAGCCTTTGGCAAACCACTTTGACACTGTCGGCTTTTGGGATGTCTCTGGCTGTGTCTCTGTCTCCATATCTGCCTTCCCTCTCTGTGAGTGTGTGTGTGTTTGCTGGGCAATATTTGGCGCAAATTAACTTGTTTCAATTAATAATCCCCTAGCAAATATGTCAACCACATGACTCCCCCCAAACACCGCATTTCTGGCCACTGCTTCTGCTGCTGCTAAAAGTCAAAAACTATGCAAACTTTTGCCTGACTTTGACATTTATGGTTATGCGGGAACCAGGGAGTCGTGTGTGGGTCAAAACTTTTTTGTTGCCCTATTTGATTTGGTCGATCGCAGTGCCCGAAACACGCCTTCGAATGCATAAAGTTTGGCTAAACATGCGTTTACTTTTCCCTCATTTGTCTAATGAGACAAGTCCAGCGAGTCCAAAAACTTTTTCTCCCACGTGCATTTCAGCAATATGCATTTCAATAGACAAAAAAAAAAGCAAACAAAAATGTACACTATAGAAAATAAATAAAAAAAAATTTGTCTATTTTGCAAAGCTTTTAGCTTGGGGTAGGATTGTAAAAAAAAAAAAAACAAACCAGCAACTAAGTTGCGAAGTTGTTGGACATTGTGACGTTGCCTTATGGCCGCTCTGGTGCCATCTTTTTGGTTTAATCCAATTTATTTTGCACACAAAACTTTTGCGCCAAGCAACTTAAAAGTTTGGCGCTTAAATAGCGTCAACTCTAAAAATACAAAAAAACAAAAAAAAAAAAAAAAACACAATGAGAAGGAAATGGCTAAGAAAATGCCATCAAATAAAATACAAAAAAACAAACACAAAAACAAAAGTATGAAAATGACTTTACTCGGACTCTTGTAACTGTTTAAGTCAATCCTATATCAGAGCGTGTGCTAAAAATTAAATAAATTGCACATTTTGACACATTTTGCTGTGTTGACTTATTCGCCATCTCTTCAGCATCCTTGTTAGCCGTTATCCCAAGAGCCTGTTGTCGTCGTTGCCGTCCTTCCCACTTCTGCTCCCTTTTTTGGCCAGCTTCATGCTGAACCTTGACGACAACACGAAGCAGCTATAAAATAGTTTTTGTCGCTAACGCATGCCGCATAGCAATTTTCTTGGCTACCGTCCCGTCTACCCAAGTCTTGCCACCTTCCACACTCCCCTATTTGCCACACGCTAGCCTTATTTATTTGCTTCGAATTTTTCGCACGCCTTACGAAACCCTTTTTGAATACCTTCTCTCTCTTGCCTCTCTCTCTCTCTCTCTCTCTCTCTCTCTAGGTTTGGGGCACTTTGTCGTCGCACAAAACGAAACCTAATAAAGTTGTCAAAAAATTGTTTAAGCATAATGATATGCTTTTTGGCCAAAAGTGTTGTAATCCTTTTGCGGCATAACCCGTTTAATATGTATTGAAATTCACAAAGGGCAACCCACATTAAGTGGCCTTGGGTTTCCAGTTTTACTGATAAGTTTGATAAGTTTCCACATTTAACAACGGTTGACGGCACAAATTGGTTCAGCATAAGGCGCACAGACAGCAGCAGCAGCGGTGGCAGTGGCAGTAGTGGCAGCATCATCATCATCAGCAGCAGCAGAAAGATAACCGCATTTAAGAAAAGTCAAATATGCAAAAGTCAAATGCGTTACACACTCCTGCCACCTCCTCCCTTCACTCCACACTTGATATGGTCATTTTTGCTGCTGTCTGTTGCCTGCTGATGGTCATGCCAGCAATCATGTTACAAATTTCCAGTCCGGGTCAACTGCAAACAGTGCCAAAACCAAGTCAAGTCGTCGATGGGCGCAGCTGCAACTACAATTTGTATACATGTGTAGCGGGTGACATCTCTCTCTCTCTCTCTCTCTCTCTCTCTCTGTCTCTATCTCTGTCTCTGTCTGTGCTTGGGGACTCTTCGGCTGTACGCTGCACGTGCTTCAAAGTGCATCCTTTTTGTGTGTTTCTTTGTGTGTTAACAGCAATTGGAAAAATGTTGCATGAATTCAAGCCCAGTTTTTGTTCACAATAAAAAATTGTTTACTTTAAATGATGTATGTGCCACATGGTTTCAACTTTTAACGGAGCGTTGCACGCAACGGGGCAACAACAGTAACTAGTCAAAAGCTAAGCAGACTTGCACTGCTGACATGTTGCATTCAACTCTTTTTTTTTTTGGGTGCTCAGTTTTAGGCCATCATATTTGCAATTGATATATAGAAAATGCTGTGTTTGAAATGCGAGTGATTTCAGGCCAACAACTGCCATATTTTTAAAGTTGGCTTTTCTTTTCTTTTTTTTTTAAATAAAAGATTTCCGAAATGAATATAAAAAAGAATACTTAACTTTTCATACACCTTACGAATACTACAACAATTAAAAAAAAAAAATATAGAAATAAATATTTATCAAATAAACTGATTTTGATCAAATAAATATATCGCTCATATTCTATATAAATATATGAGTCATATTCTATATGAGAACTATTTGGCTCATTTTATTTATATTTCTTATATTTTTAGCTTGTTTTTTATTTATATTTCTTACTTTTTTAGCTTGTTTTTTTTATTATTTATATTTCTTATATTTTTAGTTTGAACAAGAAATAGAAAACTTATCAGAAAATAAAATTGCCCTAGGCAATACGTAAAAACGAGTTGTAAACTTATATTTATTTTTAAATTTGAAAACAAATTTTTTTAATTAAGTTTACAACATAATTAACATTTCTGAGAAATAAAAAGTAGTTTTTATTGGATTCTTATGTTTTCAAGAAAAGTAGCAATGAATCTTTGCAGAGGCTGAACACGGGTTAATTCCGATTCGAGTATTCTCAGTTTTTACTAGTTTCATTTTTTTTTTTTGACTGAGTATGTGTGTGTGTGTGAGAGTGTGCCACAGAGGCAACCGTTTGACCATTCGTTTCCGTTGACGACTGGCTGGTCTGTGTGTGTGTGTGTGTGTGTAAGGGGGGGCGGGGAGGGATAGATAGATGGTTGCAGGGCCTGGTTTGCGTCCTTTTCATTTTTCCATGTCATGTGTCAGCGGCGTCTCGTTGGACGCTTCCGCCCAGCGGCAATCACTGGCGCTGCACGCTGGTCGTCGTTGTATGCAAATGTGAGTATAAATGGATAGCTCCATCATCGCAATTCATGCCACTGCCACTGCCAGTGCTTTTACTGCTGCTGCCACTGCTGCTGCAGCTGCAACTCGCACTCGCACTCGCAATTGTATTTGGCATTTTGGGTGCTGGAGTAAGTAGCAGTCGCTGTGGCAGTGGCAGTGGCAGTGGCAGTCGGTTGCCAACCGCGAAGAGACTGTTGCAACAATTGTGTTTGTGTTAGTTCCATTTGGTGGCCCGTTTAACAATCCAACTGCAGCCATCCTACTGCCAAGCCAGACCAGACCCTATCTCTTCCATCCATATTTTTGGCCTTGTGTGCTGCCTGCAATTTGGCCAACGGCAGAAATTATGCAAAACGGAAAAAATGGCATGCGAACTTGGCATAAATCAATAGAAAATTTATACGTTTCCACAAAAGAGAACAGTTTTAGTTTTAGCCAACTGCAGCGCGACAGCAAACTGGTTGCCTGATTTCCAAAGTGACATTTTTCATTTTTTTTTTTTTTTGTTTTTTTTTGGTTTTTGTTAAACATGCCACTTGTAATTTCTGACAGCTACGATTTAAAGCACTTGAAATGCGCTTTACATTTGCAACGAATGCAAAGAAAATCTAGTTTGAGACATCGTATTAAAAACAATATTTTTTATTTACTTGCCTTGGCTAAAAAACAATGTTCACAATTTGTAAACATTGTTGGCTAATTATCCAAGTACTCAAGTCGAGCCTCTGCTAATGAGTTATGATACCAACAGTATGTTAGGATGGCGCTTAGACATATTCATACCCAAACATTAGGAGTCAACTGTCAACCGTCATAACACACACACACACACACACATAGATGGATATGCGTATAGCTGGGTTAATTAATATGTAACTGCATTAGGGCCTTGACAGATGACAAATGGTCCTGCCTTTGTTGTTATCGTGTCATAAATAAACACACACACACCGCACACACACATGCGTATTTCTCTGATTACGACTTGTGGCAGTGGCGAGTATTTTTGACACAACATTAGGGCCACGCCCACCTAACAAATAAACAGCCCTTAAGTTAAACATTTTGATATAAGCTCCGAAAAATTACCCAACACTTTTCCATAGGTCATTTATCATTAAAAAATAACCACACGGCAAGAATGCGTAATTATTGGCTTAGCCTTCCGCGCCGAACCAGGCCAAAAGAACCGAACCGGCTAAAACTGAGCTGAATGATTGAAAGTGTTTCATCAAATATGTAATATGAATTATAATTTGTACATATTCGCGTCTGCGGCTACCTCATTTAGCCCCTACCACCACCATCACCACCATACCCATATCGGGTGTAACGGCGAATATCGCGTGTCTAAAGAAAATCCAACATTTTGTTGCGCCACCAAACGACAGTGGCAACAATCAGCGACGAGCGATGAGAGACGACCGAGCGACAGCAAAATGAGCCATAGAACGCGCTTCTGAAGTGCCGATTTGAGGTTTGACTTATAACGGCAATATATACCCCCATACACACACACACACACACACACACACACACACACACACACTATAACACACACTCACACTCTTTAGAAAATACACACACTCCGAGTTCGTATCTAGCTAGGCATATGATTTTCTACTCATATCTAACACTGGCAGAAAAACGCTGTAATTAGTTTGAGTAACTCTAGAAATTAAATTTGAATTTATTGTTTTTAAAATTCTATCCGATTTTGGTATGTTTTTATCACGTGCTTTTCAACTGGAAACTTGCAGAAAAAATCTGTAATTAATTTGAGTTTAGCCAGAAAATAATTATTAGATTATTGTGCTTAAAGTCTTAGTCGAATTAAGTAATTTTTTTTAGATTATATATCGTGTTTTTAAGTTTGTAACTAAATGCTGAAATTACTTCAATTAATAAAATAAGTGTAAGCTTGAAAACTTATGCCGAAAAAGTATTTCAAATTAAAATTTAGGGATTTTAAAAAAAACCCACCTTAAATAAGTATTTTATTCTTTTTAACGCGGTAATTAATTTAAATTCCTCTAGAAAATAAATATTACAATATTTTTTTTTTTAATTTGAACCGATTTAGTTATATTTTTAGATTGTATCTAGTGTTTTTAAATTGTGCTTTAACTTCTCCAAATATAATAAAAATTTAAAATTAAACACTTATGCCGAAAAAAGTGTTTATGATAAAAATTAAGGGGTTTCAAAAAACGTTCGTAAAATTCAAATTTTTTTTTTTTTTGAGCGCTTGTTGATTATATGGGAAAAACTATGTAATAAATTTCAGTTCCTCTACAAAATAAATATTTCAATATTGTTCTTAAAATTTAAGGTATTTGTTAAGTGTTTTTAAACTGCTAACTAAGAGTTTTAATTACTTAAATAAATAAAACAGCTATTAAAATTAAAAATTTATGAATTTCAAAAAACTTTCAGAATTTTGTTCTTTTATTGCGCTTGTTGATTTTGTTTTTGGTTTTTTTTTTTAGTGCACGTATGTGTTTTTTGCTGGGAGATTTCACACTCAAACACACTCATCGCCAAAGAATTGGGGCATAACGCACTCGGCACAGCATAAATTAAAATTTTGTGGTACCTCAAAGTTCTGAAGTCTCCACAAATTCACAGGTCCGATTTTGCCGTGTGGCAAGTGAAACACGCAATGAGAGACGCAACAGAGTGTGAGCGAGATAGGCACACCTGCTGCTGGAAGTGTGTGTGTGTGTAAAAATACTCCAAATTTTATTGCCCTACTCAAGTCACGTTATGATTATGATTCGCTAGCCAAACAATCCCGAGTGCCCCATTGGACGGTATTCATTTGCTAATCAAAACAAATGAAAACAATATGAATTATGGCCAAAAGGAAGCAGCGGCTAATATGGGTTAAAGCCGCAGAGTTTAACATCGACCATTTCCCATAAAAACCATTACTCCATTACCACATGTGCCACTCCACACACATATATATATATATATATATATATGTGGATATTTGTAGGGTGAGTGTGTGCCACAATTTTAATGGAATCCTTCAAATGTGGTTTTTAGCTCCACATACATAGGAAATATATTCCCCACAATGCGGCGACATGCGTAATTAGAATCTATGGCGCTGAGTTGTTAGCTGTCGGACCTCAAGCTTTTTCGGGGTAGGGCTTAAACTATTTAGACGGCAACGCTCTTTGCCATTTTCGAGCTTGCCTCTTTGATAATTAATGAAGTCATAGTGCGGTGTATGTCTAAAGTTAAATTTTGTGCTATCACGCAATTGCTGGTTTTTTGGCGCGACGCGACGCGGGGGGTGTTTTTGTCTACGCCCGCGCCATGTGCCACGCCCACATTTTCGCAACTTTTTATGTAATCGTAAAAATATTTTTATGATTTCATAATTTTACAGTTTTTGGTTGCAGAGAGTCAGTTGTTTATGACATCCGGCATCCCCCATAACGTGCTCAAGTTTTGCGGCTCTGTTTACCCTCTGCACCCATAAATTATGTGGAAGGGTAGCATGACTTGAGTACTTGTGGCACTAACATAAATATTAATTTAAGATATAATCAAATTGGAATAAATTAAAGATACAATTCTCCACTTTTGTTTGACAAAATTGAATAAATTTGATTGCATAGAAATCGATAATAAATGCAACAACCACAACTCAAGAAGAGTTTTGACAATTTTTCTTTTGTGAAATTGATTTGAAATTGAATTATAAAAATATGAATATACTTTGAAGCTTCTGTAATTCGTTTAATTGTGCCAAAAGCAGGATATTTCTGAATCTGCAATTGCACATGGGAATTGCTTAGCTTTTCTTTGCTGTGTGTTTTAGACGCCGCGTGCTTGATTATATTTATTTTTTTTGCGGGTGCTACAAGTTGCCGATTCGAGGCACACGAAGGAACACTCAGTGGAGCTCACTAGCTTATCTCAGCCTTGACTTACAATGCCAGCATGTATTTCAAAATTTATGCAAAATCATATTTTTCAAACGCAACGATACAAAAAAAGAAAGAAAAAAGAAAAAAAAAAGACGAGGGTAAAAGCAAAAAGTTGCTGTGTTGTACACGGCAAGCAAAAATGGAATCACAGCGGGGCAGCTTCTATTTTGCTTTTATTTAAACAAGGCGCCCACCGGGCCAACAACTCGTCGGCTCGGTTGGGGGCTCCGTGTATTTGTTCAAGGCCTGGTCTACCTCATAGAGACCATATATATACCAGCAGCAGCAGCAGCAGCAGCAGCGACGGCAACAACGGTAAAAGCTGTAGCAGCGCCAGAAAGGACAACGCGTGCACAGCTTGAAAAATGTTTGTTGTCAACATTTTGAGTTTGCATCGTTAGCTTAAAAGTGTGTACAATGGGCAAAAATCGATAAATGAGACAATGTCCGTGATTTTGGCACATAAGGAACACACACACACACACTCACACACACACAAATATTTGCCAAATGTAAAAAAATTGTTACTATTTGAATCAATATTATTAATTGTATACATTTTACAGAATTTAATTTTATATTTTCTGAGAAATGCTTTTAATGAGCAGAAAAACATTTGTTTTATTGTGCGAATGATTTGTATAAATTGAGTCTACTTTCTGGATTTATCTATGCAATTATTATGCGTGTTTTGTCAAATTAATTAACGTTTTCAAACGTTTTCTGCCAAGTTTTATCATCAATATTTTATGCTGTGTGAAAAGTTGTTTTTTCTCAAAATTAATTTTATTTGTTATTTATTATTTTTCGCATTTTCTATGTTCATTCATTTCACTTTCCATTAAGCAAGTTAAATTTATTAAAAAAATATTCTCAATAAACTGGCATATTTATATATTTATATATATATATATATAAGTATATGTATGTTTTGGTATATATATATTCCAGCTTATATATCGATTGTTTTGTTTATTATTTCAAGTTAAAAAAAACCATTTATTTTGTGATAGCTGGTATCGATTTATCATAACAAGTTTTCCAACAACTCCTCCAGACGAAATTGAAATGCAAATCAACAAAAGTATCACCTACACAGTTCTCCAACTCATCCACGGAACTCATCCTCGACTCTGTCTGCAGACACCCACTCGAACTTGGTGCTTGCCACAGCCACATGCACCCAAATACCAGTAACGCCAAAGTTGCGCCAAACTCTTGCAATTAAACTGTCAGACTTATGAATTCATTAAATATTTAAACTGTAGATTTTGAATAATTAAAATTCCATTTACAGACGTTCCTTTATATATAAATATATATATATATACAAATCTCAAGCTATAAATCTGCTATTAATTAAAAGACACGTGCCGCATGAACGCGGCATGGCTGCCTTTCGGGGCGTATACGTAATGCCAATATAACTTAATTACTAAAACATAACCAAAATCCAATTCCGCTGCTGTCGGTTTCTGTTTTTTTGTTTTTTTTGGTTTTTTATTTTACTGTAAAACTTTTGCCATCGAACTGTTGTCTGGCACTGTTCGGAGTAATGTTTGAAATTTATGCAAATCACAGCGCTTAAGGTGTAGCCAACCGTGCTGCATGAAGTGCTCAGCTTTTGTTGTCGCACAATGAATGGGTTTTTTTTTATGTTTTTTTTTTTTTGTTATAGCAGTCACTCACCTGGATCATCGTCGTCGTCCCAATCGATTTGACCGGAAGTTATACTGATGTGCGCCGCGAATATTAACAATGTGAATAACGCCAAATAGCATTGCCAAATGGCGCTGCAACTCTGATAAGTTGTTGTTGTTGTTGTTGTTGTTGTTACTGCTGTTGCTGGTTGCATTGTGGAAGTCCTTGCAGTGCGGAAGCGCGTACTGTTTCTAGTTCCAGTCGCAGCCTTGAGTTTTAGCATATCCATTTTGTTAAATATTTCAATTTCAACTTGTCTTTATTTGCTTGGCTATTCGTTGCTGTTGCGGTAGTTTTTAATTTTAGACACACGCGCACTTAACTCACAAGCAGAGCACACACACACACACACACATACGCACACACACACACACACAGACACACTCAGAGAGCGAGTAGCACACACAGCTAGAAAATCGCGCGCGTGAAAACAAAAGTAGCGCCTTTGGGGGCAGAACGAGGCTTGGCTCAGTGTTTGGTCGTGTTGCAGTTGCAGTGGCAGTGGCAGCTGTGACTGTGGCTGTGGCTGTTGCAGCCGCAGCCCGTTTTGGCCTTAAACATTTGCGCTAGCACTAATGAAGCAAAATGAGCAAAAATATCTCTTAAAATTCGCCTGCCTGCCTGCTACTCTCTCTCTCTCTCTCCTTTTCTCCTTCTCTCTTTATCTCTGTCTCTTTCTCTATTTATCTCACTCGTTTTGGTATGGCTTTTTTTGATGGTACAACAACTAATTAAGTTGTTTTATGCACAGTAGTTTTTGCCTTGAGCATAACTCTGATGCTTATGCAGCAACGGTGAATTTGGAGTGTGAGTTGTGGTGGGCAAATTGTTGCATTGTTCACTCGAACTGTTTCATGTTGCAAGCAAGTCAGCCAGCCGCTGCAAAGAGAGTAAAGATAAAAGTACGAGTTAATTATGATCTGTTTATTTATGCAAGCATAGAGCAAACTAAGCCAAAAATTCAACGAAATAATTGCATTTTTAAGAGCATTAGCAAATTAATAACTTTTAAGTTGCACACACATTTTATTGAGTGCACCTCCCCTCAAAACCCACCCAGGTGAACACACAAGTATTCGGGTAAAGTATTTAATAATGTGAGTGATGTAGAAATGTTTTATATAATTTTAAAATTGGCTATAATTTTGATTTGAAGTACTTAATTATTGGTAAGCTAATTTTAAGATGCAAAAAAAAAAAACATATGTATTTGATATATATATATATATTGTTATATATAAAATAAATAATTATAATAATTATATATAATAATAATAATATATTTTATTCTATATACATTAAATAATTATGATAAACACAAGCATAAAATAGTCGTAAAACAAACAGTGGCAACAATGTCTGCTTTCTCAGCAGTCTATGCATATATATATATATATATTTTATGAGCTCTCGTACTGTTTGACAGCTATCGTGCCAAGCAGGAATAACACCTTGATATAATAGATATATACTTATGTTAGCTAAAGGTTCTAAGAGCCTTTAAGTTGCCATACACTTGACTGCTATCATTATAAAGCTCCTCGTAATTGCATACTGAACTACTTAGTGAAGAAACGAATAAAAGTTTCACTTTTCAAAGCACGAGTGATACCCAACTCTCTGCTGCTTGCGAGGGTGTGCGGGGGGGGGTTGCCTACTACTACATATTTTGTTGGGGGGGGGTGGGCGTGGCATATGTACGCCCTAACGCCCACTATGCGCAGCGACTAATTTGGCGTAGTTTGACTGCTCTCTGACGCTGCCTGCCTTATTATGCGCACTTCAAACTTTACACAACGAGGCAGTGGCAGTGGCAGTGGCAGTGGCAGCAGCAACTCAAACTACAACAACAATAACAACAACAATAACAATTTGGCTTGGAATCCGCCACATTGTTGTTCATTTTTGGCAAGCTTCTCACGCTTCCCCACCACCACCACCCCCCCTCAACCCGTTCATCACCCAACAGCCTTGATTTTTAATGCAGGCAGGCAGCCACTCACTCAAATTTTGGAGTGCGCCAATGCCGCTGCAGCAAAATGTATAGTTTTCGTTTAATTTGATGCCATTGTTCTTGTTTTTTGCTGCTGCCTTTGCCGCGGGCGAAACTGTGTCGCTAAAGTTTTTGGCGCTGGTTTGGGGCAGCAGCAGCAAACAAGCAAACAAAAAGAGAGAAACACGAAAAATAAATAAGCTCAACACAAAAAACAAAAAATTGTTGGGGGAAAAAAGTTGTCTGCCGAAATCAGCGCCACTTTTGCCACAGACATTAAGCGTTGCATGCAAAATTACCAGCGAGTGGTTTGTATTTCCACTCTGATTGTTGTTTAACATGGTTACATTGTCCTTGCAACTGAATCCTGTACGGCATTTATTTTAGTTGTAGTTGCAACGGCGTTGCATGTGCATGTGGCTACTGCTGCTGCTGCTGCTGTTGCTACTCTGGCACCGGTTTTAGCAATTGCCTCCTGGCTGCGGTTGTGCATCATATCATGCTCTAGTTGCAAAACTTTTGCTTTTTGTTTGTTTTTTTTTTATATATTTTCAGTATTTTTCATTTACTTTGCTTTTTTGCGGAATTTTTTATCGCTTTATTTATATGCATATGGGACAAGTGGCATAAAAAAGTGCAACAAACAGCTAAATATACATAAATTTTGTTTTTATGAACAACATCAACTTTTGCACACAAATAAAAGAAAATACACAACAAAAAAAAAACAAAAAAATAACCAAAAAATTGTGAAAATAAAACATGGCCCTTTGTTGTTGCAGGTGCAGGTGCAGGTGCAGGTGCAGCAGCAACTAATTTGTGCTTAGACAAAGCCAAACGAACCGAGCAAAGTTTTGCAGCTTAACACTCGACAGCAACAGCATGCAGCATGCAGCATGCAGCAGGATGTAGCATGCTACACATGTAACTAGTTGCAAGGTTTACTTCATCAACATTTCACGCTCGACTTGACCAGAAACGAGACTACATGGAAACAGAATGCGATGCCAGCCAGCTACGCAGTAAAAATGTATGCCCCCTGCCCAAGTGCCACACTTTCTTGGCAAACTGCTTGCCACACACCTGGCCAAAAAAACTCTGCAGCAAAATAAACTCAACTGAACTGTAGAAAATCAACTGGCGACCCGTTGCACGTGGTCCACAAAAGTTTGCAATCAACTTTTCTACGTTTTTTTCCTGCTCCTTTTTTTTTTGCACCGGAACACCACAAATACTTGGAAAACATATTGAGTGGGTGGTGGTGGAGGGGTTATTATTCTATCAACCTGAGCAATGGACTTAGTCCAAATAACGTGAGTCATCGATAAAATGAACTTGAATTGAGTTGGTCATAAGTCAAATATTCTCTCTCTCTCTCTCTCTCTCTCTGTAAATAGACTGGCCTCGACTGATAAGATTTATTTGCATATATATTGAGAAATGTCTGATTGTATATGGGAACTATATATTTAGGCAGCTCAACTCAATCGTTCCCATTAATTAAATACCTCTTATCACTTAAATAGATCTAACAGTTCCCCAAAAACCGGCTTGTCTACTTTGGCTTTTGCTACCTGTGCTTGCTTTGGACCAAGAGCGCAATTTTGGCCATTTACAGCCGCATCAAACGTCTGCTTTGTTACTTTGACGGCACGTAAATATATATGTGTGTGTGTGTGTGTGTGTGTGTGGTAGCCTTGGTCAACAGTCGCCGCAGCCCAGTTTCGATTTCCTGCTGCTGTTTTGCCAGCAAGTTAAAGTGTTTCGCCACGCACTCCAATAAAAACATCTGCACGCACACACCCACACACAGACACACACGCACACACCCACACACACACACAGACATACACTTGAACAAGCATATCCACTGAGGGGCAAGTTGAGTCGTTTGAGCGCTGCCACATTGTGTTGTGTGTGCCAGTTTCGTGACGAGCAACTCTTGCGTTACGCATACGCTGCGTGGGCCCGCTGACGATGGTGGCACGAATTGCCAGACAGTGTGTGTGTGTGTGTGTGTGTGTGTGTTGTGTGTGGCAGTGGAGTGGCTGTGCCGGAGTGCCGTACTCTTGGACATTTATTATGTTTATCTAGCATTCAATTTGGCTGTGGCAACCTGTTTACCAGCATTTGCATCAATGTTTGCTGCTCGTCTGTGGCGCCACCGTGTGCCATATGTTTTAAGTGTTTGACAGCTGAATGCCAAGTGGCTCTTCCTATATTCCTCTCTTCCCCTCTCTCTCTCCCTCTCCCGCTCCCTCTCTCACTCTCTGTATGTGTATGTCCTGCAGCAGCTGTCAAGTTCAATAAAATGGCCAGCGCTGAGCTGAACCGTGCGATTCGCAGCCTGTGTTTATATATATATATATATATGTATATATATAAATTAAGCCATTAGCAACACTTCACTGGCTACGTGGGTTTTAATAAATACTAATTGCATTAATTCAATGCTAATTAAAAACCGATAACAAATCCAAACGTGTACACGCCAAAAACTCCATTTCACCGACTGTGCGTGGATATTTTGTAATTTCGTAAAATTCTTTTTAAGTCCCCTCCTTAAAAATACCTCATATCTTGGTTCTCACAGTGTCAATGTAAAATATGTCAACGTTACTTAAATTTAAGCATTAACATTTGAAAAATGCTCCGACTTTGACTCCGAATCCTGCTCTGGTGTCAATGGTGTTGCCTGTGTCAGGTAATTGCTGTCAGCTTCTTGTTTCCATTAGAGTCCTTGTTGTGCAGGACAATTTGCAAATGTGTGCGACTGTCTTCAAGTATGGCATTTAGTCCCACCAACCACAGAGGGGTGAGGAGGGCGAAACAGTAGAAGCAAATATATATAAAATACACAAACAGAAAATTCCAATTATTCCAATTAAATACAAATTTGCATTGTTTTGAGAATTGTTATATTTTCAAGTGGCATTAAATATTCAGTTCAGCAGCATTTACAGCTATAATCTTCACATAGCTTAAATCAATAATTTTAATTGAAGCACCAAAATGGCTCAGTCAGATTTGACATAAATAAAACAAATGGTTGCCAGTTCTAATTTGGCTGTTGGCTTTTTCCCCAAGTGTATTCGGCAAGCCAAAGTAGAAAATTGGCGGTGACATTGATGGGGTGATGCTGTGTGTGTCAGGGGGTGGGAGGCTGGTAGGGTGGTAGAAGTGTGTGTGTGTGTGTGTGGGTGGTAGGTCTGCCAAGTAGTGGGCGGAACTCTGACAGCAGCCACATCGACAGCGCTCCAGCTACAAAGTACACAAAAAGTTTTCTAATTATTTTGTCATTAAACGCACACAGAGACACAAACACACACACAAACACACACACACACACACAGATACAGATACAGACACAGACACAGCAGCCTTGTTTACAAGCATACACATGTTTGTTGAGCTATAAAAAAGGGTTACGTATCCAAGCCAAACCCAGGCACACACACACACACACACACACACACACACACAGAGAGAGAGGGAGGGAGTCCTTAGTCCTCGCAACGAGCAGCAGACACGAAGCAACTTTTTGTCCTAATTGTTTCATTTCATGAAATGAAGGTAAGAAATTTTGGCAGCTGTGCGTATATTGCCCTAGGTTGTTATACGCACAAAGACGTACTTACACACACACACACTCATACAAATAAAAAATGGAACACACACCTACACACACGCACAACTGTATTGCATTAAAGAAGACATCTACGCGCTGCACATAAAGCGATTAACACGGCGAATGCTTAAGGGCCTGATTGGGTTTAGTCGGTGTTTGTGGGAAGGGGTTGGTTGAGGGGTTGGTTGAGGGGTTGGTGGAGGGGTTGGTTGAAGGGTTTCACGAAGTTGCCACGGACTGTAACTGCCGCGAGTGAGGCGGCCGAGGCAGCTTGTGGGTGCTCATCCTCATCTTGTTAAACAACAATTTGTTGAATTTATATCACACACACACACAGACTAACACACACACGGACTAACACACACACAGACTAACACACACATTTGATTATCTGTGTGTTCTTTGCTCACTTTGACGCCAAGTCAAATTTGTATGCTTAATATGCTTACACATATCATTTTCGCCATGTCTGTCATAATTTTGACATTGCCTTTGGCCCAACACTCGCCAGTTGGCCCTGCCACAAAATTAATGATGCCACATTTCGTAAGAAGTTTTTATTACTGATTACCAAAGCCAAACCGAGGCAAGCAAACTTGGCCTCAAAGTGGCTCATTCCCGGAAAGAATTATGCAACTTTGTTTTCAACAAGCAAATATGCAGAATTAGGCTGTCAACATGCCAATCAGCTTTGGTTCCTGTATTAAATATTTTAATTATATTTTTAGTGGCAAATAAAGCAGTGTGACAAATAAAAATAATTAAGATAAAATAATAGCCTTAATTAGAGTTAAATTTAAAACTTATTGACTCAGTCTCGAAACTTTCTCTTAATCTCCGTAAATGTTGTTTAAATAATCTGCGGCAATTTTCCGCACAATTTTAAAATACTTGTAGAGTAACAGAAAAAAAGGGGTATTTAAACAAATAAAAAAAGCATTTTTAAAATACTTGTCGGGTCAACAAAGTAACTGAAAAAAAATGTAATCCTAACGAATAAAATCGCGTATCGATATAAGTTGTTCATGGCGCTGCGCTGATTTAAAGGCTTAAAGGTAACCAATACGAACTAAAATCAAAAAATCATATATGTGTATGGCTGTGTGTGTGTGTGTGCACACACACTAGCAAAACTCAATTCACTAAATTGCGCGTTTTGTAAGTGAAAAAGCTGTGCAATTACTCAGGAGAGCAACTTTCTGATTCAACAACTGAAACAACTGCTGTCAAAATGTCATGAATTGAGTGCCGCCTCTGGCAAACAATAAATAAACACAAAAATATGAAATACAAAATATGGCCTAAGCCACAGCTGACACACCCTAACTTAACTACTCTTTTTGCCATAAGAAAATTAATTAAAATTTGAGTCGTTGTCAAGTAAAAAATATAAAAAAAAAAATTATAAAACTTTTCTAATATTTTGTGTTGTATGAAAACTTATACACTAAATTGCATTTTATTATACAAAAATAGCATATTTTATTTAAGGAACTAAATATTAGCAAACAATTTAAATTTAATTGTTTATATGTATTTTCTACGTCATATACAAAATTGTCAAGAAAACTCAGAATTCAAAGAGCAATTGAGTAAAATATAAGCTCCCACAGAGGTCTCCATTTCGAATGAGTGTATACAAATAGAAAATACTGAAATGGAACCAAAACTATAGTGGGACACATTGACTTGGAGTCGAGTAGTCTGGAGAATGGGTCCTGTCCGAAAGCCGACAGACAATCAGACAATTAAAAAGCCCCTGAGTACGCCGCCTGTTTGCTCGCAAATCTCTGGAGCTCGTCCATGATTTTAGTTTTGTTACCTCCCTAGTGGCAAATGCCGAGGCTGACATCGCCCCCTTGTGGGTGACATGCAGTGTGGCAGTGTGATGGGGGGTAATGGGGGAGGCTGCATAGAAATTATTGTTAGTATTCATAGTAGGACTACAGTTTGCACGAAGGCCCCTTCTCGTTGCTGCTGCCAACAACGACTTTTGGTTAGACGAGTAATTTTCATGGCATGGTTTGAAAGTAGGAACAGATGGAGTAGCAGTGGCAGAAGCCAGAATAAAGGCAGTCAGGCAATATATCGAAACATTTGCCAACGCTTTCAAGTGGTTCATTCGCATTGGCACCGCCACAACTTTACTCAATTACGTTGAAACTGGCCCTTCCCCGAATGGCAGCATGGCAGTTCCTTATTGTCCCCGGACCAAGCCAAACCAAACCAAACCAAACCAAACCAAACTCCCACTCAGAATTCACGTCAACTAGTTTTGGGTAGACTTTGCGAACGAGTTGAGCTCACCTCTCAGCTATGAAATCAACGACTTTAGTGCAAACTTTCAACAATTTGCGTTTTGGCCACGGCCTGGCACGGCATCATCAGTGGCAGCAGCAGCAGCAGAGGCAGCGGCAGCGGCGGCAGCAGCAGCAGCAGCAGCAGTTGTGGAAGCAACACAGAAGCAGCAGTAAAACCAAGTCGAATGCCAAAAACTTTTCGACTACTCCTAAAGGCATGTGAGGTTGCTGCTTTGGCTGCAGGTGAGGAGTTGCCTACTAGCACGACCACACCCACACACAACATACACACACACACACGGCATTCAGGGAAAGTTTACCGTTGCTGCTGCACAAATACCCAGCGGGCTGCTTGATAAAAGTGAGGCTCGTTTGCCATTTACCCAGGGGGTCTTTTCTGGGGCAGACGACGCGTCGCGTCGGCGCAACATTTACATCTACATTAGCGACGCAGTCGACGCTGACGTCTAAATCGACACTGATATCAAAATATATATATATATATATATATATATATATATGTATTATGTTTGTGCAGGTAGAGAAATATATTTTAGAAAAGGTCTTTAAAAAAGTAGAGCTGCCTAAAATAAATCCCAATCGAGTGGTAAAAATTTTGTATAATAGTTTTTTTTTTAATAAAAGCTGAACAATTATATAATACAAATAATATAAATGGAGTAAATGAACTTGTTTTCAGATCAGTTATGTATTATATTCGTGCAGGTTTAGAAATATATTAGAAGAAGTACAATAAAAAAACCCCTAGAAATAAGTGCGAATCTCAGGGTAAAATATTTAAGTTAATATTTTAATAAAAGCTAAACAGTAATTTAATTTACAAATATAAATATAAAAAATTAAATGAACTTGTTTTTAGTTATCTATTGTGTTTGTGCAGGTGTAGAACAATTTTAGAAAAAGTCTTCAAAAAAGTACAATTAAAGAACTGCTAGAAATACGTACAAATCAAGTGGTTAAATATAAGTGCTCAAAAAAAAAAATATATTAAATATATATATACAAATGTAGTAAATAAACGTATTTTCAGATCAGTTATTTATTGTGTGTTTGCAGGTATAGAAAAATATTAGAAAAAGTCTTCAAGCAAGTAGATTTGAAGAACTGCTAAAAATAAGTACAACTGAAGTGGTTAAATAGTTCCTTAAATAGTTAATTTAATAAAAGCAGAAAATTAATAAAATATTCATATATAAATGTAGAAAATACAAAAAGTATTAACATAGTTGAGTTCTTAATTAATAAAAATCCGAATAATAATAAAATATACAAATTTAAAACTTGTAAATGAACTTGTTTCCAGATCATTTACAGCTTAAAGTTTACCTTGAGTAAATAAATCAAATTTGTGAAATGTTTGTCTGCAAAACTTTAATAAAACTTAAACTCTTGTGGACAACTCAATTTGTGCATGAAAACTAAGCTAAGCTGTTCAGTTGGTTATTTCAAATGCAAAAGTTTCTCATTTAAAAACAAAAACAAAACAAAAAATGCATCATTATTTTCTCACTGTGTATGTGTGTGTATATATGTTAGTTTTTAGCACACAACTAACCAAAAGCCATACGACGAACTTTGATGAGATGTTGTAATAATATTACGTCCGAATGTCGTCTGGAGTTATGGTAAATCAACGCACCGCACTCTTCCCCTGCAGTTTGGGGCTCCCCCCCCCCTCTCTCTCTGTGTATGATATTGTGCAAACAATTGGGCCAAAAGTTATATGGTTTCCGACAGGGGCCTTCACCTGCACTCGCGGGTGGTAACTAAATTATTTTGAATTGTGGCTCCACGGAGTAAACTTTTTGCAATTTCGGTGCTGTTGCCAAAGTTAAAGCGACAATTATGATGGGCGTGGCATCAATAAACTTGAAATGTTAATGAGTTTGGCGGTTTGGGCTGCGCTGGGCTGGTTGCGGCTAAGACAGGTGATAGACTTTTAAGCCAGTGCAAAAGTCCGTTTAAGCCATTTAAACTCATTTTCTAAAATGACTACTCGAACTGGTAAAATAAATATTTTACCATTCATTCAACCAGACCAACGTAAATAATAACAAATTCAAATATTTTCAAAAAGTTTGGCTACCACTTCAAGTCTATTGCCATAGAAAATCCAACACGATTTTGGTTTGGCTGCTTTGTGATGGATTTTTCAGACAATTTGATTGATTTGTTGACACAATCAGAGAATCAGAGAGCAGACAAAGCGGAAACAAGCTAATTGCGCACTATTTTGACGCTTACCAAATTGCTTTGCCCTCAACACACACACACACACACAACTGTTGAAGCAATTGGCTAAAACGGATATAGCAATGGAAATAAAAATAAGTGTTAAAGAATTGAAATGGAAAGCAGCAGTTTGAACTGGAGACAGGCGCATTCATTCAGTTAAGCTGGTGGTGGGAGTGGGGGGGGTTGAGGGACAACGTATTTAGCAATGGTCTGTTTGCCTATCAAAGGCAATATATCTATACAAGTGAGTTATTACTGACAACGGAATGAGGTATATCATCGCTATCATCCATCGCCATCGTCAGTCACAATGCCCTCGTCTGACTGGCACTTTAAGCATGAAAATCAAAATCAAACAATGGCAACCAATGTGGGCGGCCATTGCGTGTTGCCAGCTCATTGTAAATAACAAGGCCAAGAGACCAGTGTGGCCAGTCCGGCTCACAATCTATACGTCTATACACTCAGCGAATAAACTATGTAGCAAGAATTTATTCTTCAATAAAAACTCAGCGAATAAACTATGTAGCAAGAATTTATTCTTCAATAAAAATACATATAACCGAATTCTATTTTTTTCTGTGTATATAGACAGATATATATATTTATATATATATATATAAATATGTTTAACAATAAATTCTGAGCTCTATAGATTCAAATGCGAATGGAAAACATCTGATTAGCACACACTTGAATTGCTGCTTTGTTATGCAGGACTCGGAGTTGGTCTATACCCAATCTGGGATATTTGGTTATAATGGCCATTGTTAATGATCAACGAGCCGTTTAACCAGAGTTGTTTGCAATTTATAATTTGAGCTAAACAATATTTTCAAATGCGCGATTTTAATTTGTATCAATTGACAAAAATGAACTCAAAGGACATGCGAACCAACACCTTTTCTGGCTAAAAAGGGGTTTAAACTGCTTAAGAACGAAAGTGACAGCTGCTGTTGCTGCTGCTGCTTGTCTTCTGGCCATGTCCCATTGTTGTTGCCTGTTTTGCCTGTCAGTCGTTTGTTTACATTTTATTGTTATTGTTGTCGTTGATGGTGTTAATAAATTATCTCTATCAAGATTCACGCTGGCCAAGCTCTTCAACGTTTTTAGTGCTAGATTTGTTAACGCTTCCTTTTCTGGCCATCGCCATTTGTCTATTGACTGACTGTGGCGCACATTATTTTCTAGCTGGTTAAATTTATTTACAAGCATAATGCATGCTAACGAGCCCTTTTGTTATTTATATTGTTATCCATTACGATCACTTAAATGGCCTTAATAAATTGCGTAATAAATTATTGACACTTGTTTGTTTTTTCACTACAGATCAAATTTTAGCATAAGGCGCTGTCCATAAATCGTGAAGATTAAATTTTAGTCACAGTGTTAAACACAGATAAAATTATTATTATTATTAAATTGCAATTTTATTAAAATAAAAAATTCAATGTAAATAATTAGCTATTAATATTATCGATTTACTAAAGATTTAAATAACACAACAGCCTAATAAAATTAATGAATAACATTAATTTTTACCATTTGATAGAATTTTGCAATCAATTGTTTTATATTTTTTATTGATGAAAATGAGCTTAAGCTACTAATTGATTTTCATGCAAAATGCATATATTAAAGCTGAATAAACTTTATTTAATTTTCCCAACCCTACTTCGCAAATGCTGCAAATGAATTTTTGAGTGGATTGGCGCCCATCTAATCTTATAAATCCTTTAATAGTGGACATAAAAAAAAAAACAAATTGAATCAGCGTTGTGCGCGGCAAGTTTGCATCTGCAGAGCCGCATCAACGTCAGTTTAGCTAATGCAGTCATTTTATTCAAAAAAAAAAAAAGAAGGACACTGCAGCAGTCCTGGCAGCGCCATTCAGGCGCTAATAGTTTTTAAGCATAATGCAATAAAGATGAAAGTCCAAATCATGCTTCATCAACATCAACGTCAACAATATAATCAACCCAACTGCCCTGGAGAACCTGCCCGAGCCTGAAGCCGCCAGCAGCAGAGCAGGGGCGTGGTCGGCAAAGGGCTGTTGCGTAGCTGGTGCTGCTCCTGCTCCTCCTGCTGCTGCTGCTGTCGTGGCTGCTGACAATTCAATGTCCTGCTCAATTTGTCGGCACGCAAATGTGCATAGACCAGACCCAAGTGAGGGTGGCATGATCTTATTTGTTGCTGTTGTTGTTGCTGTTCTGTGGAATAGGGGTCCAGCTGGGTGTTAGGCTGTATGAGCTTGTGCAACTGCAGCTTAGTCACTCAAGTGCACAGCACTGAACGAACGGACGGACAGAGGAATGGACGGATGGAGGGAGGTATGAACAGGCAGACAGACAGCCGCTTTGTCTGCTCCTGCTCATCCTGCCTGATGTCCGGTTTAAAAAGCGCAGCTGGCGGCATTTGCCGTCAAGTCCTGGCACAGCAGCTGCTTGGTGGCTCGCCTGTCTGCCCCGGTGTCATCGTCCATGCTGACAAACAAAAGCGTCGACAACGAGCTTACGGGAAGAGACTGCAGTGACTGACCCGGAAACATTAAAGCCGTAGCCACATCTCCTGCACACACCTCACTCACCCTTTCAATCCGTTTGCATTGTCTGCTCTAAATACGCAAAAGTCGGTCGATTTCAGTTGCATACTAAAGCAGCATAAATATTAATTGTTGAAAATTAATCAAAAGCCAAAGTATGGCAAATAAAAAAATAAAAAAAAAAATACGCACAAGCATGCAAAACTAGTTAATTAGTTTTTGGCACGCACACATGTTTATATAACGTGAAGGTATTACATAGAATTGGCTGACAGCTGCCATGCCAAGCATTTGAACATTTTAGCCATTTTGGCCATTTTGGCCATTTTGCCCAACGGCTGATGCTGACCAAATGCAATGCTGGAGTTGGCCGTTACTAAAATATTAACAAACTCAATTAAAGCGAGCACTAATAATGTGAACACACACACACACACACGCACACACACACACATGTGCACTCTTGGCATGTGTCT
The DNA here is from genome assembly GCA_035042405.1 of Drosophila demipolita. Classification (NCBI taxonomy): domain Eukaryota; kingdom Metazoa; phylum Arthropoda; class Insecta; order Diptera; family Drosophilidae; genus Drosophila; species Drosophila demipolita. The sequence goes on from JAWNLI010000485.1 coordinate 8,258,064, forward strand.
TTGCAGTCGAATTTATTGCCTAGAAATAAATTAACAATATTAAATTTAAAGTTTTTGCTCAAATGACCGCAGGTCAGTTGCAAAACTGAAATGAAATTATTAGTTGGCCAGACTTAATTTTGGGCTAAAATTTCATTTAGCCTGCGCCATGTTTGCAACGTAAATGCATATTTAAATATGCAGTAGCTTATGGCCAGCCAGCCAGCCAGCCAGCCAACCAGCCAGCCAACCAGCCCAGTCACCCAGTCTTGAGCTGCCACAGTTTGTTGACTCTGATAATCCCTCAAGTTTGTTGACAATGTGGCGCACAGCCTGCGATGTTTTTGCCTTAAAAATGTTGCGCATACGCCCCTTGGCCATATAGTTCTTGGCATCATCATGCAAACCACAAAAAAAAAAAAAAAATATGTAGTGAAAGAAAATGCACATGTCTCTGCATATTCGAGCGCCAAGACAACCAACCGCAAAAAAGCAGCTTGAAGCAGCTTCTGGCAACTTGAGGCAAGACACGCCGCAAAGAGCAGCCACTTAATAATTACTTGAACATTTTCATGCAGTAACCCGCCCAGCAACCCAAGCTGCAACAACCATCCAAGTGTGTTTGCTCCGAGTCTGTGCTGTAAACATGTGTTTACTTAAGTGTTAAGAGTTGGCAATAAAAATTGATGCAAGAACGGGCTTAGACACAGACTGCTCGACGGCCGAATACTTAGCATGTGTCCAAAAATTATGAAGTGCCACAACAAGTTGCACAACATTTGAATTCAACTTATTTTGAATTTTTAGCATTACACAATGCATTTTCAATTCTGTTTTTTTTTTTTACCAATTAGGCAGCATTCAATTTATCTCTTATGTTTGCAAATTATTTCAGTTTCTATTTACAAAATTCTGTTAAACAATTTTTTTTATAAAAATACACATTTTTTAATATATTTTAATCGGATTTTACTGCTAAATTGGTTTGTTGCATAAAATATTTCATTTTCAATTATTGCAGCCAAGCACATTTTTAAAGATAATATCGAATTTTGTTTAGTCAATTATAATTTAAATAAACAACAAAATTGGAACTGAAAAAAATGGAAATTGATTTAAACTTTCTTTTTTCTAATTTTTTTTATTTAACCACAGGGTATGTAAAGCTAGAAAAGTTATATAAGTTGAGTGCTTTAAGCAGCTGTTGCTGATCTAATGACATAAAATCTGATTAAATTTGTGCTTAAAATTAAATCGTAATCAGTGGAAAATTGCAGTGAGTTGGCACAGTTTAATTACTGCCTAACTGTATTTTGTTGCATTATTAGCATAAATATTTGTCGCTTTTGATTTATAATATTTAATGTTTATTGTTATAATTAGATTTGGGCTTAAGCCCAACAAAAACAAAGTTGCTTTGGGCAGCGTTTTTTCTGCTTGCTTTTTTTTTTTGTTTTGCTTTTGGCTTATTTATTTTATTTTTTATTTTTGTTTTGTTTTTTTTTTTGTGTTTCACATTTGTGTGTGTGATGTGTGGCATGTGGCAAAGTAAAACAAGGTTGCTTTTAGCTACATTTAAGGCGGAACACGGCTTGTTGTATATATAATACATGTGTGTGTGTGGGTGTGTGTGTGTGGGTGTGTGTATGTGTTTGGGTTTCGTTTCTGTAGACACAGAATTTTCTGTTCTATTTAGTTTGGTTTGTTGCCGTTGAATAAAACATTCTCACGGCTTGTGGAGCTGGCAGCAGCAGCAGCAGCAGTGGCAGTGGCAGCAGTGGCAGTGGCAGCAGTGGCAGTGGCAGCAGTGGCAGTGGCAGCGTCGACCCGCGAGCAACCTTCATATCAAATGTGTCTTGCACACGTAAAAACAAACGGGACGAATGCTTGATGTGTTTTTAAAGTGTGTGTTTATGCGATGCACAATGGTCGACCGAACAACAATATGCTTGTATGTGTGTGTGTGTGTGAGTGTGTGCGTTACTTTTGTATGATGTATGCATGTGTACGCCTTTTGTTTGCCACCCAAAAAATGTGGTGTGGTAGTAAAAATCCTTTTCATTGCTGTTTACAGATCATTGACGTTGATTGTTTAAATGAAATGTTTGCCGTGTGCATTATTTGCTTTAACATTTATTTGAGCGGCAAATTTTGGGGCCAAAAGTGTGCTGAGACGACCACATTTGTGGCAACCTCAATTGCTGAGAATAAGCTAAATATAAATACACCAGATGTGTGTACCCGTTTGTGCGTGTGTGTGTGTGTGTGTGTGTGGGACTAGGTAAAGTTATGGGCTTGGGGCACGCCCCACAAAGTAGGCAATGTTTTATTGATGGCCATTTGAGAACGCTTCCAGGTTCACAGACGGCGGACAGCTAGCTTATGTCTTGGCCAAAATGTATATATATATATATATATTTGAGCAATAAGCTATTAGCATTCCGCTGTCTGAGCTAGAATCTAAGATGCTCGCCACTAGCCACGCCCACAAATGTGAAATGTTTTGCGCCTCTTTTGCTCTGCATTATTAACGCTTCAAGTCATAATTCTTGTGGTGTTCGTATTTTTCCAGTTTTTCGTTCGGTTTTTTTCGTTGTTTTGTGTAATTCACTTTTTGCGTTATATAATTATGAAAGCTTTCGCAGCTGAATACAAAAGTTTAATTGCCTTTGGCGTATTTCCACACAAAAGGCGGGCAATTAGCTGGCCAACAAAAGAGGCCAAAAGCATGCCTTGGCCAACCTACATTCATGTAATAATTTATTGGCCACTGTCTGCATTCAAGTCTCGAGTACATATTCCCAATGTCAACAGCAAAGAACTTAATTTCATTTCCATATATGTTTAATTTGTGTCCGTTCGTCGTCATTTTGACGCATTCTTAAAAATACATAAAATTTTCAGAATTGTTTTTTTTTTTTGCAGTCGTTTTGTTTCACGCCGCTGCAACGTGGGCTAACAAAAGAATTAATTATATTACACATGTGTTTTTAAATTAAATACAACACGCGCTATTTTCACACACACACACACACTGAACACACACCCACACGCACACACACACACACATAGAATTGTATACACATGAGCCGCTTGCAGTTGATTTTAATCGTGCGTTTTTGGAGTTTTGCATAAATTTTCTTTCTTTTCCATTTTGTTTGCTTTTGACCTGGTTTTGCGTTTCGGTTTTTACGGCCCACTTTGTTTTCATTCTTGGCATTTCGTTCTTTTCTCCGTTTTTGCCTTTTCGCTTCTCATTAAAATAGGTAAACAAAATCGCATCAAATTTGCTGATAGACAACAGATAACAGTTAAAACTTTGCGCAAACTGTGTATAACTCAAGGTGTGTGTGTGTGTTTGTGTGTGGGTGTGTGATTTTGGGAGCCAGTTTGATTAGGCAAATTGCGTATTATGCTGATGGGCAGCAAAAACGGTCAAAAGCGATTTGAACGGTCTTGCTAAGTGTTGCAGCAATTAAAGCCCGATTTGTAGCTGCGTTAATTTTATACAAAAAGGGTTAAGAGATAAAATAAAAAATAAAGTCGTTAAACTAAGCAGTTGCTAAGTAATTCAAATGCATACTGTAAATAAAGAAAAAAAAAAATATTTTATACAAAAGAATTTTTGGATAAGAATTTTTACTGCAGTGTGAATTTAATTTTGGTTGAAAGTTTTGCGACTAAACTAATTTAATTGACTAAAAGATACTTTTAGCTCTTGGCAAAATGCATCTCAAAAAAGTAAATAATTAATAAATATAATTTTAATATAAATAAATATAACTTATTTTCTAACTCCTAAAATTATAAATGCTTATTTCAACAAAACGTAAACAGAATTTTTATGTGATTCACAAGTTGGCTAAGATTTTAAGTTAATATAAAAAAACTAAGACATAAACGAAAAGTTCTCTTTTGGCTAAGATCAAAGCTAAAGTTTTGAGGAATAATAATGCAGCTTAAGCTAAAATGTTTTCACTTAAGCGAACTTTTTTAACACAAACTACACAAAAATGATAATCACAATTTTTATGTGCATCGCAAATTTTGTGGATCATTTGCATAGTCTGGGATTCGGAATACTTCTAAATCAGCTTTAAAACCATAACATTTCACGACCTTTTGAACTCTATTTTCTTGGGAATCTTTGTTTATTTTTTTTTTTTTTTTTTGTGGCCTGTGCAGCAAATTGTAGGTCAACACAAATCAGCATAAGCTACAACTATATATCGGGGCAATAACATTTTTATGTGCTAAAGCTTTGTGACAAAAGGCCAAAAGTACAAACGGTCGACAAGCAAACGAGACGAAAAACAAGGAAAGAAAGAGAAAGGGCGAAATTCGAGAGAAAAAAAGTGAATGTGAAAAAGTTGGTGCAACTTTGGCATTTGGTTACCCCACACAGTGTCTGGTAATAAATTTTGGGTAGCTGTGTTGCAAGCAACAAATGGGAAATGGGAATAAGTGAAACAAACGGTCAAAAGCCAGGACGCCTGGCCATGGGAGTTGTGGGTATAAAACCCAGTTGTTTACGACCAAGAAATGGAAAGCAGTTAAAATGCCAAGTCAAAGGATCAAAATTTGCAAGATGCAGCTGCGGGTCCAGTTTACAGAATACTTATTTCTCAGGCTGCCCTCGGTACACTGTCACAAAATTGTGTTGTGTTTAGTTGTTTTGCGTGTGTGTGTGTGTGTAGAAAAGTGCTTGAATAACACACACACACACACACACACACACAACTCACACATGGCTATGTCATTTACATTTTATTCTATCTCATATCAAGGCTGAGCGATTTCATTTTCATGCGTGTCCTTCGTCCTGCGTCCTGCGTCCTGGGACCTATGTCCTGTGTGCCTGCACTTGTTTGTACACAACTTGTTGTTATTCTTGTTATTGTTGTTGCCACTTTTGTTGCTGTTTTCATTTTGTCCATTTAAATGGCAATTGTTGTGGCATCTGTTGCTGTTCCCTGCAAAACTCCTGCCACTGCTCGTCCACTCCTGTCCTGGTCCTGTTCCTAGTCCTGCTTAGTCATACAGCCTTTTCATCTGGTTTTCATGTTTGCTTTTGCCCGCCTACGTATTTATTTAGCTGCCTGCCAAGCAAAATAGTTTTAAATGTAATTTTTGCGATGCGCCTACCAAAACTCTTTGCCGGAATAGAATATGCATTGCTCCCCCGAAAATGCAGCACTTGAGTGGTGTCGAGTGTTACTTTTGGCAATATACTAAGAGCCACGTTGTATCCACACACTCACACACATATACACTTATATGCATACCAACACAGTTTGCTACCTTTTTTTTGTATATCTTTTTTTAAGCCAACTTTTTGCCAGCAGCTTATGAGTGCTGGTCCAGTTGGCAGGCGCATGCATAAATATTATAAAAACGTGCAACTGCAGCTGAAAAAGGTGAATAGGTGCTCATGCCACCATGCCACCTTGGTACTGCTACCCATCCTCCTCCTCCTCCTCCTTCCAGTTCGCACGGAGTGTGGCCAAAGTGCTTACCCTCTGCTCTTAGAAATAAGCCAGTTTGCCTCGAATCCTTCCTATCTACCTCTACATTCAAGTCCAAATGTCTGTCTAGCAGAGCTTAGCTTTGGGTTTTGGGATTGGGTATGAGATTTTTCCTGTTTTTCTTGTTGTTTCCTTTTTTTTTTTTTTTTTTGGCAAACGCTTTGACTTGTTGTAAGAGCCTTTTATGCATGCACCGACAGCTAACTGATTTTGCCTCGTATCTATGCACAGGACTCCTCTACACACACACACACACATGCACATATGCAAATATATTTCACTTGCAACTAAAAATCCTATAAATTCTGTTGCAACTACCAAAAGCAGGTAATATTTTCCATGCACTTGCTTAATGGTCCATTCCATTTAGACTTAATTCCTTATCTAACTCATGGGATTTCACATGATACTACAAATCGTGTACTTTTACATACACACATATATATATATATATCAGTTCTGATCAAAACTCGCATATTTGTAGGTATTTATCAAAATTGTTTGCCCGGCAAAAAGAGCAAATCAATTTAATTGGCAAATAAAGCCAGATTTCTGAATATCTTTATTTACTCGCTGGCAAAATAAAAAAAAAAACCTTGTTGTGTGTCTGTTGCATGCAACTCAGTGGCAACTGAAACAGCTATTTTCCAGTAATTAAGCTGGGCGTGGGCATTTATGTGGGCGTGGCACAGTGCCGCACCCAAAGTGAGCGCCAGCCTGCCCAATTTGCCAGCACATTAAATAATTGGCCAATAACTGAAAACAAGCGTTTTGCCTTTTAAATGCTTTGCACAAATCCAAAAAAAAATAAAAATTAAATAAACTTATAAAAAACATATTATTTGAGCTGATTACGAATAAAATGCAAATGTTAAATAATAATTAGTGCATTTTAAACTCATAACAGAACTTTCTAAAATTATTCCGCTTTTGAGTAAAGCTATTAAAATAATTTAATCAGTTAAACAAAACTAAGCCAAGTTAAGTAAAACTTTTTGTACATTTTGTACATTTGTAAATGTAAAAAAATAGTTTGCTTAGCGAAAACTTTTCCACGAAAGAGCAACAAATAATAAAATATTAATATAATCTGCGAAAGAGTCTTTCACATATTTTATGTGGAAGCAGAACTTTTCTAGTATAAATAAGAGATATAAATAAATATATGTAAATATAAAAATCTGCGCATATATTGACTATGATAATAAAGTGAATGTGGAATGTGTGATTGTAAGGATATATCATAATGGCAAAATGATGATGAATAATTATGCAACTTACATTCGCAGTTCATTAAGAAGTGATTTAAATGCAGTTCAAGCCGCTTGATAAACAATGATAATTACTGCGGGGCAGACGGGTTAAGGGGGTTGTGGGGGGTTGTGTGGGGGGCGGCGTATACTCGTTATTAATCACGTTATTTTTTCATTTATCGGACATGTTGCGCATTAAGCTAGGAATTATACCCAATACCCATGGATTACACAAATTGCACGGCATCAACAAGGAACACACAATTAATGTTGCAAGGCAAAAATGCACAATTTGCATAAATTGCTTGTTAAATTTATTTAAAAGTCCACAAACAACGTGCACAAAATACTTTAAGTTTAACACGCTCGTTATATATATATATATAATTTTTTTTTATTTTTGATTATTATTATTATTATTATTTTGCAACGTTCTGAATAAACAATTTTTAATATAGTCATTCACACGCACGGCTGGAACAAGGACTCACATGCCGAGCCGGCCGGACTTTGCTCCTTGGTCCTTGTGCTACTCGCGTCGCGTTGCGTCGCGTGTTCTTAAGGATTACAAATTGAATGCAACAAGCAACAACAAAATTGTTGTCTCGAGCTGCATCAATATTTAAAATCTATTTGACATTTTCAATCAGCATTAAAAACAATGGTTATGCATACATATAAATAATTAATTTCTCATTTATTGTATTTGTGATATTTTGGTGATTTTTTTTTTGCTCTCGATAAAATTGGGGGGCAAGAACAACACTCGCGCACTCTACGGGAAAACACACACAAAAAGTCTCGGCTCTTGTTTGACTGTCGCTGATGTGTTTTCTGGTCTTCACTGTGTGTTGTGTTGCAGTAACAGTTGCCGCGTATCCTTGAGCACGGTGTATCGTCACGTTCCGACACGAATACGAAACTGAGCAGCGCCATTGGCATAACTGGCACGAACACCAAAATATCCCCACACAGCCAGTCGTTGGTTCGCTGCTGCGAGCGCCAGCATTGCCAGGGATATTTATTTTTTGTTCGTTTCATGTTCGGCTTTGTTAGAATCGCACTCGCTCGTTTTCACTCAATTTTTCCGAATGAAAGTAAAATTGGTTCTGTGTGTGTGTCACACTGAGTGTCTGTCTCTGTGTGTGAGTGTGTGTGTGTAATGTGGAGTGAGGATTTGTGGCTTGTGGCTCGGCATTTTGAGTTTGTTTTGGTTTAAATTGCATTGGCTTGATGATGCTTGAGGCCAGCGAGAAGTGGGCCTATCCCAAGCACTTTTATTTTAGCTCCGCTCACTGCTCGCTGCTCGCTGTGTGCCGTTATTCCTTTTGCCGTTTGCCGTTTGCCGTTTGTTTTTTGAGTATCGCCGAGGATTCTCACAGCACTTGAGTCAATGCAAATGCAAATACAAATAACTAGTTCAAGTGCTGGAATATTTGTGTTTTACAAAGCTTGAATAGAGCCATAGAATGAGTACTACTGCAAATACAACAAGTGCTTACAGCTCTCAAAGCCAACTTACAAGCTTAAAATAAGTCTACTTTCCTCATTATGTGCACTCTCGAACTTAATTCAACTTCTACCTGATTATGTTAATCTTATTTAAACTTTTCGCAGCTGTTCTTTTTTTTCTATTTCCCTGCGTATTTAAATAAATACTTTTGCTCTAAGCGCTGCTAAAGGGAGAATATCCCAAGAGTGCGCCGCACTCTTTCTATGCCACACATGCGCTCTGCGTGCCTTCCAGTGTGTTTGTGGGTAATATAAGAGTGCTTTTGGTAAATTTACTCTTTATTCAGCGGCAATATTCATATTTAATTGTGTTTGCAAGTTTGTCTTGAGTTGAAGTCTAAGGAAATTTCAAATCCTTCTTGATTTGTTTGCTTGTTGTTTTTTTTTTTGTTACATTTTCATGATTTTCCAAATCTAGAAATGGAACAGATTTTATTAATTTTTAGCAGAGATATATTATCAGTTGGTTTACCCTATCATGAGTATTTGGCAGAGGATTACGGATAACCGGAGCCGTCGAACCGGTTTTTGCATCTTTAACCGTTTTGCTAACTGGCTTCGGTTTTGGCTTTGATGTTGTTTCTTTTGCTTGATTCTCCGGCATTTTTTTATATTTGATTTATTTGATATTTTCGCTTATTGAACACTTAAACAGCGAGACGAAAAATGCGTTAAATGAAATGTTTGACGATTATTTTTCATACATGTTTAGAATTTAATGTGACGCCTACTAGATTTTTTTTTATTATTCTGTCAGTCGAGACAGAAATGTAACCTTATCGGGTGAATATGAAACAGGTAAAAATATTGTACGGAATGTCTGAGACCCCGGGCAGAGCTAGTAAGCCCAGTTACTGAGTCAGTCATTCGTCAGTTGCTATAACAACACACACATTTACATACATACATACATACATATGTGATTATAAATATATATGTGTGTATATATGTGTATATTACAATACATCATAAATGTCAGCGTGCTGAAATTGCGCATAAAGCCATATAAATGAGGTCTACTTTCATTCCGCACTATATTTATGTACTTTCCGCTGGCCAAAAGCGCGAAAATTGTCGCACTTCCATGAAATATGTCTATGGAAATAGAGAAGAAAAAGAAGAGAGAAAACATTCTCTTTGTTTTTGTTCTTTTTCTTTTTAACTTTCTTCATTTTATAAATTAATTTGCATAAATTATGGCATATATGTCGAGTGTGTCGCGTGGGGGGGGTTGGGGGTGTGGGAGTTTAGCTATAAGCCAGGCGAAGCGTTTGCTATTTATCAGAGCGTAGACAATTCTCGAAACAAACAAAAAGCTTACAGCAATCATTCATTCAGTCATTCTGTCATTCATTCATTCATTTGCTTCATTCCACTTCTAATTTGCATTTTTGCACGGCGACGACAATGAAACGCACTACAACAACAACAACAACAACAGTAACAACAATGTTGATTGTCTGCTAAAGAGCATCCAAGTCGTTATTGAGTGGAATGGCAAATAAACATAAAAAAAATCCCCAAACGAATTGCGGCCAGCGCACAAAAGCCAAAAGATTCAATTCGATGAACAGCAAACGCTGGCCTACGCACAAAATTCACTCTCTCTCTCTCACTCTCTCTCTGCTCTAGCGTCAAATCACTTTATTTCCTTGTTTTCAATTTTCACTCGCCAGTACTCATCAGCCCCTCACCTCACCTCTCCGCTACACACCACACAAGAATACAACTTTTTGCGCTGCTTGCGCTGTTTTATGTGCATTCTCTTTATTTTTATTCTTCTTATTTGAAACATGCATTGAGCGTAACTGTGCTTTTGGGCTAGCTGCTTCTGGAGGGGTTAGCGGGATCAAAAAATATCCTACTTTGAAAAGTATCAAAATTGCTCAAAACTTAACGTGTGCAATTTATATTAATATTTCTAATCTGTTTGTGCCTTTAAATCTGGCAACAAAAGATTAAAATATAACATAAATAACAAAATATAAAAGTAGAAATAAAATTGAAATTTAAACATAAAAAACATTTTTATTTGAGCTGCAAACCAATAAATCTTCAGATTAATGCAAAATGCATACAAAATTAAATGTCTTTCTTTATGTTTTAGTGTTTGCAATAAGCTAAAAATTAACAGATTTAACAGCTCAATTGGTCAATTGCGAAATTGACAATAAATTTAGGAAATTTGAGAATTTCTATAAATTTTATATCGGATTTAGTTTGATGAACTCTCAGTGTACAATTGGCCCCAACAAAGTCTGTTCTTTCCCTAGAATAAAACTGGCTTAAATCGTGTCTGATTCAAGTTGCCTAAAATATATTCTTAGCATTATTAATACACAGGTTTTTCTATTGGCCTTTATTACATGAAGTTTTATATTATTTTAAGGGATATATAGAAATGTGTTTCCTTGTAACTAGGACCACGTCCAACTCCTGTTTCTGAGTCCTTTTGTCAGTTTTCATGTTCATTTTGTTGTCGTACTCAATAAGCAAGCCCGACGCTGCCACAAAAACCGTCGAATAATTAAGCCATAAAAGGTTTTGGGGGCAAGCACACATTCTACAATTTTCTGTGTGTGTTGTGTGTGTGTGTGTGTGTGTATTTTTTGTACTGGCTGCCGCACAGCTTTGACAATTAACCAAACTATAAAATGTTTTAGTTTGAACACCTGAAAATGTGTGGAGCTGGCCGCAGTTACCGCTTTTGGGCGCTTATAGAAAAAGCTTACCCAAAGGACACCCACACACACACACACACACACACACACGCACACACATACATGAACGCACGCACATTTAAGCCAATTAGCATTTATGTGCGACGCAGACAGCGACGCTGACAGCGACGCAGCAGCAGCAGCAGCGGCAGCGGCAGCGGCAGCGCGTTACATTTTCATCAAACGCAACAACACTTTGTTTTAATTTGAGCAACCGCACGCACACACCCACACACACACACACTGAACTAACACACACATACACAGATACAGTGACAGTTTTGGTTTGATTTCGTCACGGACTTGTTTCTAGGGCTCTGCGGGGTTTGCGGGATTTGCTGGCGTGGGCATTTTCCAGATTTTTGTTTGTTTGCCACCTCCTGCTCCGCCTCAGCTCCCCCCGGGGCCTTTGAACGGGATATTACATTGTTTTGGGCAATTCACTTTTACTGTGATTAATTTAAATGTGTACCCCACACCTAAGCACAATCCCGCACACACGCACACACGCACACACACAGCCATTCGCTGCCCGCACGCAGCAAATCGCAGAATTTCTTTATTTTTTCAAGGCGAGTGTGTGTGTGCGCACGTGTGTGTGTGTGGGTGTATTGGATATAAATGTCATGTGTGCCTTTCATAAATATCCTTCAAGCCCACAGCCGCCATTTTAAATCGAATTGCTATGACACTGATGAATATAATTAGCACTCCAAAGACAACACCCACAGTTAATGAGTTGTGTACGTATTTACTTGGCCCGGACTGTGGCTGGGGGGGGGGGGGGTTCACAAACGTTGAGCGCCTCGTTGCCTCAATTGATGTAATGGAATTGATTAAGGCATAATGTGATTGCATTATTCATTACCAGAAATGTTTTTAAAACCTTTTCGATTTTCGTTTTTGTTTTTTTTTTTTTTCTCTTGGAATAAAATAAATTATATTTTTAGTTGAAATTGATAAAATAAAACTTTTAAAACTTAAATTTAATTAACTGAGTTAATTTATTAAGGCATAAAATTCGAAAATTGATTTCAGATCAACTTTTACTATTTTAATATAATTTCTAAAATTTGTACAGAAATATAATAAAAATTAAGCACAAAGCAAAACTTTTGCCATTAAAACAGAACATTGCTTGAAGATTTCGAGGTCGCAGAGATAGAAAGAGATAGAGATAGAGAGAGAGTGAGTGAGAGAGAGAAAGAGAGATAAGGCCCTACTACTACACGCAACACTCCCTTTTCCACTCGCAATGTGGTAATTAATGAAATGCATCTGGGTTTTCCGACGCGTTCATTTCTCACCTGATGTGTAAATCAATCCAATTTCGGTTACAACCGGATAACGATACGTTCCCATGAGTGTATATATAGATGTGTGTGTGTAGTTGTGTGTGTGTATGTGTGTGTGTGTGTGTGCGTGATGTGGGCAAGTGTGCGTGTGACAATATGCAACATATATGAATACATGATCATGCATCATAATCCAACACCCAAGCACACGAAAACTTGGCACACACACACACAGCACACACACACATATACAGAGATTCACATCAGTTGCTTTGTAATTAATTACTTCACACATTGACGCCGGCCCCAAAAACATACACACACAGCAACACACACACACACACACACATAAATGTAAACTTTACCGACTGCCTCAAAATGTACTTGTTGTTCCTGTTATTCCAGATTGTTGTTGTTGTTGTTGTTGTTGTTGCTGTTGTTGCTGTTGCTGTTGTTGCTGCCACACGCTAACTAATATTGTTAGCAGCATTTTGGGCGGTTAGCTGCATGTTTGGTTAGCTCTGCTGCTGCTCCTCTGCTCTGCTCTCTGCTCTGCTCTCAGCTCTGCCTCATATCATATCGTAAATTATGTGCCATTTATGCGGCATTGGATAGAAATGGAAATTTGTCCCATTTGTTGCGTCGAGACACTTGAGTATTCAGTATTCATATGCCTGCCTATCCCCCTCTCCTACACACCAAAAGCCAAGCATGTCGTTTGGCATTGATTTATGATCAGGAGTACATTTTGCCTGAAATAGTGAATGAAATGTTAAGCCCCAAAAGGCACCCCACGAGATGGGCTTTAATTTAAATTATAATTATAGTAATTGTTCGGAAATATGCACAAGCATAGAGATAGCAACTTAAGTGAAATTGATCCACTGTGGCACAGGTGTGGCACAGGTGGCCATTTGGAGCGTTGAACTCAAAGGGGAAACCCCCGCCCCCCCCACTCGTTTTCATCAGGCTTTTGGCTTAGTCAAATAATGACGCCTACAATTAGAGAAGCAAAACTTTGAATACTGTTTCTGCTGCTGCTTCTACTTCTGCTTCTGCTTCTTCTTCTTCTGCCACTGCTGTTGCAATTACGCTTGAGGCAAATTGAGTTAGCGCCTCAACGTGGCAATAAGGCAGCGCTGCAATTGGCCCCAACCCAGCCAAGGATTAGCTGCATTAAATAAGCGCAGTAAAATTATATAAAAATTTTTCTTACGACTGCCGTTTCTTTGCTTGTTTGTTTGCCACCCCCCGCTTGCGTCTCACCAGTCAGTTTTTAATGAGGCCTCCTGCAACGTGTTTACAAAAAAAAAAAAAAAAAAATAAGAACTTAAATAAAATTAACCAGAAAAAGCTGCAATCTTTGGCAAAGCCGAAACTTAGATGTCCTCGTAGAAAAAAGTTTATAATTGGAATTTAATGTTATTGTTGAAAAATAGGAAAATACTAATTGGTAATTATTTTATATAGTTCTCACTACAAATCAGAGACTGTATATTATATATAAATAATAATAATAATAAATAATAAATAAATAATAAATATATATATTCTCAATTCCTCATGGATAACAACATTTTCAGGTGTGTTAGTTGGAAATAAATTTATTTTGTGATTTAATATTGTAATAAATAACTAGGCAAATGATACTTGTCAATTAGCTGAAATAGTTCTTCGATCTAGCTGAGTATAACTTAGAGACTAGAAATAGATATAAATTCACTCAGTTTCTAATGCGAACTCAAAGTTGTTAGACTCCTTAGAAAGGGTATGCAAAAATAAGAGGAATTCATTAGTTGGAATATAATTTAATTTGGAATTTTAATAATTTATTAAATAATTAGGTAAATGCTAATTGGTAATTATTTAATATAATTCTGACTACAAATCAGAGACTGGACATAGATATATATTTACTCAATTTCTCATGGGTAACAAAATTTGGAGACTTGATTAGGACACAGACATGGAATTTAATTTAATTTGAAATTTTAATATTATAATAAATAACTATATTTTCACTCAGTTTTTAGTGCGAACCCAAAGTTATCAGACTCCTTGAAAGGGTATGCAAAAATAAGAGGACTTGATTAGGACACCGACACACACACACACACACAGCAGGTGTGTGAGTTGATTTGCATTTAAAAAACTTGTCCGCTGCCACTTTAATTATGACTCCAGTTAAATATTGCTTTTAAATGAAGCTTTTGCTCTTTACACCGACTCCGACTCATATTTCGCTGCTGCTGCCAATTTGTAATTAAACTTTCATGCGGTTGCCTGGCAGAGTCGAAAAAGTTGCACATTTGATTATGCTGCTAACCAATAAGCGCAATCATGTGCAACAGCAACAACACTAGACACAACAGCAACAGCAACAACAACAGCAACAACAACAACAACAACAACAGCAACATCAACAAAAATAACAAGTGCAATTAACTGGCGCATAATTTCATGTGCTTTGAGCGTTGTCCGAGTGTTGGCTGACCAGCAAACAAATTGTTGGCTTAAACTCAAAAGCGGCAACAATTTATGTGCAAAAAAAAATACGAAATAAAAACAAAAAACAAAAACAAAAAACAACCACAACAACAACAAAGTAAAACATTTCGCACACAACTGCAACGCATATAAACATGAAAATATTTGGCAGTCAGCTACGCATACTTTGGCCCCACTTGCCACTTGTGGCAACTACATTGCACCAAAAATTGTTCACCTTTTATTTTATTGCCAAAGTACTTTGTTTTACAGCCAGTTCAGAATTGTTGTCAACCTTTTTAAACGGCCAAACAAATAATCAACTAATTTCCACGGCACACAAAACATTTCAAATGCTGAAATTGATGCTTCCAAAAGTGGCATTTTTTTTTTATATTGATTGATTTATAAATATGTTCAAATCTGCCAAAAAGAGTTGTTGCTTAAAATTTAAGCAGCTGTTAATTTGGATTTTCTGGACATACTTTATATAATAAATTTTAATAAATTAAAAAATAATTATTCATTTCAAATAAGTTTCGCAATTTGTTGAGTTAGCTTCATTTTATTAATAATTTGTGTAAATGAATTGTGTATTTTTGCACTTGACAAGTAAATTTCTCTCAAACAGATTTATGCAAATAAAATGAATACATATATAAAAATATTCTATTTTATTTATATACATTCATTGACATAGTATTTAAATATTTTAATCAAATATCATCATTTCATTTTAATTTTGGAATATATTAAAGCACAACTGAGCTCACCTGTAGCCCCAAATTTGTGCGCACAGCTGAAATATGCTCGTATTTAAATGTAATATTAATAATTACAATTTTCGCATTTAAATGTGATATTAATAATTACATTGAAGTAAAGCATTTAACAGTTGACTGCAGCTAAGCAGTCTCAGTCTCAGTTTCAGTTTCAGTTTGTGTGGCAGCTTCTTTAAATGCAGGCATTAATTTGGGGCATGTTTCGTTGGCTATGCTCTGTTGCGCCGCAGCTGTCTTCAGATGTTGCCACTAAAAATATTTTCACACAAAAATTACCCAGACTACAAGTGGCAAGCAGCAAGTCGCAACAAAATAAACGCAAAAAAAATAAATAGAAGAAAAAAATCGTGAATATAACATGTAATTTTACATTCAAGTGAGCGGAAAATATAAATAAGCAGCAGGTGCTCATTTCCTGTTCCGCTGCAAACATGCTACAGTGGCACAAGCACAAACACACACACACACACAGACACACACACACAGAGAGACACACACACTTCTACTTTTACAAGCACACACTTACGCAGCTGGCCAGGCATATCCTGGCATTGCTACCAAAGACAGACAAACCATACTACGAGGCAGATATAAAGGCAGCAGCAGCAGCAGCAGCAGCAACAGCAACAGCAGCAACAGCAACAGCAGAAAGAGCAGCAGCAGCAACAGCAGCAGCAGTAGAAACAGCATCAGCCACAAGAACAGCCAGCGAGATGCATCCATTTGAACTATGACCAACACACCTACACCCACACACACTGCCACACACACACTGTGCTACAACAGCTGCTGCTCATGTGTGTATTTGTTTAAGTGTATTGCGAAAAGTTCATTTATATAACTGTCGCTGACATGGCTGTTGCCAGGACATGGACACGCCCACCTTATAATGAGCTTGGGCGCAAAAAAAAAGGCAAGCAAAAGCAAAAGAGAAGGAGCAAAAAAATAATCATATAGAAACTAAACAAGTCCGCCGCAAGGAACAATGGCAATTACTTGCCCAGGTGTCAAATGTGTGTTGTGCATGCATATTACAGTGATGGCGAAAAGTGTGCGTACAGCGTCTATAATTAACAAATGATTAATTATGCATGAATTTTGTTCGCGCCCTGCCACAGTATCAGCTCGACATAGGTGCAACTCCCCCCACACCCCTGGCAGCCATCCCTATTGCTGTTCCTGTTTGCTTTCTGGCCTTTGTAGCTGCAATGGCCCCCCTCCCCCCGAAAAATTTGTGGCCCATTATTGCCTTTGATTCATTAACATTTGCTCCTCTGATAACAAGCGAGCAGAGTTCAAACTGCTCCAACATATCTGGACGAGAACGAGAACTTATTTGTGCCTTGCAGGACAGGAGCACCTTAATGGACACACTAGTCCGCAGTGTCTGTGTCTGTGTGTGTGTGTGTGTGTGTGTCTGTGCCTTGTTTAGCATTTAACTGTCAGCTTATTTACATAGAACATGAGAGTCGACAACATTGTTTGCATACAATTACAGAGGGACAGAAACCTTGGCAAGTTGCACAGACGTATACAAAAAAAAAAAATAAATAAAGGAAAAACAAAAACCCCAGAACTGGTCAGTAAATATAGTCACCGAGATAAAAAGCACAACTTTAATTTATTGCATAGATAATGAGAGTGTTCAATAGCTCTAAGAAAACACACACAAAACACACAACAAACAGCAAATGTGTCAAAATACAATATTTGTTTATTTTTAGTATTTGTTTCTTTTAGTTTCAGCAAATAGAAACCATTCTCTAAAATGAGTTTAAGAGATTTTAAGCATCTGTTAATATGTGGCAATAAGTTTGTACAATTAAGCACAAAAATGCTTACGAATTTTAAGCAATTTAATTTTTAAATATTTTATTTTATTGTTGCTTTTTTGATAGCCTAAACATTCGATTAATCAAAATACAAAATTAAAATGATATTTTTTTTTAGTTCTTGACCAATTATTAGTTCAGGACTTTAGGATAAAAAATACAACACACAACAAATGTGACAAAATACAATATTAGTTGATATTTGGTATTTGTTTTTTTTTAATTTACAGCAAATAGAAACCCTTCTGTAAAATGAATAAGTGAACGAGCTTAAGCATGTATCAATATATATGTCACAAAATGTATGCAATTTAGTAGAAAAATGATCACGAATTTTAAGAAAAATAATTTAAGATTTTTGAAGTGATTAATATATTTTATTATATTGTTGTAGCTATCTGTTTTTCCTGATAGCCTACTCATTTGATTATTCAAAACACAAAAAATAAAAATAAGGTTTATTTTTATTTCTTAACCATTATAAATGTAAATTTTTTAAGGAGCTGGGCATTTTTAATCCTATTCTCTAAAATGTATTAGAGAAATGCCACTTGGGAGTATAAGGATCTATCTATAAATTTATAAATATATAAATTAAGCACGTTTGCTGTTTCAACATTTATGCAATTTAGTTGAAAAATGTTCACGAATTCTAAGAAATTTAATTTTATATATTTCATATGATTAAAATATTTTATTTAATTGATGTAGCTATATGTTTTTTGAAAACGAAAAAAAGAAAAATTATATTTTCTATATATGGGCAGCTGGGCAACTCTAAGGCTAGTCTCAGGTTAGTTTTTAGGTGCGGGATTTGGGGGGCAAAGGGTTTGATGAGTAATTCATGTACGTGTTTCTTGAATGTGAGTGGAGATTCTTGCATGTTGCAAAGAGTTTTGCTAAAGTTCTGCTAATGTAGCCGGGCGGCAATAACAATACATGTATGTTGGCAACAACAACAACAACAACAACAAAGAGCTCAACAATGCAGCGTCGTGTGCCAGCAGCTTGCAACAAGCAACAAGCAACAAGCAACAAAGGCATGCAGAGGCATTAAACTATGCAGGTTAATTTGACTAGAAACGCCGTTTGCTGCTGCTGTTGTTGTTGTTGCTGCTTCTTTTACTTGCTTCATTCACTGCTTGTCATGTTGCAGTTGCCGTTGTTGTTGTTAGATGAAGGCGCCCGCGGGCTACTTGGACACAAAGTTGGCAGAGGCATGTCGCCTGCCCCGTTTATTATGCGTCGCTGCTGTTAGAATGTGATCCAAAGACAATGGACAAGACTTCAGCGGCATAGTTGTAATCTATGCACATACATATATACATACATACATACATACATACATACATACATATATACATGTATTTATTTGTATATACTGCACACTTGCATTGCGCATATTTGCCACATGCATGCAACAGATTCTCGAGTCATTTTGGCATATTGTTGTTGGTGTTATTATTGTTGTTGTTGTTGTTGGTGTTGTTATTGTTATTGTTGTTGTTGTGCTAATGTGCTCTGTTTGCTGTGTCGCAGTGTGAAGCTGCTTTCCACTTCGAATGCGGCCCCTTTAAAGTGCATCGTGGCGTATGCGCAATTATTAAATGCTGCATAAGGCCGCTTCGCACTGCCAACGCAATTGAAATTGTTGTTAACTGTAAATTGTAATTGCTCTCAGCCATTTGACAGGATTTTGTCATAGTGTCGATGCCATTAACATTTGCGAGCGCCATAAAAAATAGCATCACAAATTAAGCATTAAGCAAAAAAGGCATGCGAGAAAAGAGTAAAAATTGAGAATTTCCTGCAAAAAGCATTGAAAATATAAAGAAAAATATATAACAAGTGAATACTAATTATTATAATTGCTATTAGTTGGAAGGGAGACACAATTTACTTATTTAAATGTTGACAAAGATTGTGACACTAATCCCAAAAAAAAAATAATAATAATAATGAAAAGAAAAAATAGTAGTTAATTGCACAAATCTCAGAGTAAAGTTTAATCCCATTTAATTCGACTATTCATAACAATCAGAAACACATAATTCTCATTTCACTTGCATGTTCATTTTTCACTTCAATTGACTGGTGAATAATCTATGGCCAAAACGGCGATTATGTATTCTAGCTATTTTGTATTACTTCGCGTCGCTGGTCGTAACCCTTTTGCAATCCCCAATTTTACATATTTTTAAATATTTCTCACCCGCTCAAATCCGATAAAAGCCTTGTCAAGCCTCCGTTCAAAAAATAAGAAAAAAAAAAATATTTTTATGGAGGCACAAAACATAATAAAGGAAGGGGAACAACAAAAAAAAAAAAAGTGGACACCACAGCAGCGCAACATCCGCAACATTCGCAACTGCAGCAGAGCAGCCGTGGCAGAGGCAGTGGCAGCATCAGCAAGGGTTGATTGCTGGTCATGTCCGCCACACAAAAAAAAGGGATTCAGCCCAGTCACTACCCCCCAATGGGTTAAACCTTTGACGCTTCATCGTTGGCCGGAATTCAGTTACTGTTGCCTCTGATGTTGCTGCTGTTGTTGCTGTTGTTGTTATTGTGTTGCTCGTTGCTGCTGCTGCTGCTGCTGCTGCACACTAATTTCATTTTTTATACAAATCGAGGAGAGCTCTCGCATTTCGTTATCGACTTTTGTTTGTTAGCGCTTAGCTTGTCGATTTTCGAGTTACTCGTATTTTTTTCTACTCTTCTTTTCTCCATTTTTTTTGGATTTGTTGATTTTAATTTTGTATTTTTCACTTGCAATGGAAAACAATTTGGTTGGTTGTGCAACGCGTTTGCAAAAATTTGCATTCATCGGCAATTTATGCAAATGGCATTGTCCGTCAACTATGGTATATTGAATTAGCTGCTGACGATAGGTGCGACGAGGAGGCGGCGGAGGATCTGTCGCAAGACAAGATGAAAATTGTGGCCAATTGATGGGGGATGTGTTAATTATGCGAGCATTTGCAATCCAAAGGGAAAATTTAATTGCATTTGTATACCTTTTGGCCGGAACACAGTCAAAATATGAATGGGTTGGTCAAATGGCCAAATGACCAAATGGCGAAATGGCCAAATGGCCAGTGAGTGCGCTGGACGTGGCCGACAAAACGAACAATAGACCGTAAAATAAGTGCAAAGGAAGGCAAGCAGCATGAAAAAAAGAAAATGAAAAACTTTGCGCTGAAAATTCAGCGAAATGAAAAATGAACAAAGTGCCCTAATGGCAAAGCATGGCAGCGACAGGGGGTTGGGGGTTGGTGGTTGGGGGGTTTGGGGCAAACACACAATGAACAGCATGTTCCTATTTAAAAGCAAAAAGCGGGCGGCCGAAGGTAGAAGGGAAAAAAATGAAATGTAGAAAAAAGTCAGCTTCAATTGAACAGTTAAACTTCCATTAATTGTGCGCCAGCAGCAGTGCTCGGCACAGCAAATGGAGAACGAGAATCTCTGGCAGTTTGGTAAGGGGGGTAGACTTCGGGACTGTGCCAACTGTGTCAGTCTCAAATTTCAAATGCATGAGATGCCTACGTAAACAGGTCGGCCACCAAAATGTTGGCAAGTTATTTGAGACTTGCCAATTGTAAACGGTAAAAATACGATTGGTTGGTTGGAAGGGGGGGAGGGGTGGAAGTGAATAGGGAAAATCGGGAACATCGTGAAAATCGGGCTGACGGCATTCAATTACATGATTGTGCCATTACTGGCAACAATAAGAGGCCTAAATGAAATTAACCAACATTTTGGGCAGCTAATTGGTCGCCTAAATGGCCCAAGCTGCTCGTGTGGAAATCCACTCGACAAGCGCTCGCTGCACACATACCCCACCCCCCCCCCCCTCCCAGCTATCGTTGTGACACCGCTGGCAGGCAGCTTCAATGAAGCGCACCACGTAAAGTGTCGCCAGTCACACTTCATTGAAGACTGTCAAAAATTTTCCATTTAACAAATTAGCAGAACAACCAAAAAAAAAAAAATACAAAAAATAAAATAAAGAAGAGCGGCAAAAAACAGACAATTGCGCTTCAGTGAGGCACAAAAAAGGCACCCACCCAAGAAGTGGAGCAATGACACCAAAATTAGTCTTAAGTTGAAAATAATGATGATAGGCCGGATGCGAAACGCCAGCTGCTGATAATGAAATACTCTCAGGCGCCCCACTAATCCGCTAACAATTATAAAAAAAATAGGAAATACGCAAAAAAAAGTAAGCCATTTAAAGCATTAAAGCTTAAAAATTGATATAGAAAAATGTAAAAATAGAAATACGAAAAATAAAAACCAATACGCAAAAAAAAAAAGAATAAAAAATATTTCAGTTCATAAACAAAAAAAATAAGATGGAGAGGGGGGAATTGTGAACGGGCAAACATAAATCATTTGGCAGGAAAATGAAAAACTTTGCGCAACAAGTCGACGAAACAATAAAAAAAATCTGCGTTGGAAGGTGTGGTGGCAAACGGGGAAGGTGAAGGGGATGGCGGTTGCAAGGTTGCAAGGTGCCATCCATCGGTTGACCGAGCGAAAAGAAATATATGTTAAATTAATATATATATATTAGAATTGATGGCTTTTGTGGCGCAGGCGAAACGAAGGCGACTTTCAATGAATGATTGCGAACTGAAAAATGCTTTAAATGCGTGAATATCCTTGCAAGATAAAAAGGATCACACAATTTTCAACACGTTGCAAACAATGCTCAAGTGTAAAGAAAATAATAGGGGTACAGCTATAACAATATTGAAGTTTAAAAGTGAATTGTTTATGATACACAACAAGTTATTAAAATGATGACAACCAGTTTTGGGCAAACATTTAATCAAATATTTGTATTCTCCCAATTTGCAATATTTTATTTTTCGTAATACAGTTTATTTATTATTTATTTATTTTTTATTACACATTTTTGCTTTAATTTGATTGATTTTATGTTCATTTATTAAGTGCATTCAATTTGTATGCAATTTGCAAATGCAACTTTCAACAATCATTTATATCATTTCTGCTATTTATTATCAAGTAAATTAATGCGAAAAATATTGATTACCTTGTCGATGAGCTTGTTATTTTTTTTTTTTCTTCGCAGGCTTGGGCATACTGAGCATCCTGGCGTCCTGGCAATTTGTGGTTTTTATATTGCAGTTTTATGCATCAAATACTTTTCATATTGTGCCTTCTTGTATTTTGCCCAACTAAGTATAGCCAAATTTTTAAACATTAAATTGCAGGTGCTTCAGTTAATTTAGACCACATAAATAATATAAGCATAAAATGCCGAAAACTTTACAATTAATTTATTTGAAGTGAAGTGATGCTAAGCGCATAATAATGTCAGCCTCTAGCCAAAAAAAATATATATATTTATAATTAAAAAAATCTTTTTTGTTGCGACTAACTAGCTAAATATTTTTATTAACTTATAAAAGTGTACGCTGATAAATCTTAAAATTGTGCAATAATGTTACCAACACCACAGGTTAAGAATTTATAACCCAAACCACCAAAAAGTGGTTTAGGTTGTATTAATGCAAATCCTTAAAACATATACAAAGCAGGATCAGTTGAAGACTTATGGTAAAAAGTAGTGCTAAAAAAGAAAAAAAAATAGAAGAGATTTATAGAATAAATGTAATTGTTTTTTTTTTGGGTTGATGAGCTCACCTTGGGATCGGCTTTCTTCCAGCACTGATGGAACCACCATGCCTTGTGGCAAAGCGTGTCTCCCTCAGGATGTATGCAATGCTCAGATGCTGCTATCAAATTATCCCTTATTGAGTGTGGAACAGAGCTGAATAACGTTTCCAGATGGACATCGCCATTGTCATCCACAACTTCGAACTCATGGAAAAGGCAATGCATGTAGCACTTAAGCTTCTCATCCTCGTGTATTTCGCCATCGCTGAACTCCTTTATTGACGCTGTGTAAATGATAGCAATTGTTGCAATTAAAAGTGTTTTTTAAATTGCTTGCAACACACACACAACACACACACAACACACACAACACACCTTCGGTGACGCCGGTTTGCTCAACGCATAAGTCGTGAAAGATCTTTACCATTCTGAGTACGTTATTCGGTGGATACTGCAATTAAAAAAATGCGTTGCTTAAGTAGGCGTGTCCTTGCCAGGACACTTTATTAACTCACATTCTCCTCCCGCTGCGGCAGCGCCGGCGACATCAGCGCATCACTGAGCAGCGACAAGACGATTAACAGGCAGCCAGCGACAGGACGACGACGGCGATTTCGACCAAAGTCACTCAAAGCCATTTCCATGTAGCTCGTCTGTAAAACAGCAAAAATTCTTTGTACCCTGCGAAACGGCCTTGTTTGCCAGTTGTGAAAGGCGAAACAAAAGCGACGATGCATAACAACAAAACAACGAACAAAACAAAAAATACAAAATCCCAATCTTGGCCATAGCCCAAAATTATATACACTTTTTTTTACAATTTATTAGAAAAACTCTAAAACTTTCTTTTTGCTTCCCCTATTTAATACAATCAAAACATTAACACAAAAACAAATTACATTTTGTTGCTTTCATACTGAGAGAATAATTGAAAAAATCATATTTATCGTGCATATTTTAAGATTTACTCTTTGAAACTGATAAACAGTAAGTAAAACTACTAAAATAAAAATCTTTGTAGAACTTGATTATAGCTATCAAGTTTTTGTTTTGACTGTACTAGCTATTTTTTCTTGAAGTAAAGTATTTTTTTTCTGACAGTTTTTTTTACCTAAAAGCACCACACAAAAAATAATAACTTCACACTGAAAAAATATCAGTTTTAAAAATATTTTGCAATACTAAAGAAAAATATGTCATATCTTCCGCAATAATATACTCAGGTTCGAATTTGTTTCAACAATTTTATGTACTTTTTTACATATTAATTGTGCATTAAAAATGTTTTTTTTTTTTGCTCTATTTAAATGTTGCACGTTGTTCAACAAATTGTAAGAACCTTTGGTTAGGGTATGCAATGTGAAAACAACAGGATGCAGCAAAGAATTGGATGGAGAACTGGCAACGACGACGTCGACGTCGACGGCAACGTGCCACGCGTGACAGCTGGACAATGACAATGTATGTGTATATGCAACACACACATACATATTTGTAAGACACAGTGTGTGTGTGTTTGTGTGTGTGTGTGCTACAGTTTTTGTAAGTGCGCTTTTTTGTAATTTTTATTTCAGGAAGCCCAGGAGAGATGTTGGGATTGGGGCAGAGAAGTGAAACCAACAAAAAAATCATTTGTGTCTTGCTAGCTCAGCGCACGCTAAATTAATTCTAACCGCCGCAGCCTGAACAAGCTGAACAAAAAGCTCGCCAAACGGAAACGGAAATGTGGCCCTGAAGCGGGGCTTCAGCAGCGCCGTTGTCAACATTCCTTTTCTTGGAATGCACAATTGTCGTGTTAATTTTGACAAGCAGATGCCCACGTGCGATGCCCCGATCCCCGATCCCCACTTCCCACTGGCCACTCCTCAATTGGGGGGAGCCATATAAAATATATAGCGGCGACTCTGAAATTTGCTATTCACAATTCGCTGGTTTTTTTGAACACACACACACACAAAATACAATAGAAAGACGTCAACTTGCGCCCAACTGTCACTTTTGTTTCATCAAATGTCAACGCAACAACCGAAACAAAGCCACAAAACGTCGTTGGCTGAAACACACACACACAAACACACACACTGAGTAAAATTCACAAAGAATGAATGAAATTACAATAGCAGCAACTGTTATGATATATTTATGTATGTATGTACGTATGTACGTATGTATGTGCATCACAGTTGGCGATGGCAGCAACGATGGATGGTTTTTTAATTGCCATTTCAATTTTCGTTATGCGAATCGCCGTCAACGTGTTTTTTCCCATGTTGTTTTTGATGTTTTCTGTTTTTTTTTTCTCAATGTATTTCATTGCTAACCTCTGTGTTCCCTTTTTGTTTTTTAAAAACTATAAATTCGCGGCACAGGCTAGTACAGTAATTGTTTGACAACCGCAGTCGGAATTGAAATTGCTTTATTGTCATTTTTTGCGGCCTGTTTTATATCGATTCTAGACTAAGTTTTCAACAACTATGCACATAAAACAAGTCATTGATGCTCAATTTCTATAATTTGTCCATATTTATCTGCGACCTTACCATTAAATGACTTAGCTATATATGTAAATTCATTTTTTTGTACACAGCAATTGCCTGCTGCATGCAACAAAGCCCATGTGCAACGCCCATTTGCGTGTCTCCAATTGCGAACTTTACATTTTTAGCTAAAGAAATGTCATTTTTGTGGGTTAAGCACATTTTACACAGATAAATATTAAATTATAACGACTTTAAATCATGTGCAGTAATATGTTTTCGATGAAACGTCAACAGATAATCCACAATTTACAATTCAACTCAATTTGTTGTCAATGTTCATTAAAATTAGTAATTATTATAAAAGCAAAGAGAGCCCAAGAAACACCTCGGAAACACCTAAATATTCTACAATTGTATAGTTAGATTATATCACTTTAACCCACAGCTATGACTTGTATTTATCTATATTATATAGTGGGCAGATACGTTCATTACATTATATATTATTAACATCGACGATTATATATCAAGATTCATAAAGATAGCTTTGGACACTGAAAGCGTTTTGCTCACATATGCAAATCACACATATAGACTGATCAATAAGATACCTGTATAAAATGCTACGACAATATTATAATTATTATTTATTAAAAATAGATAGCATTGCAACCTTAAATTTTCACTATCAAAATCCAACACGCATCTTATCAATCAATCTGTTAAATTTTAAATGAAATGTTGATTAAGTAATATTATTGAAATCATGCACGATACTTGGAATAACTTAATATTGGAATAAACTAGACATTAAATTACAATTTATCATCATTTAACAAAACACTTTTTTATTGCTTTCCATTTTAGATCAATATTTCAGCCTAAAACACATGTTTCAACATTTACAAACTACTTTTTAATACAATCGATATGGCAATTTAGCGAAATGGGATTACATCGATGTATTTATTATAGTTACCTGAACTGCTCGTTTGGCATTCATTTTGAATTTCTATGCTGGCTGCAATGACAACTGCAATTGATTTTAAATTGCCACGATTGATACGTAAAATGAGCAAATGAGTGAATACCACTAAATGTTGCAGATCTGTTTACAATGACAAAGTACCAAAATGAAAAAGCAGAAGCATATAAATTTAACAGTTGTTGGCAATGATTAATTTGGAAATGTCATTGAATATTTTGCACATTTAACGGGTTGTGTTTAATGGCTATAAATAAGTCGATTGTAAATCAGCAAAAATAAATTCAAAATTAACAACAGACAAAATGTTTTTCCTCTATCTTATTATTTATTGATATATATAGCAAATATATATTAATTTAGTCGGATTAAAAAGATTAAGAATTTTAATTGTAATATATTTGTGTTTATTTATTTCATCGATTATATATATTAACGTTTGTTAAGAAAGCTTATATATATATTTCAAATCGAAATTTTTTTGTGGTCAAATAAAACTGAATTAAACGCCTTTTGCCACATTAGCTAGAATTATAAATTTAATTTAGCTTTTATTGATAGCACTTGTGAACTTACCCATTGTGTTTTTATAGAAAAACTGCGTTTTGCCAATGACACTTGGAATCGATGCCACTGAAGTGCGTTGACTTCTTGACCCACAACCAACATAAAATGAGCAGTAAAAACTCCACTGTATTATTAATTATTTATGGATGCAGAAAATGGAGTCGTCAGCCGCATATTAATTTTATAACGATGTCATTAATGCTTGACGACGCATAAAATTATATAGATGCGCATTTTAGATGGCGCTAATTAAATAATTAAATATGCTTTGGGCCAGCGCAGTCAACGGATTTATTGGTGCGATCCATCAGACAGGCCAATTATTATTATATATATATATATATATATATATCAAAATATTCGAATTTAATTCAATTCGTATTCACAATACTGCTATTATAGCCATGCTAAATTGGCAACAGCTGCTACAAAAACTTGCGTTTTCCATTTACAGTTTTCATAGCAGTTTTTTGTTTTACTTTGCTTGCTTTTTTGTGGTTTTTGGAATGCTCACCGAAACTGTATTTGCTGAATATAAAATGTGGTTGTGAAATGATATACTATAAAATAACAGAATAAAATAAAAACATAAATCACAAGCCGTGATAAGCCTTAGCCCGGTGTCGCGCCTCTGTCCGCCCCTCAGCGCTCAGATGAGAAAATAATGCTGCAAGGATAATTTATAAGAGTTTGTTTCGCTGCTAATCAGCTGGCAAAAGGATGCTCACCTTGGGATCCGCCTGCTTCCAGCAGCGGTGCAGCCAAAAGGCTCGCTCGCATTTCGTGTCCCCCTTGGGGTAAAGACACTTTTTGCCCATGTTAACCGCAATGTCGTGCATCGATTCAACGGCGTCCAGTATCTTCTCTAAATGCACCTCGCCATCCTCGTGCAGCACATCCGTCTCGTCGAACACACAATACATGTAGCATTTAAGCTTCTCATCCTCGTGCACCTCGCCATCGCTGAACTCCTTGATTGCCTCTGCAGACGAGACCCAAGATGCAAGTTGCAAGTTACAATTACAGTTATTCAGTGACAGATGGCAACAGCTTGTTTGCATTAACCCGCCAGCAAACTCAACTTTAATCTATTTGACGGTTTTTTAAAGACCGTCAGAACTACTTACCTTCGCTGACGCCCGTCTTGGCCACGCAGATATCGTGCACAGGTGCCAACATCTTTAAAAGATCTGGTGGTGGATACTGTGAAAAACAATAAAAAGTTGTTTTTAAAAAATTAAATAAATTATATTGTTATTTAAGGAAGAAACTGAAGCAAGTATTTTATACTAAATTAACAATTACTTCTAATGAGAAAAAAATAGTAAAAATTATAAAATTAGTCATGCCAAACTAAAATTATTAAATTATTCATATTTTTTAAATCCACAAATTCAAATTAGATGAATATATTAATTTACTATATTATCAATTATTTTTACTTAATTTTGTTAAATTCAAAATATTAAATTATTCATATTTGTTAATTCCACAAATTTCTATTAGATGATTATTTTTATTTATTATATTTTTAAATATTTGTAATTTATTTTGTTCAATTAATTATTATGCTTATATACAAAAATCTAACGAATTAAAAAAAAATCAATTTAAATTTATTCTATCACCAAAAAATTTCTTGTCTATTTAAAATCGATTTTGTATACTCGTGTTTATGAAATTCCTTGTAGAGAATAATTTTAATAGCTGTGAAATGTGAAAGTCTTACGCAAAATTGTTCCATAACTTCAGCACTATTTCTCTAAGCAAGCAAATTTATATTAAGCTGAAACATAAACTAGGTTGTTCATTCCATGGATGGATATATATTTTAAATATTGACAAGATTGCTTTAATACTAGTTTGAAAGTAAACTCATTTTGTCAAGTTTTCGCTGGATGAATGAAATCACAAGCGATTTCACGAGCTGTTTGCATCGTCAAATTACTTCGTTTACTTTATTAACTTTACTTGCGATTTTACTTATCTTTTGAGCGGCGGTAGCGATCTGAAGTTACTTACCGTTTCATCACGACGCAGTTCAACTGCATCAGTGCCACGCCCCATCAGCACCGTGGAGAGCAGTAAAATGCAAAAAATGTTAATAGTCGCACGGGGCAACATGATGCCGCACAGCTGCTGGTCAAGCTGCAACGTACGTCAAGTCAGGAGTCCAAAGTGGCGGTAAGCTGCGGAAGCACGTGATATGCAGGATATCAGGGATCAAGGATTTAGTGGTATTGCAGCCAGTGCAGCACGCTCCTTCTCTCTCTCTCTGTGAGTGCGTGTGTGTGTGTTTGTGTGTTTGTGTGTGTGTACGTGCCACTCGGGGTATTAGCAGGCGAAATTGAATGACTTCAATGTGGTCGAAGTGGCCAAATGCAACTGCAACTTGCCACACAGCAAGTGGGATGCTTTATAGTCGATTGTAAGCACAACTTGATCAGTGCAATTAGGTGGCATTAATTGCTGGTGGACCAGTTGGTCTATAATTACAGTTAAAGCCAAACAGAGAGCCCACAATTTGCCAATGAAAATGCGTTTGGCAAGGCGCGAAAATACATGGCTCACACGGCAAATAATCATACGATATGTTTGATGGCCAAAATGGCAACAAGTTAATAACAATAGCAACAACAACAACAACAACAAGAAAATCAAGAACAGCAGCAACACGCAGAGAGCTATTAAATATAATGTGAGACGACTGCCAGTCCTTAGACGGCAACCCATCATTTGGGCCCACACGAAACGCGTTAATTACGGTAGCATTGCAATTTTTGTGTTTTTTTTTTCTCGTTTATATATTTTTTTTTTGTTGGTTTTTTGTTCTTGCTCTCACATTCATTAATTATTATGCAAGCTAAGCGCTTGACACAAGTTTCTCTCTCTCTCTGTCTTTCTGGGCATCTCTTTCTCTTTCTATTTCGCATGCAAGCGCAACGTGTCAAATTAATTTTTAATAGCCACCCACATCGCACCGCACGCCCCCCCCCCCCGTCGCTTGACTGTTGCCAAATAATAGATTTAAACGAGGCGCACTCCACATCACCCCGCACCACACCACACCACCCCGCACCGCACAAGCTGCAACATCAAAACTTGGGGTTTTGCCCATGCATTGTAATTAAAGTTTTGGGGCCACGCTGGGGTCATTCAAGCTTCAAGCTAACCCAAAATAAACGTTAATATACGCAACCAGGCACTGCTACCAAGTTGCCACATTCAACTTGACATTTGGGTGTTGCCTGTTGTCGTCGTCCTGTTGTCGTAGTCTGTAGCCTGTTAGCCATAATTGCTCAGTGTGTTGAAGGCATTTAATGCAGCTCTGCACCATTGAACAAATGACATCTTTGTCTGACAGAAATTCAAGTTTTTAATATTAAAACTAGTTTAGAAAATTTCTCAAATTTTTGTTAGCTTTTTATGATTTGGTTATTATTTTTAAAGCCAGCTAAAAACATTTTTATTATTTGTGGTATTTTAAATTTAATCCTATTTGTTCACTTTGGTTTTTAAGTATATTTCATAGCAATTTTAAATTTAAAAAAAAAAACATAATTTAATAAAATAACTACAAAATACAATTTCGATTTGAAATATTCGTTTACACGTATAAAATTCATTTTATTTATATACTAAAAATGTGTGAAGAACATTCAAAAAAAATTCATCAAAAATGATTATGTTTTTTACTTTCACTCAAAGCTTCTCTTTTTGCAGCAAGGCTGAAAAATATGTTGAAAACTTTTAAAGCCTAAATTTCAAGCTTTTTATTTTTTATATATTTCTATTGCATATTTTATATAAATGTATACCAGTTTTTGAGAGAGCTCATGTATATTGAATATATCAAATAATTTAATCATGTTTTTAAAATTTTATTTTAAATAAATATTTTTCGACTGCGCCCTTTAAATTTAAATATAAATTTGTATTTTATACTATAATTATTTATAATAAAAATAAAGCGTTTTTCACCGATAGTGCAGTCAAGTTAGTGTTTAGTGTATTGCTGGATGCTTATGTCAGTGTGTATTGACATGTGACACTTGCAAATTAGATGCCGGCAGGCTGAATGGTTGGGCAAAATGCTGCATATGATGTTGCACATTGTGTGTGGCACACAAAACTTATTGACACCTTATTTGCGCTCACAAAACGCACAACTCGTTTGCGGTTTGTGCCACACAATTTACATGTGTAATTTTTCGCAGCCCGAATGCCTGCCAGGCATTGCAGCTGCCATGAAAAGTTGCAGCTGCTAACCGCAGCGGCAGCGGCAGTTACATCATTGTCAGCGACTGGACACACACAGGCCAGGATGAGCGAGGACAACTTCGTTAAACGAACTGCAGCATTTTTGTGCAGTTTGTCAAGTGATAGAGCAAGAGAGAGGGTGAGCGAAAGGTGGCGGGGGGGGGGGGGGTGCAGAAGGGGTTTTGCTGAAAATTTGAATGGCGCGTTTGTTGCGGCCATTTGTATGGACTCTTGTGGTTTCCAGCTGCTGCTGCTGCCGGATATAATCGATTTACTGTTGTCCAGCAAAACCCACTTGCTACGTATTTCATCAACATCATGCAACAAACCCAAAAACTGTAAGCGAAAAACTGAAAACTGAAAACGGAGAACTGAGCATTGCTGCTGAGAAAAGGGTGACACTCCATGGGAGGTGGCTTTATACCGGAGCCGACTCCAATGAATTATAATTAATGATTGCGGCCTGGGCGCCGGCTTAGCAGTGCAAAATTTATAGCAAGCTCATTGAGGCCGACTGCTTGAATATAATAAATTTAAATTAGCACTACGCAAATAAATACGCACAATAAATAACTTGGCAAGGTCAACAAATTTAGGGCCATTTGATATGCATTTAACATTTTATTGCTCATTATGATGATTATTATGAATATTATGATTATTTATAACCAGGTCAGCTCTCTGTTGTATACATATATGTATATAAACCTTTTCTTTTTTTTTTTTTTTTTGTACACATTAAATTCAAAGTACCGCTCAAAGCAATGCAACTTGCATCATTAACATATTCACAGTCTATTAATTTTCCGCCCACACGCAAGTCTCGAGTCCTTAAGTCGCTGTTGCTGTTGCTGTTGCCGGTTTGCCAGTTGAGCCTTTGGCAACATAATTAGAAACTTTTGCACTTAAATGCAAGTCGAGAGCATGCGGCCAGTCGAATGAATGCATTAAGCCAAAGTGCAAGCCAAGTGCGCGTTAGAAATGTGCCATAACTGCTCCGAGTATATGAACTGAAACTCCCACTTGTGTTGTTGCTTCCTCCATGGAACGCACTTGCTTATATAACTACTAAAAGACGAGGTCGTTAAACACAATACGGATAAGCGTTATAAGTTAGACTTAATATCCCCCATGTCGGAACTCACAATCTATTTAGGAAATGTTATTTAAAAATACATAAAAAAAATATATATATAAGACTGCTGCTGTTGAGCAATTCATCATTGGAGGTTTAATATATGAAAAAGTGTAAAAATCGGAAATTGAAATAAAGCACTTTATTTGCAGAAGAACTGATATAGATATTTTACACATTTTGATAATGGTTTCATATATACATAAATTAGTTATAGTACTTCAAAACCAAATATTTAAACAATATTTTGTAAATTTCATAATAAAAAAAACTAAACATTTTTATAGGTATAACTACTTTTTCACCAGTCAAAATATATTATTATTGAATTTTTAAAGCTCTTTATTTGCCGAAGAACTGATATAGATATTTTACACAATTTTATAACGGTATATTTCAAAATATAATTTATTGAATTTTTAAATCTAAAATTAAGCATTTTTTTTGCAAAAGAACTGATATAATTATAATTATTATAATTATAATTAATATAATATTTTACACATTTTCAAAATATATTTTATTGAAATTTTTAATTTAATTGTTCTTTGAAATTTGAAAATAAAAATTAGTTTGAAAAGCACTTTATTTGTAGAAGAACTGACTTAGATATTTTACACACATTTGAAAATAAAAATTGGTTAGTTGAATTTTGCATATTGCCATGCAATCAATGCTATAATTGAATATTAATTGCAACCCATTTTATCTTACTCAAGTTTTGTGCCACATACTCTTTATTCTCCCCATATCTATCTATATCTATCACTATCGATTTTCTTTTCCTCCTTCTGATGGACACTTGATTGCTCTTGATATGAACTTAAACTCTGTCAATCAAATGGAACAAATTGTAACATTTTGAATAAATCAGCTTGTATCAATTTCCAATATGTTCTTGTGTCTTAAATGTTTTGCCTGATTTCACATTTTGTGTGTTATTTAATATGAAAATGATTATTGTGCTTTGAAACATTTATTGCTGTGTGTCAACTGCGAATGATTGAACGATTTGCAACGGTTCTGGCCAATCTGGATGGGCGATGGATGCAATTTAAAAACACAGAGGCACTTAACTTTATGCGTGACCCATAAAAGTGGACATAAATGCATCAAATGGCATGTCATTAAATATTAATTAAGGATAAAATATGCACACACGATTTTCTCAGAGTTTTGTGTGTGTTTGGGGTTATTAAATAATAAATCGATGACCAGCGGAATGCAGAAAGCAACAATAAAATGCATTTAAAGCCATTTAACACTTGGCAATATTGCGTTTTTTTTTTTAAATTTTCAATTGCAAGAAGAGGCATAGAAATTAAACGGTTGGCTATGCCAAGAAGAGTGGCAAAGGGTAAGAGGAACACTGGGTAGAGGCCACAGGCCCCTCCAGCAGCAATGTCATTGATATTCATGAGCCCTGGGCGTTTGAACTTGACAGTGATTAAGATTTGACTGTCCTAACCAAAACAAAGGAATAACAAAATCAAAAAATGCCATTTTCAAAAATGAACGACTATTTAAAGCCCTGTAAGTATGCGTGACACAGAATACAACTAAAATAGTAACCGAAATTTAAAACTTTCAGAGAAATAATCAATGCTTTTCAAAATCAGTTTTTTCAGCTTTCTGTTAAATGTCTTTTATGAATGACTTTTTTCTTATTTTTATAGTTTTATCTATTTAGTGAACTTCCACAAATCTTTGCTAGTCTTTCTATGCCCTATTGCAGGGTATACACAGAGAAAAAAAAGGCTGCTGGTATTCGCTTTACAAATGTAAATTAGACCGCCATTTTTTTGCGTTGTGGCAGATATTTTAATTTAGTCTGTAAAAATGACACGGCCACAAACAAAAAGGCGCAACGAGCTGAGCTGAACGGAGCCGCGATGTTTGGCCTTTTGTTTTGTTAGGCAGGGCCAAAAGCATCTGGCCATAGCCATCTTTAGCCTTTTTTGCATTTTGGTGGTGGTGATTTTGTAAGTCAAAAGCGCGGCTACATCAAAAGGGTTTGCCCGTGGGTGGCTATGGAAATTTTTCTGGCTGTCGAATTTTTATACGAAAATGTCAAGCTGCTAGCAAAGCAATGCAAAGAAAAAAAAAAAACAACTCAACAAAAAATTGTAATAAAAACCCAAATAAAAGGCAAATGACGGCAATTTAATGGTTCAGACGCGAAAACAATAGTGTTGTTCTTTTTGTTGTTGTTGTTGTTGCTGCTGTTGTGCGGCAGAGAGTGGAATGTGAAATATGTAATGTGTTTTTGAAAGCCAAAGTTGGCAACAGCAGCTCGAGCTGCTTGCTACCTATGAAGTTTTTTATCTGCTTGCTGCAGCTGCTTCAAAAACTTGTCGTTGCTTCTGCTGCTGCTGCTGCAACGGGCAGTGCAAAAGTAAACTTTAATTATAGCTGGACGGCAGTGCTTCTAATGAATGCCCCCCTCCCTCTCTCTCTCGTTGCCCCTCATCCGTCGACCCTTACTTAGTGCGTTTTCTATTTGCCCGAATTTGCCTTATTAAAACTTTTCGTCAACTTGCGACTCTGGCGTTCCTCTTTGGTCTTTAAGCCTCGTCTGTTGCCATAGCTCTCTCTCTCTCGGAGTTGGCCCTCTGTGCATATACATCTATATAGTATTTATATATTTATTTGCATGACAACAGCAGCAAGCCAAAAATTTAATTAGATTTAAATTCTTGGCTGTCTAATGTGCCGCTTCAGTTTATTTTTTTCCCCCTTATTTTCATTCCAGTTTTGGTTTTTTATTTTTGTACTTTTTTTTTGTGCAGCACGGAAATTTGTCTTTACAAGTTTTTTGCGTTGCCCAGAAATTGTTTAATTAAAAGTTTTGTGCCGCTCTTGTTGTGCTTTTTATGAACATGCTTTCAGTTTCGTTTCAGTTTGGTTTCAGTTTTTTTTATTTATTTTGTACATTCGCTTGCAACACTTAAACACAACACGCTGCAGCACGAAAGAAGACAACTAAAAATGATTTAATTAATTTAATTCTGCTCATCGCTCGACGACGCAACGCATCGATTTTTTTGTATAGTCAAAATACCTATTATTCTGTTTATTAATAATTACCCTCTCATTGGGCTGCCCAAGCAGGTCTTTTGTAAATTTAATAAGCAGCCATTCAAGTTAAAAGTGCTTAGATTTTAATTATGTACACAAAAGCACATCAAAGCAGAAATAGCGCCCCTTCTCCGCATAAATTTAATTAATAAATTACCACCTTTGCCTGCGATATCCCAGACATATTGCATATTGCCGTATCAATTTAAATTGATTTATCAGCTGAGCTGTTGGAAAACAAATTCCGTACAGAATAAATAAAGCAATTCAAAATCTAATTTCATTTGCACAGACCATTGCAAAAATGTGTGTTTAATTGAACTTTAAAACTTTCTTCACAATCTTTTCTCTGCTCAATTGCCAAGTGCTTTGACAAGGTATCAAAGCATCATTCAGTTGCGATATATTGAAAACATGCCAATAATAAATTTTAGATTGTGTTTGATCACTCAAAGGACTCAACATTTTAGTAGACAAAAAGCCTAGACAAAAATGTATTTTCTTCTTCTTTTTATGCAACATTCACAATGCCCAATGCAAACGTAAAAGCAATCAAAAAATGCCAAGCCCAATGCACTAAATGAAAAAAAAACAACAACTGGCAGTGATAATGGCAAGGATTCAACTGCAGACGCCCATACAAATCCACACACACACACAACTATATACACACACACACACACAGATGAAATGGACAATTGGAAAAACCGATGCCAAACGAACCACAGACGCCACAGCCCCAAAGTTTTCGAGTCATCTTCATCTCAGGTTGACACCGAAGCTTTCGAATTTGCCACAAAACCTGTGCGAAAGCGTAGCTAATACAGAAAACGATAGAAGCAGACAAAAAACAGTCGAAACGAGCTCACAAGCAAATTAGCAAAAGGAGCCACCCAAATAAGACAACAAGTACAAAAAAAAAAACACTCAGAAACTGTCTACAAACTGTCCAACTTTTAATACCCTGAAAGGGTGAAAAATCGAATCCTAATCTACATATTACATTTATTTGCTGTATAGCGAAAACTGCTGCGTAATAATAATTATCTCATTATCTGATCAAGTATATATATATATATAAACATTTTTTTTGTCATTGTATATGCCTGCTTTAATAGAGTACTTTTCATTTTTAAATTGGTTTACCTTTGGCGAAAAGAGTACGAGAAGCACAAATAAAACTCTTGATATACAACAGGGCCAATAATAGAGAGAATGTGGGGGCGTGGCATTTTTCTGCCAACTGTGCGACTGCTTTCCAAATGTGCCAAAGTTAATTAAGATCGAAATCAATATTGGCCCTTTAGCTAAAAGCATCAAACAAACCAGGCAACAAACCAACCAACCAACCGACCAACCGACCAACCAGCAGCACAGCACGGCGCCAGGCCATGGCCAATGTGTCCAGCATTCAACGTTTTAACTGCGCCCAGGGGTGTCAACAACAACAACAATGTGCAACGTGCCGCTGCCGAACAACAACAACAACAACAGCAAAGCGAAAGTGTCAAAGTGTACGAAGCAAAGTTCTGACTGCTAACGAAATAATTTCAGATATTTTGTGTTGCTAATTCGAATGCGAAGGAACTTAGCCAAAAAAAAATAAAAAAAATAAAAAAAAATAAGAAGCGAAAGTAGGAAAATAGATAATAGAAAGTAGAAAGTAGACCGCATGTGCGCATCTTTGATTTGGATTTGGGGCATCTCTGGGCAACTGTGCTTGGGTCCATCACAACTCAACTATGTAATTTAATTTGCCTAAAGTTGTCTGTTGCCCAACCGCCAAAAGTCTCTCTTCGAGCTACTTAAGTATTTCGATTTCGAGCAAATCGAAAATCCTTTTGTACTGCTAATTACATAACAAGTTCTCTGCCAGGGTCATTTCCAGGAATTTATGTTACCCCCTGTTGCATGCATAATAAAGGAAAAAACTTCTGCGTCCTGATGAGATTTTATTATTATTGATTATATGGTATACATATAGAATATAGATTTTTTTAAGCATGGTGATCACGATTCCACGTAGACTATTTTTTTGTGGTTATTACCTAAATTTGTGTGTATTAAATTGGTTTTAAGACATAAATATTATTGCATTTTTTTTTACAAGAATAATTAGCCAGGTATAACTAAATTTTATTCATGTAATTCAATGTCTGATAATTAAATTTTAAAAAATAAAATTAAAAAACACATACAAATTAAGCTTAACTAATTGTTTTTTAAAATCAAATATTAATCTTCAAGCAGCAGTTAAAAATGCTTTTAAACAAATTGGTACAAAATATTTTTAATAGTATTTTCATCGTCTAGCCAAGTGATCATTTCATAAGCCCTGTTATCAACTGGCTGCACTCAAATCAATTTATAAGCCTTTAATAACCAGTTAATAACATTACATGTGTTAAATCTGTTAGCTAAATGGGCTTCAACGAACATAAATTGGCGATTTGTTGCGGCGTCAGGCATTAACATAATCCTGGCGATAATTGAAAAACACGTTTGTGGTCATGTTAATGTGCCGGCGAACAATTTATGTTAATAAAAATAACAATTTTTCGGATTTTCACATTATTGCAATTTAATGAACAAGAGTAGAACAACGAAAGTATGCTTTTGGCCCGATAAGCGTTCTGGCCAACATTGTTGCCGACACAGGCACTTCGCTCCACAATGTTGGCTGCCTTAAAAAAGATAGCCAGGTTAAGGGTTATGCAGCTTTAACAGTCAGCTTATTATTCTCTTACCAAAGCTTGCGAAAATCTCGTCTATTTTACACTACAAAAAATTCAGATTCTTACATAAATCAATTCAAGACTTTTTTGAAGAACAAGTAAAAATTTTGAAATTTTAAGTAAAGGAATTTTGAACATTTTTAAACAAGTAAAAGTTGTAAATTTGTAAAAAGGAATTTTGAACATTTTTAAGCAACTAAAAATTATAAATATAAAGAAAAGAAATTTTGTACATTTTTGAACAAGTAAAAATTACAAATTTGAAGAAAATAAATTTGGGAAATTTATATGTATCAAGTTGTAAACTACATTTCCTTGTATTGTTTTTTTTTTTAATAATACGAGAACAAATCGTTCGATTAATTATTGATATAGCTTTATGATATAGTGGTCCGATCTGAACTCCTGAGTGATCGACACATAGTTTTATCAAGATAGGTCGGAGAAGTCTCTTTAAACTGGGACACAAAATGATTGTGTCGTCTCTAGGGGAATAGAAGGAGTGAGAATTAAATCCCAATTTTTGTTCGTGTGCAGTTTATGTGGGTCAAATCAAAATGAATGGCTGGCCATAACTAACGCACAAAGTTGCAGTAAAGTCTCAAGTTGTCGATGCTGTTGATATAATTAGGGCAGGTGGGCGGCAATAGACAACTGGAGCTCTGTTGCCCCGGATTGCGACTTGGCTGAGACTAAGCCAGTCCTGTGGATGCTGCAGCTACACGGTTTTAGATGCCGAGAGCCTGAAATAAAATTAAAATTTTGTGTGCGCGCCAAAGCCCTTTACCTCCCTTACAGCCCGCAGACAGTGCACCCCACTCCCCCCTCCCCATCCACCGCACAACAGTACTCAACCCAATTGCTTTTAAATGCATAAAATTTGATATTTTATGTTGTTGCAACAGCAGCACCAACAACAACAACAACAAGAACAACAAAAATAATGTCGCCTTATGCCAAACTCACAGAGCCATCGGCTTCGTGTTCGCAATCTCTGCGCCATGTTCCACCATTTTTAGCTGCGCCCCCTCAGTCCCCCCACATCCCGTGACAATTGCAACCGGAAACGCACATAAATGTTGGCAACTAACTCGATTTTGTTGTTGCTTCTTTGTTGTTGGCGCTGGTATAAAATATGGCAACAACATTATTGTTGGCATTTGTTGTTTGCAGTTTGGCCAGAGTGCGACACGGGCTTTTGCTCTTTTAGCCAAAAATAAAAAAGATAAAATATACATCGACAATTTTATGAAGC
This sequence comes from Drosophila demipolita, assembly GCA_035042405.1. Classification (NCBI taxonomy): domain Eukaryota; kingdom Metazoa; phylum Arthropoda; class Insecta; order Diptera; family Drosophilidae; genus Drosophila; species Drosophila demipolita. The sequence goes on from JAWNLI010000485.1 coordinate 8,297,590, forward strand.
TTGTAAATATTCAATGTAGATCTACAGTTATCCATTAAAGTAATTTCAGTTATTGAGTATAATCTTTTAGAATATTTGCACTGCATTTCGAAATATTTTTTTATTCCACAAATTGAACTGAAAAATTTGCTTAAGCTTTCAGATCTATGAAATATTTAAAGGGTATTTTATAAGTGTTATCAGCAATTTATTTTGTTATTTGAAAATCCATTCACATATTTTAGCTGCGTCGAGCACTTTTGGCGCTGAATGTTGCATGTGTCACACACGAAATCGGTCTGTGGGGCATTTAGCGCCACAGTTTTGCAGACCCCCAAAAACTCTTGCTGGATGAGTTAACAATGTGCCAAAATTCATGAGCCAGTTAATTGGCACCAAAAAATGGCTGAAAGCGTTCAAAGCGTCTCGAAAGCCATCAAATTTGCTGCAACAGTTCATTAAAATGGTCGAATCGTGCATAATTCTCCAATTAAAATTCAAAAGTTTTCCATGCCAAAATAATGAACTTGCCACGCAATCTGTTGCCAATAGTCAAAAAGTCATAAATTTCAAATGCAACAACAACAACAACAACAACAATCATAAAGAAACTCAACGTGTGGCCAAAGTGTTGAAAGAAGAAATTGGAAGTTGCTGCCGTTGCTGCTGCTGCTGAATTTGTGGCATGCATTGTTGTTGCGAGGCGAGCTGCTTTATGAGTGCTCAGCTGCTGGGTGGCAAGGGGGCGTTGCGGGTGTTGTATGCCAATAATAACAATAATCATAACGGCAACAACTTTGCGCCCAAAAAGTGCCAAAAACATTTCAATGATTTTAATGTGCCGCTTTTCTTCTTCTTTCAAATTTCGGCGGCTGCTGTTGCAATAATTTTCAAATTTTCATTTGCCCCGCCGCCCCCTCAAAACACAACGCAGATGTTGTGGCGCCCCTCCCCCCACCCCACCGACAGCTCCTTGTGCCATAGAAGTATAAAAGGCGACCGAGGCGCAATAAGGTTACTGTTATATACTCGACACATACCCCAGGCCCCCTCCCCCCCCCCACGACCACAGCATAGCTACCCCTTCTCATGCAACAAACAGCCAACTGAAAAGCGATTTTTCTTTTATGCCGAATTTTGTGAATTATGTGGCAGCAATTGTGTTCGAGCTTCGATTTTTGCCTCTTTGTATTGAATGCCTTGCCCCGAGGCGACCCAAAAGAAGACGGCAAGAAAAAGAAATGTGGGGTTTGTGTTACAGTTGACAAGGGGGGAGGCAAAGAGAAGTGTTGCAATGTGACGCATAATTAAGTTGACCAAGGCGCCTCGGTAATTGGTTTATTATGTATGTTGCCCAAGGTAGCCACGCGACTCGAGCATTTGTTATGGGTCCAACAACAGCCCCAGGACTGTGGACAATAGATAATGAGTTGGATTGAACCGATCGCCCATGGAGCCAGTTGTGTTCTTATATCTTGCACAACTTCGCAATTGTTGGGCGCAGTTTTAAAGCTGAGAGTTGATCAATAAATCGAAGACAGAAAAAAAAAAACTCGCATTGTTGTTGAAATTACATTTTTATAATTTTCATTAATGTGTGTAATTTTTTGAACAGTTTAAATAAATAAAATATTTTTAAAGCGCATTTCAACTCTGCAGAAATTTCGCTTGCAATATTATTTCAGAATTTATTCAACTCTTTTGCGCCTTCCACAATAAAATCATTTCAATCACTTTAAGAAAACTTTTTCTACTTCTTTTAATTTTATTTTGGCCTTTTTGCTTATGTTTTATTTTGGCCATTGTAGTTCATAGAATGAACTTTGGATGACTTTCAATTTCTGGCAAATTCTGATCAATCATCAATTAGTTGTTTTGTCTCAGACTCGAATTTTTTGATTTTTGCACTATTTCTATATTTATTTTCAATTATAACGCATGCCACTTTGTAATGCTGCTTTATTGTTTGCGTTGCATATTGCCCGAGTGTATGGGATGAGGAGGATGTGTTGGGGTTGGGGGATGTGGGGATGAGGGGGTGTTTTCTATTCATACTAAATTCTATTCTATTCGTGTCCGCGTTCCGCGTGCTGAGTCCTGCATCCTTCGAGCTATATGTTTTATTACATGCCAAACATTTTTCATATTTTCCGCATTACTTGCATTTATGTATGAAGAAGCCTCAACCAAACACACACACACACACACACCGTGTTATCTTTGCGCTTCCGGCTGAAAGCATTTCTTAGCACTCTCTCTCTCTCTCTCTCTCTCTTGCCCTCTCTCTCTCTTGCTCTCTCTCTAGGAAAGTGTATCGCTCACTCTCTAAGATTTCTCCTGGCATCATCAATGGGCAACGTGACCACCAAGTTGTCTTGGAAAATGGTCAAAAAATAAATGGATGATTGAATGAAAACCCCGCCAGCTGGCAACGGCCAGAACTCAAGCAAAAAGTGGCCAACAGCAAAAGGCCAAGTCATCGTCTTTAAAGCCAATGTTGGCCGCGCCAATTTCCGGCTATCTGCTGCTGCTGCTACTGCTGCCTCTACCACTTCATTGCGTTGTTGGCCAACAAGCTGCTCAGCTGCAGCAGCCACATGCCAACAACGTCTTGCATTCATTGGGCCATAAGCTTAAAATTTGTGTGCCCTGACTTCAAGTCCACTCACTGGGCCATTGTCTGCTCCCAATTTGGTTGCATTCTGTTTTAGCCGCTTTATTAAATTTAGCGCACTTTTTGTTCTTTTTTTTCCGTGGCCAACCAACAAAACTTCTAGTCAATTTCTAAATGTGCGCAGCTAAATTTTAACTGCGCCCGTTTGCCGTAAAAAAAAAAACAGGGGAAAAAACAAGAAGAATGCGCAAGGAAAAGCCAACTGTTAGCCAGGGTCATTATTACACTTGTTTTTGTTGCCTCTATTATTACATACATACATAAATATTTTTGGTTCTTCTTCTTCTTGTTCTCTTTTTATTTTTTTTCAGCTCGTTGTCATCTCGTTTGCCTTTGCGTTTGCCTCGTTCTGTGCCTGCAACGCGCCTTCGGGGATAATTGAAATTGTTTGCGCAATTTTACACTCCAAAGGCTAATGGAGAAGTCGACTGAGTCCACTGGCCGACTAACTGTACTGAAGCGAGGCCAACAAGCCAGTCAGCCAGCCAGCCAGTCAGCCAGCCAGCCAGTCAGCCAGCCAGTCAGTTGGTGGTGTCGGTTAGCTTGCACTGGGATCTAAGGATCAGGACACGAAGGGGAATGGCCGCGGCGTGGTTGCGCGTCTAATGTTTCACAAAGCCAAAACTGCTGAATGCTCAAGGCTGTTGCCGCGAGAACTTGCCAATGAAATGTTAGGCAAATTGAATTTCTGCATTACAAATGCTCCACAGATAATTTCAGTTAGACAAGAAGTCGTAACAAGACCACATTCTAAGGACCATCTCTTCATTTCTATTTACTCTGTGTCCCACTTACGATAACCTAAATAGCAAAACAGTTCTCTAAATTCATTACACGTACTTGGCCAATATTTAAATGGGCGCAAATCAAATATGTACTTCTTAAACTATGTTTCTGTATATAAATTTAGTAGTTTATAAATTACTTCGTACTCTCAAATCTACTACATACGCTTTACGTATTAAGTAAATGAATAGATTTATATAATTCGTCTTTATTAAATATTACTATAAATAAGTAAAATAATAAATATATAAATATATAATAAAATAATTATACATCTGTATTTGTCAAGCAGTCTGAGTAACAAAAGCAAATTAGTTCAGTTATAAATAAATAGAAAATTTGTATCAAGAATATTTATTTAAATTTTTCTGAATTTTATTTTAAAAAATATTAAATAGGAACTTGAAATTCTGCCATTCAGAATTATGATAATTATAAAAGTCAAGTAAAGTTCCCCGAAGAATATATTTACACAAAATGTATTCAGTGTAATTAAAGTATTCGTTTCAGAGTGTAAAAATAAGTATCTCATTTACTCTAGTTATAAATAGCTAGCTAGTAATTTTAGATATGCGATGGAGAAAAAAAGACTTTTTAACTTTCTTCCTCCTCAACTTTAATCTAATGCTCCTCCTAAAAAAAACCCACCAGCTACAAACTTAACCTATTCTTAAAATTCTAATGTAAATAATTTTTTTAAGCAGAACATAAAATATTAAATTAATAAATAAAAAATAACATTATTGCCAAAGATCATATATATTTTTTTTATTTTTACTACAATTGCAGTATTATTTTCTTCTAACTGAGTGTTCAATTAAAGTGTGAGCAGGACATAAAATATTAAATTATAAATTAAATAAAATAAATAAAAATAACATTATTGCCAAAGAACATAAATAAATATATATATAAAGTATAATTATTTTTACTACAATTGCAGTATTATTTTCTTCTAACTGAGTGTTCAATTAAAGTGTAAATAGACCTGAAAACATGTGGGAAAAATGCATTCAGTTGTCAAGCAAATATTCAAGTTTGTGCAATTTGTAATTGCTGTAATTATAGTTTACAAAGGTATTTAAGTTGCACATAGTTTGAATAAAAAGCACTCATTAACTGAGGCACGCACAACTCAGGAACAATGTGCGATTGGAATGCAATTAAAAGTGCTGTCTTTGAGGTGGCATGCATCATGTAATAAAACACAACGATACGTGGCCTTGCCCCCAAGACAACAAAACAACAAAATGCCTCCTCCGACGGCAGACAGTGCAGAGGATGGTAGTTGAAAGGGTGTTGGTGGGGGGAAAGTGTGCTTTTCACACCTCCAACAACCAGACACATATTTTATTTGTGTGTTATTTGTATTTGTTTTTTGTTGTTCTTTGTGCACGCATGACGCCTGCAAATAAAAACAGAAATTACAGCTCATTAGAAAAATGAAACAAAAATGCAAATAACAAAACAAAAATAAAGCAAAAAAAAGGGGGAAAAACGTTGGGAGCAGTGAAAAAAAAACAGAAATCAAGTCGACAGGGGCCAGTAAAAGCAAACAGCAGGCGGGCGGCAAAAAGGATTCAACAACAGGATATGCCAAGGCAGGCGACGAATGAAAAATGTAAATAAAATATTGCACAATGTATTGGAGTGAGACGGGAGTGAGGTGAGGGTGGGTTGGCAAAGGGGATTTAAGCAGCCAGCCACTTGAGCACGTTGTCAAGTGTGTCATGGTGCTGGTGTCTGTCTGTCTCTCTGTCTGTCTGTCTGCCTGTCTGTCTGCCTGGCCGTTTGTCTGTCTACCAAACAGCAATAGCAGAAACAGCAACTGTGGCAACAGCAGCAGCAGCAGCAACAACAACAACAACATCAGCCAGGACACATTATGCGTCGTTTAAATAGCAATAAATCTTGCATAAAAACGCGCCACAAAAGTTGGGGGTGAGTCCGGGTGCAAAAGCGGATAGAATGTTGAGCCAAAGTTGGTTGCAACTTTAATATGAAAATCTGTTTGGGCCGTCGAGTGTGCGTCCTTCGAGTGCTGCTCGCATATTTGCAACGCTAATTTAGCAGTGTAAGTCAGCAGATTGCGGATTCGCCCGGAATTGGCCAGAAGCTTGACAAGCGAAGACAAGCGAAGCCAGCTGCCGGCCATCAAGTCATCAAGCCGCTGACGCGCACCATTAAAAAAACTTGCTACAAAATTAACTTGACCAACATCAAATTGAATTTACCACCCTCCACAGGGCATGGCATCAATATGCGACTCAAAGGGATCAGCGTTAAATGTTGCACGCAACGTCAACGCCATCCATCTTGCTTAATGTCAACTGCAGCTAGTCAGGAGCACTTGGGAGCTGCTAGCTTAATGCCTCCTCCCCCCCTCCCCACCGCACACACAACCCACATTTGCTCATTATGCGACGACTAAGCAACTACTATATACACTGAGAAAAATTCTGATTTAACTATAACATTAATAATGGAAATATTTAGTAGGTGTAAAAATTCATTATAAAAAAAGCATAATAAAATAAAATAAATAAATAAATTTAATGTTTTTTTCTATCAATATAAACTTTCTATTGCTCTTTGATCTTGAAAAAAAATATTATATTTTTTTGCAAAATTCTGCTAATTATACAAAATACTTTAAAAAAAATATGAATGATAAATTTATTACTAAAAATAAGTAGTTCACCAAAATATTTTTTTTAATACAATTATATTCGTATTTAAATAATCATTAATAATTTTTTTTTTACAATTATATTCATATCCAATTCAGCATTGCGTAAATGTAAGGTAATTATTACAAACAAAACATATTCAATTTTAACTCTGCTTTATATAAACATAAATATTTTTTTATATATATAATTTTTTATTGCTCTTTAGAGTAATGTTTAGATATAATATTTTTTTTTATTGTATTATTTATTTTACTTTTTGTTGCTTTTTAATCTTTGTTAAGATATAACCAATATTTTAGCTTTGTAGAAAACACTAAAAATATATGCCCTCTGTAAATATAAATTACTTAAAATAAATACTTCAGTAAAGTGATTTTGTTTTACAATTATTATTTATATATTTATTCAAATATAAATAATTTTCTCTTTGCAGATTAATTTCATTATATGTTCTGACTGGTTCTCTTCTCTCAGTGTAATTGAAAGCTGCAGTTATAGCAGCTTCTGTGAGCAGGAAAACTTTCACGCTTTTATGATTTGCTAACGACATGAGTCGCCCTGGTTGGCTGCTGTTTAAAAATCAATTTCGCAAACGCAGCCCGCGTTTTGCTGCAGCTGCAAAGACCCAATCCCAACGCCAACCCGGCCCCCAAACATCCAACGTCATCTTCTGTTTATATTCTTGTCATGTCACTGACTGCAACATCGACTGGCTGCCTGCCCGCCTGTCTGCCTCATACGGCAGCAGCAGCCGTACAACAAAAGCCAATAGCCGTCAACATGCCGTTCCAGGGACTCGGATACGCTTCACCCAAACTGGCAACGTTGTCTGGCATCTGGCAGCAGTAAACCCCAACCCTTACCATCTGCCCGGCCCCTGCTCAGATTCTAGGCAACGCCGCCTGCTGGCATGCGTCAGGTGTGCCATTTTAATAAATTATGCATCCTGCTAAATGCTTAAACAATTGAATTTTATATTTACATAATATGTAATATGCTGTGACATCATTATGCAAAGGGGGAGGGAGGAAAGCCGGTTGAAAGCAAAGTCGGAGGCATCTTCTTGCCTGACGCTTTATTGAATTATGTTTCGTGCTGAGTGGCATCCAAAATATGACACAGAATGTTGCAAGGTTTGAGAGTAGGCAACAAACGAAGGTCCTTGTCGCTATTCATTATTATTATATTATGCTTAAGATATATTATGAAAATAAACAGATACACTTATCAAAAAAACGATGCTTTGATTTAAAATTATCAAAATAAGAACAAAAAATTTGTTGAATAAAAATTGTCAATTTCCTAATTATTTGCATTTCATTTCATTATGTGGCGAGCTGAGGTTAAGTCAGAAAATCCGCTCAGAATATCATAAAAAAAAATTGAATAAATTGAGAAATTGGTAAATAAATGTGAAATTTGTTAATTAACATGGGAGCGATGGATTTAAAATTCAAAATAATTCAGGCTTAAGGGATCGAAAATAAATTAGGCGAGATGACATGATTTATGCATTTGGCTAATATTACGCATACGCCGCGAGGACCAACTAACTGATTGACTGACTGACTGACTGACTGACTGATTGACTGACTAACTTACTAAGTGACGGAGCACATTTATGGGCACGGACTTAATTACAACAAAGCGCCACGTGATTGCCACATGTGTGTGTGTGTGTGTGGCAGCATGTGTGTGTGTGAGCCATGTTAGCGATGAGGCAGGTTTGTGGGTTGGGGTGGGTGGCAATGGGTGGTCGCCACGTGGTGGGATGCGTCTAATCAAAACTTTTATTTGCATGAAATTAAATTCAAGCAATTGCACTTAATTTGCCAAACGGCCCGAACAGGCGGCGGGCGATGGTAAATAAACAAGACGAGCACACAAAATATAAAATAAAAGATTTACGTCCAGAGAGAGAGAGAGAGAGAGAGAGAGAGAGAGAGAGAGAGATAGTACGCATGAAAGAGAGAGCAAGCGTGGCAGAAATAAAATAAAAGGCAAAACGAAATTAAAAAGCAAAGCAAGCGTGGGAATCGAGAAGGAGGGGGGGGAGGAGTGGTGTCTCTGGGTAGGGGAAGAAATTATGAGCACGCTGGTGGAATCTAAGATGCTGGGCGCCGGGCGAATGGGCGTGGCAAACGCAGCGCCAGCCTTTTGAAGTGTGCAGAGCAGCAACAAACACAAACACACACACACACACACGCACACACACACACGCTTAAGCATACACACCCTCTAGACGCCCATAAATAAAGTATTTGATGTGCATGAAGTTAATGTCTTATTATGCCCAAGTTGTCAAAAACAAGCGCCTCCCAAAACCAGATACAGACCCATCCCATCCCACCCAGCCCCAGCAGCTCCTTGCCAAAGTAGTTAAACGCTGGTTGCTATTAAAGCTTGCTTCATGTCTCTTCTAGTGTGCGTGTGTGTGGGTGTGAATGCGGGCATTGGTCGCTGTGGTAGGGGCATGGATTTTATTAACTTGAGCGCAATGCTCGAGACGAGTTTCTCTGATTTGGCTAAAGAGCAGCCAGCGCCTATTTAATGATAACAAACTCAACACAAGTGATAACGCGTCAAATTACGTGTGTGTGTGAGTGCATGTGTGTGTGGGTGGGTGTGTGTAAATCCACTTAAAATAAATATATAATATTATTAAACCATTTTTCGAAATTCACATAGTGTTTACAAATAACTTTCTAAACGTATTAAAAAATATGTTTAAAAAAATGTATATATTATTTTTGATAGAAATTCCAAGGAAGATTTGAAAGCATATACACTTTTTTTTGAGTGTATGCGTGTGTTGAGCAGCAATCGTGGAATGCGTTGACTACGTACAACCGTCGCGGGTGTTGTAAATACAATCAATGAATTTCAACTGGTTGCCTTGGCTTCCCCAAAAACCAATCCCACTCACTTTTCCTTGACTCCGACACAATGTCAGGCAATTGTCAGATGTGTTTGTGTGTTCCTGCGAATGTGTGTGTGTGTGTGCGTGTGTGTGTGTGTGTGTATGGTGAAATGCGAAATTAAGCAAATTTAATGAATTTATGCTGGTGGCGTCTCTTTTGTAATTGGAGTGCGCGCGCAGCAAAGAAATTGACCTGCTTCGTTCCCCTCTTAAGTGGCTTCCCTCCTCAAGATATGCCATGAAATGGAGAGAAGAGTTGATGAAATTAGAGGAAGGGGAGTGGACGGGGACGGGGACGGGGTACCTTAGATGTGTGCAGTGAGCTTACTTACAAAGAGTAATTTGCTGGCATTCGGTTTCGGTGCAAAGCTATAAATGGGTTGCCATAAGTGTGTGTGTGTGTGTGTGTGCGTGTGTGTGTGCGTGTGTGTGTGCACTCCGAGTGTGCATTACTAGTGTGTGTGTGTGGGTGTGTGCAGTGCGAGTGTGTTTGTTGCGCGGCTGGTTAGTGCCATTTGGGGAGTAATTAACTTAGATAACATTTGCGGTCAGGATGAGAACAGGATATGATAATCAGATAATCATCTATAAGAATAATAAACATTGTTGGGTTAAGTTACCAGATCTTAGCGAAATACATTTACTGTACGTCCTTAAATTTATTTACTTATATTTGTATCTATCCCTAATAAATGATTATCAAACTTTGCTACAAAAGTATGCTACGTTTTTTCAACTAGAAGGCATATTAGCTAATGCAGAAACCTAATCACAGACAAAAACCTTATTTATCTTTGCAATATAATTAGAGTAAATAAACATGGTAAAACACAGATTAATTTAGATAGATGAGCCACATAAGACGCCATGGAAGACATGGCATCATAGTCCGCTTATTGTAGACTTTCTCAAATTGCTGAGGCGTTTGATACGCGCTAGGCAGGTGGGCCTGGAACGATGCCACATCATGTACAACGGATCCACAACGGGGAATACGGGCTTGTCTTCCAATAGCTTGAGAAAGGCAGCACTGAGCATATCACCATATCCCAATTTAAAGACGTACTTATCCGCCGAATACTCAAAGTTACGTAGAAAGTAGAAAATGATCCAATTGGTAATTGTCAGATATAACGGCATAACATACTTGTAAACCAACCAATAGCCAACGATCGGTGGATAGAAGCTAGCCGAGAATCCGGCAGCTTCATAGATAACAGTTTCTTGATAGCAGGTACCGAAAATCATCAAATATATCAAGAGTGAGGCATGCAACATGCAAAAGGTTTTCACAACATGCTGCAGACGAGAATGGGCGAGTTCATGTGCAATATAGGCAACCAGTTCTTGACTGTTCAGTCCCTTGCCAACCTCCTCGGGCAGCAGCTCCGACAACGGTCTGCCCTGGTTGAACAACAAGTGCTCAAAGATGAAGACCCGCTGGCGACAGCAACAGTTCCAGTCATGTGCAGTCGCCGTATCGATATCAAAGGTGCGTATAATGTAGACACAGCCGGGCGGAAACCCAAAGCGATTCAGTAAATCCGTAAGGGAACTATACAAGTCACCCTCATCCAATTTCGTCGTCTTACCAATGCAAGGTAAGCCAAAAAGACTGAAGACCGCAAAGGCAGCAATTGTCACCACGAACAGGAATCCCCAAATCCAGAGCGCAAAAAATCGGCCGCCATTGCTCTCAATGTACAGAAAGACGGGAGTCAGCGGAATCAGGACCACCTGCAACATGACGATCAGCAGGGAGAATAAGCAAAGCACACCCACCAACGACATGGACTTATCCCGATCTATGCCATACCACTCGGCCAGCACCAGTTTGTCATAGATGATCTGCGGCAAGCGCCGGGCGACCATATAACTGGAAAACAAAGCGACGTACGCAATGCTCTGCCAGATCAAATCATCGACGATGCTATAGCAACGGATGATAACCTTCCACAGGGCGGGATAGACGCCAAAATACAATTCGATCCAGCAGAATATCGAATCGAATATATAGGAGAGTAGCACCGACTCCACCGAATACATCTCCTCATCCTTGGCCGTCTGGAAGGCGCTGCTCGAGAGGGTGTCCTGCAATTTGTGCGGTGGCTCCTTAGTCCAATTGCAGGTGCGCAGTTGGCGCCAGCACAAATATACATGAAAAATGTTCCTCACCAAATTCATCAAGCAGAGGACGTGACGCAACAGCACCGGATCATTCAAGCTAAAATGTTGGGGCACCAATCGCACACCGATGCCCGTGTCCGGCACAACCATTGGCTGGCTTTGCATTGGATCCTGGTATAGTGCATATGCCATGTCCTTATTATTCATATCCCATCAGATATTAAAATTTAAGTTTAAGCAATTTTTCGTTTCTGGATCACAAGCAACGCCTTCTTTCTGTATAAATATATATTTCAAGAAAATCAAGAATATCAAAAGTGATAGTTTGGAAATATAACTAGAATAATACCTGCTGGTTACATATATAACACTAATATATTGGACTACTCTCAGCTAACTGTGTGCCACACAATGTGGCATATTACACTGCAATCAACGTCTCAGTCAGAAACATGTCATAAGCACTTTTCAGCGACAGTCTAAAAATAGGCATGAGTACAAAATTGGCTTCATTGCGTCTAAATGTGGTGTCAGACGACACAAGCAACCTTGTCGAGCTGCCCGTCATCAACGATTCTCGAGTCTCAAGCCCGAGGCTTACGTTTGCCCACCCCAATTACCACCAAGAACCGTAAAGTAAGTTTCTTATCTCTGACTGAAATTGAACTGACAGTTCTCAACTCGGCTAAGAATTACATTTAATGATGCCTGCAAAAAAATATAGAATTGTTGAATTTACAACTTTAAATTCTGGATTAAAACGAGCCACATTTGTTTTTTTTTTCTTGTTTTTGGTTGTAAGTAGGTTTTTACACACATTTATTATTTTTCAAAAAGTTGTAATTGAATGGAGATTTCTCTTTGCTCCTTTTACAATACACAATGCATATTTGTTACTTTTAATATTTAACATTTATTTTTAGTTCTTGTTAATGGTGTGTGTTGCTTTTGTTGTTGTTGGATGGTTGTGCCATAAAATGTATCCAAAAGTTCATTTCCAAATAGGTATATTGAGGAATATATATATATATATATAGATACATATATATATATACCTTATTCGAGCAAAGGTGGGCGTATGACGCCTTTGCTCCTTGCCATTAACATCATCATCATTATCAAGGGGTACACGACGGGAATGATCCTTGCTCTAGCCTTACACACGACGCTCATTTGTTTAGTTAGTTAAGTGATATATTGTATTAAATTAAAAGATTATCACATCATATTTTAAAAAATTGATTTTTGTTTTGCAATTTCATAAATAGTGTTCTTGTTTTCTTGTGTATGGTGATTTTTGGGGATTGGGGGATTCAAAAATTGCCGCTCTCTTTGGAGGCAGCGTCAAATAATTTACAAGTTTGCTAAACATAAAATGCTATGTTGAACTGGTTATTCGTGGGTTTTGTTGAGTTATACGAATCCGCACAGAGATATAATAATAGACCCGAATTTCTAGCGGGTTCTGCGCGTTGTCTTTTCCACAAATTGGAGATGAAAGTTTGATATATATAGTTGTACGAAAATCTTAATTTGTAGCTATTACTTAATTTAGTCTTAACGCCTAACGAGAGCTGCTTCTCATTTGCTATTCAAATCAACTGACGCTACTATATATATAGATAGTATAGTTGTTTAGTTCTGTTTAGCTTTAATCGAAGCGCGTGTGTCTTCCGCCTTCGCCGCCATTCCGATTACCGAAACCGCCGCCGCCGCCACCACCACCGTCACCGCCACCAAAGCCGCGTCCATTGCTCAGGGTGTTCTTCTTGAAGCCGCCGCCGCCGAAGCGACCGCCACCTCCACCGCCACCGCCATAACGGGAACGTCCGCCGCCACCGTCGTACCGCGAATTGCGCGCCAGATTCTCCAGGGCGGGATTGATTTCCTGCAAAATATACAAAATTAATAAACAAACTTCTTATTTATATTTTTAATTCAAACTTACTTGATTAGCCTCTTTCAGCACATCGACTAGCGATTTGGCCTGCTTGGCATTGTTTTTCGTGAAGAAAGCGAAGGATGTGCCCTTGGTATTTGAGCGTCCTGTGCGTCCAATGCGATGTATGTAATCCTCGCTGTTTTGAGGATAGTCAAAGTTAATGACATACTTGATGCCATCGACGTCTGCACATGTGAATAAGAAATGGTATTTGATTAGCATTTAAAAACCTAATGTTATCGCTTAGAGTATTATTATTAGTTAATATCAAGAACAGTTTTTTTTAATTGCCGAATGATAACTAGATTTATATATATATATTAATATAATTCTCTTTGCTCTGTGCTGGCATTTGCAACAATTTTTAGCGTTTTTCCGAGACGTTTTACACTTTGAATACACTTGTCTTTTTTGATTTTTCGCTTTTGAATAAAGTTTTTATGGGTGGTAGGTAGTATTTAATTTTTTTTTTTGTTACATTTTTTATATTTTTTTTTTTTGCTTTGTTTTTTACGAAAAAAAGAAAATGTTTCAAAATGTACGTTACCTTCTTCGTGCTACAAAATTGTTTAATTCAATTTCATTTCTCTCAATCAAAATCTCAAAGGTTTTGTGGCGTCGCGCAGGCTCGTGGTCCAAACTCTCCCCTCAAAACAAAAGTGTGATCGCATGACGAAGGCGAGCGGCGAGAGTTTGTTGCAATGAGCCCTCACGTGCACCTCACACATTCATCTGACTCGATACGCGACTCGACACGACTCAAAAGTCGTGCTTAGCGGGGCCAACTTAGTTAATCGCATCCTCCTCCTCCACCAAATTAGCAGTATATAAGAAAGGGGAGGCGGCGCGATTCTCGTGTTGACCAGCAAAACGTTTCTCTATTTAAATACACAAGCGGCGTCGGTTGTCCAGGTTTATTAGTTGCCTCACCCACTATACGACGGGCGACGGCGACGATGGCGGCGCAGGAGGCAGGTGGAGAGGTGGTAGAGAGAGACACTTGCTCTCACTCGGGGCGGCGGCTGGCAGTCAGTGTGCGCGGGCGGCCCAAATGGTAGCTAGGCACTCAGCAGTAGCAGCAGCAGCAGCGACGCCAAAGGCGACGACGACGACGACAATGTAGACAAAAAAAAACCCACACAATACGCGCAGCAGCAGCAACGCTCTCCTGTTCATCTTCTTTATCTTCTCTCGGTAAACGCACTTCTTTTGATGTCCTTCACACGCACACAACAAATTTGTGCTCATTTCATATGCATATGTGGTGTGCAATTGTGTGTAGGTGTGTGTTCGAGTGTGTGTGTGTGTGTTGGTGCATCCTTCAGCGGTGTGCGTTGTGTAGTTGCTGTCGCTGTCTGACTGATGTTTGTGGTGTGTGCTTAGCAACCGGCCGACCGACGACGACGTTCAGCAGCCTCTCAAGAAGATGTTTTCTCTCATCATGCCTGTTTTTTTTTCAGCGCCGCCTTTAACTGGATATTTTTTTTTTATATTTTTTATTACCCGACTTGTGCTTGGTTTTGTTTGTCGTTGATTTGACTTGACTTTGGTTTGATTCGATCGATTGATTGATTGATTGGTAGGTTGATTTAGGTTGATAGTTTTAGTTTTACTTTTAGTGTGTTCGTTTCGTTGGAACACGCTCTTTCTCAGGACAGACTGCCACAGACAGAGGCCACGTATGATGCATGATGTTGGGGATATGCGTCTCGTCAACGTCTCGTCTCGTACTTTGCGAATATTAACGGTTACGTTGATCACGCGTCGATCAGATGAACTCATTATTCATGTTCATATTCATATTCATATTTATATTCATTCATTTCGCATTATTGAATATAATAATAACAACTCAATATTTCCCGAGCAAAAAGTAGTCGCTCAAGTTACGAGTGCAACAACAGGCTTTGGCATTGGGACTTGTCGCTTGTCATTTATCCTCCCCATCATACTACAATAAACGGCCTCTGTGAACGAGAAAGAAGGAAGAGAGAGAGAGACAAAGAGAGAGGCAGAGAGAGACACGCACACAGAACAGCCAAAATGTGTGTGCAGCACAACAGCAACAGCAATGCGCACATTTTTATTGTTTTTTTTTTCATTGCGTTAATAGGGTGGGCAGGGGGAAGGGTTGGTTTGCGAGGTGGGTGGTGGGCGGGTCGGGTCGGGGTAAGGAATAAAAATTTATGTTGATTATTAAAGTTAGTTTTTTGTTTTTTTTTTTGGTTTGGCTTACAACTATAAAAACTGATTTAAAAACTGATTTGATTCGCGCACTTGCAAGCAAATAATTTGTTCTTGTATTTCTAATCTAAATGCGTTTGTTGATGAGGGGTGTAATTGATTGCGGAGGGTGTTGTTGTCTGGGGATTGGCATTGACAAGTAGTAGTGGTGGTTGTTGTGGAGGTGTGTATATATGCGAGTAACTGTGTATGTTTGTGTGTGTGTCAAACATGCGTGTTAAGCAAATGTGTGTTGATTGTGTGTGTTGGGAATGGGCATTTCCTTCACGCAGAGGATAAATTAGACAATTGTCAAAGATTTTCAATCAACAGAATCAAGTTTAGCTTACTTAAAAAAGAAATACTTTCAGAACAAAACAAGAGATCTGTATATAAGACTATAAAGTAAATACAAACAGCTAGGGGCAAATAACATATTTAAAATATTGTACTTGATTTTTTTTTTTTTAAACCAATGCTCTACAAACTTAATTCTGTTAACAGAAAAATGATGGCATTATTGGAAGAAAAAATTAATCCAAAATTTACTGATATAGATTTTTTAAAGATTATAATTTAAGGTTAAGTTTAAGGAGAAATATATTAGAAAAAAACTCAGTCTTTGCTTTACTAAGTACTATTAAAAATCATATTTCAAATAAAATTCAAGCTAAAATCAAGTAAAATTGTTTGCTCTATAAATGCCCAAATGGAAGGATTTTGGATATGTTTTTGAGTGTCTTGGTGTGTGTTTGTGAGTAGTCTATATCAAGTGTCGGAACGTATAAGTCTACGTAATTTGTACCGGAGTGCAAGTGAAACTTACCCAAGCCGCGGGCTGCCACATCGGTGGCAACCAGAATGTTGGACTTGCCCGAGCGGAACTCGCGCAGAACAAAGTCACGCTCCGACTGTGACTTGTCGCCGTGAATGGCACCGCAACGCACTCCGAAGCTGCGAATGAAACGCACCAGATTGTCAACGCGACGCTTTGTCTCCACGAAGATGATGATCTTGCCGGGATTCTCGCTGGTGTCATAGATATCAGATAATAAACTCTTTAGCCTGTAAAGAAAGAAATGCGTGATTAGTTTTACTAAATGAATTTTACACTATTGCAAACTGCTTACTTGTCCTCCTTGCTGAACTCGTCGCAGACATCAACCACTTGGCGGATGTTGTGATTGGCTGACAGCTCCAACGAGCCAATGTTGATCTGAATGTAGTTGCCGAGGAAGTCCTCGGCGAGCTGTTTAACCTCCTTGGGCCAGGTGGCGCTCCACATGAGCGTCTGGCGATCGGGACGAATCTGTGAGACGATCTTGCGTATCTGCGGCTCGAAGCCCATGTCCAACATGCGATCGGCCTCGTCCAGCACCAGGTAGGTGCAACGCTTCAGATTTGTTGAGCCGGCCGAGAGGAAATCAATGAGACGTCCGGGTGTGGCAATGACAATCTCGCAGCCACGCTGCAGATCTCGCACTTGACCGCCCTTCGGGGCGCCGCCAAAGACGCACGTGTTGCGCACATAGGACGACGAACCGAACTCGGTGGCCACCTGCTGGATCTGCTGGGCCAGCTCACGTGTGGGCGCCAGCACCAATGCAATGGGACCTTCGCCGCGCTGCAGCGGTTGCTGATTGTTGATGTGCACAATAGCGGGCAGAATGTAGCCGAGCGTTTTGCCCGAGCCCGTCTTGGCAATGCCCACAAAATTGGCGCCGCCCATGGCAATGGGCCAGCCCTGCGCCTGAATTGGTGTCGGCGCCTTGTAGCCCTGTCGGCGAATCTCCTTCACAACATAGTCGGGCAGATACGCCTCGGAGAAGTCCTGTATGGGATTGGCTGCCTGACCACGCACGGTGATCTCATGTTCGTCACGATATCTCTGCACCTCGTAGGGCGAACGATTTGCCACTGTTGGATGCTCCTGGTAGAAGTTCTTCTTGAACGGTGTCAGATTGGAGAAATCCACGGGGCGCATGGGCAGATCCTGGCTGCCGCCACCACCGCGACGATCACCGCCGAAGCCGCCACCTCCACCTCCGCCTCCAAAGCGACCGCCTCCGCCGCCTCGATCATCGCGACGCTTCTCGATGCGACCGTTGCGCACGCCGTGATAATCACCGCCGCCACCGAAACGTCCTCCTCCTCCTCCTCCACCACCACCGCCTCCGCCACCACGTCGGTCGTCATCGCGGTCGCGGCCGCCTCGTGGTCCGGATCCAAAATCACGGTCGTGTGGTGCCCTGAAAAAAGTAATTAAAAATTAAATTAAGTTTTATTTGTAACTCTTGAACACTTTTGATTTTTATTATTTACAATTTGTAAATAATTATGAACATTTATAAATATTTCTATTTCGTTGTACTTTCAGTTATATAAATATAATTTTTAGTGATTTTAAAACTTCTGATATCAGAATTAATGCGTAATTTTCAAGTAATATATATAAAAAAAAATTTATGCTTTTCTTTTATAAATATTCTATATTTTTTTTTTGGCAAAATCATTTAATGTAATTGAATACATAATCATCATTTTATGTTATAAAAATATGTATTTTGAAACTGAGCATAAGTCAAAGTATTTTATCTTAACCACAGCATCACGATTAACTAATTTACAATTTATATTTATAATTATGTTGTAAATTATCTAATTAATTACTCAAATTTTAGTAAATTGGCACATATGCCGAAAATGTTATTGTTGTTTTAGTTGAGCTAATTATAATTAACTATTTGTAATCATATCCATTCCATATTTATTTTATTATAATTTAAGTAAATTTGCACGTAGGCCGAAAATGTTATTCATATATTATTATCGCTCTTTGGGGTTCGCACTTTGATCGCATGATGCTGTTGTGTTGTCGGTTGCTGCTCGTCAGTTTTGTGACTGACTGGCAACGCTGCTAAGCATCTGACAAATTTGACAGAGTATACACCGCAAAGGAGGGAGAGAGACGGCAATACAACCGCAATAAACTTAAATAAAACTAATTGCGTGTTGGGGAAATTAAATAAATTTCAAATAATGCAAACAGTAAAGCAAATTTGATTGACAGCAACATGCAATTCGAGCATATCCAAAGGGACAAACAGTGCCCCGCCCCCAGCCCCAATATACAGTGCCTTCAATTGCTCAACTAAACAACTCGGCACCTGGCAGCGGCAGCCAAAACACAAATGTTACAGTTCTGACATTAATCAATTATACACACACAAAAACACATACCTACAACTATGTGTATAATAGTATGTAATGTGCATGTGCTGCAGTCCCATGAACTACTCGCGACTCTCTCTCTCTCACCTCATGCCGAACAGAAAATGCCTGTCAATTTGGGCTGTTCCGCCCTTTGTTTATGGACAGCAACAGACACGCTAACCTGGCCCAGCTGACAGAACGAAACGATGAACGTTTATTAGACAGCAAATGTCTTGTCTTGTCTTTGGCTACGGTTTGCTCCACTACTTTCCGCTCCACTCATTGTAACTCACTCCATTTCTCTCTTCTATTGTACGTATATGTGTGTGTTTCTCTACCTGTCGCGCTTTGACATGCGAAAAGGCAAATCGTGCGCGCACACGAGCATGACAGCAATCAGGGGACAGAGGCAAAGGTAGCAGCAGAGGGCCGGCTCTCATAATCAATTGGCGTCATTTGACATTTTAAACTAACAACTAAAGGCAGGCAGAGAGAGACGCAATCATATTTCTTGGTATCAGCTATGACAGCAAGCGATAAAAAAAAAAATCACGGGCACGCAAACTGTACTATGCTCTATTCAACTGTTATACGTTCAACAGAACACGCGAAAATTGCCGCCACACACATACACATTCAAAGGCACGCTGTGTGTGCGTGTTCGTGTTTAGGGCATACAGAGACAAATTAAAATGCTATAAAAAAGCAAACGAAGTAAAGACACGTTTCACAAATCAAGCCAATTCCTTTTATGACGTACACTGTCGTTTACCGCACCCCCTCTTTATTTATTGTACTTTCGGGTTAACAATATAATAACAAAAACAGAAAACAAATAATTTGAACTGAAGTTTGGTTGAAGTTGGTTTCTGCTGTTTGCTTTCCCCTTGGCGATTGCAGCAGCAAAACTCTCCATTAATTACTCATCGTTGAATTTCAACGAATACAGACACAATTTACGAACGCTGAACGCAAAGCGTGGGCCAAGAAAATGGCGACGGAAAAAACAACTACACACACATATAAGGGCATTTTTTCTTTCAAATTTACTTTGTACTTACATTATTCCTTCAATTTTGATTTCCTCTGAATGCTCGTCGGGGTCAGTAAAAAGTGATTTCCTCGTGCGTTTTTTGTAGGACACAGTAGTTTGCTTGTCTGCCGCTGGGAGTGCTGTTGTTGCTGATTCGTCGACTGATCTGGATGAATCGAATCGAGTTGACGACAAATGAACTGCACGCTGTGTTTGCGCTGTGTAGGAGCAACTGTAAAATAATAGTCGAGTTAACGACTCCTGCTGGCTACACCGGCTCCCTTTGTGATGGAACTGTTGTGGTTGTTCACTGCAGAGCAAAGCGGAACTGCTGCTGGTTCTGTTGGTTGAGCAAAAAAGAAAATGGCGACGTTGCGTTATACATTTTTGCACGCTGTTGTTTGATGCTGGTGAAATCAATAAATTGCGCCAGCTGCAGCACGTGGGCAGTGCGGTGACTTCGCACGATTTTCGCGACAAATATTGCACGAATTTGAACATAATATGCTACAGCAATAACTTATTTTGTATAATACTATAAAATTTTCACTTATTATGCGCGAAACTCGTGCAAGTCCATCCGCGCGTGTTCTTACCTAACCTCGTCCAAAATGGAAATGAAAGGCGATGAATTCTTGATTACGATAGTATAGCAACAAGCAATTGTTGACCACTTCGATTGTGCGAAAGGGTTGTCTTCACTGATATCGATATATTATACGATTAATCGGCCCATATTGAGACACTAGCATTAAATTCTGCGCGTTCTGTTTTTCTAATTTAGTTAAATTATATTAAATGTGTGCAATTATATTTAAATTTATCGCAATATTATGTTGTCTATAATATTATCAGGGTCATTATTCATTTTAAACCAGCGATTTAAATACGGCCGATTTATTGAAAATTTTATTCAGATAGAAGCGCCACCTTCTGTCTACGCTGCAGAACTAACTTGTGAGTAGATGTGAAGTGGCGCACTACATATTGTAGGGGTGGCAACGCCAAACAAACCGCCAAAGAATTTTGAATTCAAATAAGGAACACAATTAGTTTCGTCAAATAATTTATTAAATTAGTAAATCAATGTGATTCATATAGGGTATAATTACTTCAACTACCTACAAACCTAGCAAGTGACAAAAGCTCCTGTACATTTTACCACGTCGTCCCTTCAGACATCCATACAAATCGTTAATTTTAAGGCAATCAATTTTACTGATCGTCTTCCTCTGCCCAATCTTAACTCCCGGCTTCAACGGTGTCATCGTGGCCATCACGCCCTTCCTCTTGCTGAAATAGTACTCCCCGTAGTGCATCACCGAGTTGTAGTCATAGTCAAATGAGTATTTTCCCTTCTTGCGCGAAATCAGCTTGAAATTCTTTCGAAAACGCGGCACAATATTCTCCCAGTGTATCTTCACAAAGTTATCTCGATCAGCTCGAGACTGTTCATGATAAATGCCAATGGCGTGCATCAGCTCGTGCATTATCCTGCCCTCGCTACTGAAGCAATGGGCACTCGTCTCATCCGGACGCTGCAGGGCCACCACCTGTTCCCCGCCCCGCTTTCCCACATATGACCAGCAGCCCTGAGGTCCATCCTCCGGTGGCTCTATCAGCAGGTAATCATCGTCGACCCCATCGTAGGGGACAAAATTGATGCAGGTCAGCGAATTGAATGTCTTCAAGGCTCGCACAATCAGCTGCCACTCGTTGTCCTCATATCGAGGACTGATCTCGAAGGGAATCGTTCCATTTGGCCACAGCCGTTTTGGATGTCGCATCGGATTCACGCCCAGTCTCAATGTAATGTACGTGTACGGATCGATGGCAATGTCACCCTGGAATAAACGCGGCGCTGTCTCCGGATCATCGATGCCCAGATCATCGGTGGAGAGATTATCGTCTCCGATATCAGGTCCAAAGGGATCCAATTCATCTGTGAGATGAGAAGAGAGAGACAGAATTTAGGAAAGAAATTTACAATGAGTCAAAAAAATATTTGCATATAAACTAAAAATAAAGTTCACATTTTTTCAGCCCCCCTTTCAAATTTTGTTAAGTGGAATTAAAAGAACACTTATAAATAATTAAGTAAAAATTAAGTTTACAATTTGTAAAATTTTAATTTCAAAAATCAATAGTTTTAAATTAAGGTGACTTATTTACTAAAAGCAGTCTTATTGTAATTTCTTACATCATTTTAAAATTTTCAATTGGTAACAAGAATTAATTCTTTAAAACAAACTTCACTTTTATATGAATTTTATGTTTCAAGCTAAAATAGACTATTAATTAAGCTGCATTTTAAGATTTAGTGTTATTAGTTTAAAACACAATTTTAAAGACCTATTCTATTCAATTTGTTTATCATTTTTCCAATCATTTATAGAATCATCTGTATTAAAAAATGCTTTATGCATAAAAAAATTGTTATAAAATGTATAATATTAATTTCATAAAGCTACCATTTAATCTATACTGTTTTCATTTCTATTAAGATATATTCACTTAATTTAAAACTTAAAATTGTGGACTATAAAATATGCAGTAATTTGGTTAAATTATTTTTGAAATTAAACTTTTAGAGGAATTTTCAAACACAAATTAAGCCAAGTTAAGTCAAAATCTTAGCAGGCCACTTTTTGTAAAATTGACTAGAGCAAATCTGGAAACGTAGAATTACTTCAAAACATTTTTAACAGTTGTTTGTAGCACATCGAAATAATTGAAGAAAAAATAAAAATAATTCACAGCAAGTCAAAGCGTTGCAGCTGATATTATTTACTTATTTTCAATAAGAAACAGAAACAGGTAAGAAATATTTTTCTTGATTATTATTAACCGCAGCAAGCAAATTTAATATTTATTTTTTGTACATTTATTAAAGCGAAGTTTCTCTAACTTGAACTTTGTACAAAAAAATATAAATATTTGCAAATGTCATTGAATGAGTTGGTAAATAAATAAGTAAATATCGGTCAGCAAATATTATTATAATTTCTTCAAAGCACTGCGAAAATGTTTGTTTACAAATAAAGCCGCTGAACTGTTGCCGATGATTCAGTTTTATTTAGTTTTTTGTGTAATTTGTGGAATGCAACAGAAGCAAGCAAAGTGTTTGAATAAAACGCACCTGCCGCAACGCTGGTGAATTCGTGCTCAAAGAAACCCACTCCAGCTGGATAATAGATACGCTGCGGCAGCTTGGCACTTTCACTGTTTGGCCAGAAAGCCATCCACCAAAGTGGTAGCAGCCAAAGCAAACGTTTGAACATTATAATAAAAACTTTGATTTAACTTTGCTACAAATATTTGCCACTGATTTGTATTATTTTGCCTTCTACTTTTTTTTTTAGAGTTAAGTGTGATTTACGCCATGCCGCGGTGCGTGTGGAATCTAAACCGAAATAAAAGGCAAACCGAACCGAACCGCGGCGCACAAAGACGTTAACTAAACTAACTGGCTGGCGGCTATCCGACGACAAGCCGGAGACAAGCGTTGGACTCGTATTTAATTTATGCAAAATGTGCGAAAATAAATACTAAATAATGTTGGCCATCCGGCGCCGCAGGTGTAGGCCAGACAACGATGAATGGCATCAGTATCGATGTCTTCGATGTCTTCGATGTCGGCGAAACATAACCAAAATCTATCTGAAACTGCAGCTCCAACGACGATCGTCGACTGACTCTCTTTGTAATTGAATGCTGCAATGGTAAAAAGCGTTGGCCAAGTGCACCGACCCCCTTTTTTCCAATACACTCCCAATGGGTATTACTTTATTCTCAAATTGTTTGCAATCTCTGATTAATGTTGTTTTATTTCAGATTGTCTAAGAAGAAGAAAAACTCAATGCATCAAAATGGAAATTAAATTTAATGTGGTAAATATAAAAATGACGTTTGCTAATTGGTAAGTAATTAACAAACTTTATCTTAACCAAAACTGACAACATAATTGAATTCAAATTTTATATATTCATTCATAAATTATAACTAATTTTTATATTTAATGTGAAGTGTTTACAGTGAATTTTGATTTAGTGCAGCTCAAGCAATAAATAATTTTGAAAATTACAAGTTTTTACACAATCTAAATTGAATTTCAAATTAATTTTTAATAACATTATGCCTTAACTTTATGCAAATATGTATAATTTATAAAAAAAAATTAATATTTAAGTCACATTCAAAAATTACTCTGCGAAGTCTGCAAAACATATTCAAAACTATTTTTTAATTTTATAATGACCAATTCAAAAGTTTCATTTGCTTCCAGCAAGCAGCATGAAAGATTAAAATAATAATAATACACGTAAACAAAGTTCGAATTCATTATTTTTTATTAAAAAAGTTTTTTTAAAAGTTCTTAAACTTTATAAAGCATAAGCTTTAATGCCATATATTAAATTATAAATCACATGCAAGTCTAACAAAAATGCCTCTTTCATAAATCATAAAAATATATAAATCATATTAAATATTTTACGTAAATTATTTACCGATGCAGCAAAGAGGTCTTTTGACTTAAGGATCTTAATAAAGAGCTAAGTAAAAATTTACCTAAGCTCACTTTTCTTTTAAAACTTTTTGCTTTAAACCATTATTGTCTATAAGTTAACGCTTAACTTATGAATTAATCAAACTATTTTATTACTACAAATAAATTAATGCATATTTGTGCCATATTTAAACTTACTTTGTGAAAGTCTGACAGATACGCCACACAAATAAGTAAATAAACACCTAAATAAATTCGTAAATATAAAATGAAGTAGACTTTTTATCGCTATATTTAAACTTATGGCAGTTCAAGCAAATATATATACATTTTTTTTAATATTTATTAACACTGTTTATAATTTATAAGCTTAATATGTAGATATTGTTAAATAAATTATACAGAAATTTGTCTGATGATATTTACTTTGTGAAAGTGTATTCACATGTCGACATATGCAAATTGGTTGCAGTGTGCTTGTTGACCATTGTTGTTGGCCAGGTCAGGTTTACGTCTTAATGTTATAAATAAACAAATTTCGCAAAATTGATTTCGACGTCCGTAGGCCGGGCACGCTGCATTTCGTAAACGTTTAGAGTCGTTGTGTTAGTTGTCTGTTTGTTATCGAATGCCGATTGTTGTTGCATTGTTTGTTATTGTTGCCGCTGCTGTTGCTGCTGCTTATGTGACAGGCAGCAAAGAGCCACATTTGGGCCACTTGGACTTTAACATTGGCCGCCTTGGGGTCAGTCATTTCGTTTGATTCGCAGGTGGTAGATATATATATATATATATATAGGTATTTATATACCAACATCTGGATGGGTTTTAATTGTTTGCACAGGCCAAGCACACAATTATATCTCCCAACCTTAACAACGACAAGATGACTGAACTTAATTAGCACTAAAACAGAAAGCAGAAAGCACAAACCACATTGCAATCATGATAATATTGAAATTGCAATCGTTTTGCGATAGGCGAGTGGAAACAAAGTTTAATTTTGAATTTGTTAATGCATAATTCATTTCGACTGTACAATTCCAATTAAGTCCTTGCATCTAATTATGCACATTTTCGAGAGATATCAATGGCAATTGTTGTCGGACATTTCAAATGCCCTGTTTGCGCTGGGCAAGTGGCTATAACAGGCAATGTAAGTAAAAATTTTTGATAAATTTAAATAAAACCAGAAAATAAAAAAAAACCCAAACTTTAAGAATACTTACAAAAAAAAGGTCAAATGTTGGTATTTTATTCATATTTTTATATGACCATAACTTTATTGCTCTTGGCCTCTTCTTAACTCCACTTGAACTGGCAAAGACAAGCAAAAATGGGAGACACACTTAAAAATGTTTTTATTCATTTATTGTGTTATTTCTCTCTCAGCATAAGCAGCAGGCGGTAGGTATGAAGGCGGGGGAGCGTGCGGGGCAAACGACTAATTTAAAGTTGTCACGTAATAAAGCACCGAAAACAAAAGCAAAAGCAAATGCAAATAAAATATAAGATAACAGTACGCTGAAAGCGAGAAACAAACGCTTCACAAATAATAAAAATCAAATAAATTTGCATTTTGTTGTTGTTGTTGTCAGATCCGCGGCGACAACAAGAACAACAACAGTAACAACAGTAACAACAGCAACAAATTGAACAATGTACAAATCGTTATTTGATTTGATTACATAATGACGTCACACAACACACAACCAAGCAACTGCCGCTATTCATTCTCTCTCTCCCACTTATATTGTAGCCATCCCTTTCACCCCTTGGCCCACATTTGTATTCTGCCTTTTGTTTTTGCATTGAATTGGATTTTTTTTACTGTTTGCTTTACTTTGGTTTTTGGTTTTGTTTTGTTTTCACACTCAACAGCGATGTCTCCAATTAGATTTCGAATGGAATTAATTGAATTGCATTAAAATCAGCTTGTGATTTGTGGCTGCGTTGATAACAGCGACAAGCCACCCATTCAAACAATACCCACTGCCCACTGCCCACCGCCCACTGTTCGCTTTGCTGATTGCATTAATCTGCATAATGCAAAGATAATATTTATCCATTTGTAAAGCAATATGCGATATCTTAATTTTCTTTGAAATATTAACAACTCAAATTTTACTGGCCGGTTGGCTTTGTAATTGCTAAACAGATGGGGGGGGAATGCGGAGAATGGTGGGCGTACAGCGGGTGTTTTTCCATGGGGATTTGCGTATTAATTATAACTGAAACTTTTATTCTTTTGCGCTCAATAAAGCGAAAGCGCAAAGTTTTTCACGCTGACATGGCATATCCTAGAAAGTGAAGTAAAATAAAAACCGTTACGAAGTGAAACGGGAAAAGAACTGTAGGAAATGGCCACAAGTTTTAATACCGCTAATGTCGATTTTTAGTTACATAGTCGCCGCATAGGGGAAAGCTTACGACGGGAATTACGTGAGTGTGTGTCCGTGGGTTAAGCTGCATGCGACCAGGCCGGCTTAAATACTTAGACTTGTACAATATTGTGGCCAAAAGGAAAACTTTGTCTCTGACAGCAAAGTCATCTAACATATTATCACAATATTATAATGAACAAAAGCAGAAATTTGTTTTACTTACTTCGTTTTTTTCCTCTTTCATATTCAATAATATTTTATGAATTGTATAAATTTACTCAAACTTTTTAGTTGCTTGTGCAAAATGTCGAAAAAGTAGTTTAAAAAAATAAATGTAACAATTTACATTTTACCTAAAAATATATTGATATATTGATACCTATGCAAATTTTGTTCTTTATTTATGCCATATTTTTCCGCTTGAACAAACTTTTGTTTTGTTATTTTCAATATGTCGTTTCTACAGTTAACAGTTGTTTTATCTGAAGTTCAACTCAAATTATAATCTGCATAATTTGTGTATTCCTGTATGCATATCAAATACAGGAGCTTTTCCATATTGAATGAGAAATTTTAGTTGTTAGAAAAATTTTAAAAACAATAATTTTGATATATTATTTTACAATAATAGAAAAAACTAATAATCAGAGCAATTTCGTAACAAATTGAACTGAACAGAGAGTGGAAATGAAAAAAAAATATATAATAAAAAATTAATTCCTCGAGATTAGTCAGTTTCTTAGTGAATGATCATACCTGAATTTAGTAGTATTACTTACTGATTCTAAAAAATCTGTTTCGATTCTGAAAATTATTTTAGTTTTTGTATTTCAATTCCGACTCTTACCATTTTTAGATGCCATTTCTCTTGCGTAACTTGTTCACTCTTAAAAATAAAATCTCATTCTTAAAATCGTGTTCAAGTCACTGAATACAAACATGTTCATCTCAACTGAATTGTGCACTTTGTCAATTTTTTAGTTATATTCAATTCATTTCACAGTAGTTGACGATTTACAATTGCTAAATCCCATATGCTCTTTTATATGTGCACATTTTTATAGTTGGCTGACATTTGATGGCACTTGAAAGATGCTTCAGCATACTGCTTGCCTCTCTCTCCCTCACTCTCTTTGCTCTCGCTCTCGCTCGCACTCGCATACGCATTCTTATTGTTTATTATGAACATTGCCACGCGCACATATACACACCATTCCACACAACGAACACACACACAACACAAAGTGGTAACGCTGTCCCCATTGGAATAATGCAAAAAAAAGAAAAAAAATGTAATAATAATAAAAAAGCAAAAGAAATCGCTTACGTAGGCATTCTATGAGGTATGTAAATCGATTCGATGCCACACGTGGCAAGCTGCGAATAAATGCCATATATAAAATATATGACAAATATCTTTGATAACGGCATCAAAATTCACACATTTGCATTACAAAGGACAGGGGATTATTTTCACATATCTATAAAAAAAACCGGTATATATATATATATATATATATATATATATCTATATATATGCGTAAGTATTCCCTGATACTGTTGCTTGCGTGGCAATTATAAATTATTTACACTGTCAATGGTTGGATATTTTTAGCGCTCACTGTCCGGTATTTGGGTGGGGCACGCAACATTCATTTAGAGATGCATGCCTCGCGATAAGCTGCAAAACGCTTTGGCTGGCAATGCCTACTTTTAGGGAAATTAGTTAAGATTTTATAAAGCGTTTAGCGGAACTGCCAACAAAATCACCAGCTGACTGCTAAACTCGCAAATTAAAACCAACTAAATGATTCATTCTATCTGGCAAATAAATCAAGTTACTCCTTCTCTTGCAGCGAACTGCTTTTATTTGGCTATAAATTCAATTTGTTTGGGCAACAAACTGCACAAGAGGAAAGAACGTCACTTTACCAATTAAAAATGTTCAAATTTTAAATAGCGAAATTTTTTTCTATTGAGTTAAAGATAGCTTTGATATTATTTGATTTTTTGTGATTGTTGGTTTGGATAGGTTTTTAGCTTAAAAAAATCTTGCGAGAAGTTTTATTATTATGCAAAGCCAAGTTGTTTAAATTTAAAAGTATCTTGTAATTAATGTGTATAATAAAATAAAATTATTAAATATAAAAAAATTAATTTTATTATATTAAATCTAACGAAATAATTATTTAAAATATTAATCATATCACAGAAAACTATTGAAATTAGTTTAAAATTTTTCTTTTCTTTATTGTCTATTTTTGTGTTTTGTTTGCTTTTAATTATTTTTTTTAATACTATCATCATGTTTATATGGTATATGTGATATATATGTATTGTTTATAAAATTGTGACTTGCTTTTTGTTTAGTTTTATTTATAACTTTTTTTACATAAGCCGAATAATCTTCATGCAATTCCAACTTTCTAATGAGGCATGTTGTTTACTCTGAAAACAACGAAGAAATAGAAACTAATATTAATGATATTTTTTTATAAGATTGCAGCGACCCCATAAGGTATATATATATATATATTATGAGTGTGATTCTGGTTTTCACATTTATACGAAAAAACATTGACATCGGACTAATATATTATATAGCTGCCATTGAAATAAGCTGTCGAAAATTTAGTTCTTATAAGAAAACACAAATAAATTAATCGATTTGTTCGGGGGGGTTACCAAATCTATTTAAGCTCCCAAGATTTTGATCAGAAAGGTGCTGATTTATCATATCAATTATAAGGGAATAATCGGATGGCTTTCTAAATATATTTATAATTAAATTTAAATGTTGGCAATTTAAATTCAATAAAAAAATTAATATTTCTGCGTTTCACAATAATATTAAGCTTCTTTTCATTCTAAGCAATTCACTTTCTGACAATAAAATCACCAAAAACTACAACACCTTTTTTTAAGCTGGAGCTGTTCATTTAAGTTACCAAAAATGTTGAGTTTACCCATTGTGCAATTTTGTTAACCAACTGCTTGGGCTTTTGGCCAACTGGAGTCTTACTGCCGTCATTTGTCTTTTTCGAGTCTGTTTCTCTGTGTGCTTATCACATTTTATCAATTGTCCAAACGTATCCGCTGCTAAATCAGTCGCACCGTCAAGTAGTGAAAGATAAACAGGCAAAGAGACAGAAAGACAGAAAGTCAGACAAATCTTGACATTTGTTTGCGGCACCGCAAATAAATGAAAATTGTAGAATTTAGAATTTGGCAATCTATAATTACATCATACAGTGAGAAAAGAGACACAGAAAGGGTACGGCTGCGGTTTGTGTTGAATTATTTTATTGTGGTTTTGTCGACCAGGTCCTCTACGAGATGGCCAAAACAGTGAGCCAAAATCAAATGAGTTAGCGCCGCCCGCGATTCTTATGCCCCATGGGAGGCATGAATTTGAGTTATGAGCGAGATACTTTTACGGCCAGCCGTAAATTTTTGACGCTCTCTGTTTTTAGTGGGGGAGGGTGCGCAGGAAGGGAGGAAGTGGTTGGGTGACTTAATATTCACACCTTTTGTTGTTTTGGGCACAGGTCGTGTTATTTATGCGCACGCATTAAGCTTGATAGTGATGGGCATAAAGAAGAAGAAGAGCCACTGCTTGTTGCGTTGGGGGGGGGGGGGAGGGAGGGGAGTGGTTCAATTGGTGGCTGATTGCTGATGGGTCATGCTTTATTATTTACTCTGGCGCCGTGTGGGCCCTGCTCTGCTCTTATTGTAATTGAAAGGTATAAATAACATTAGGCAAACAGCAAATAAATTAATGTTGCCTGTGTGTCTGTGTGTCTGTGTGGTGTGGCACTAAAGCTACTGGTTACACTCAGAGAAAACACTTGTGACACAAACAAAATTCGTATTAGTGATTTATATTCTACCTAAGCTTAATTCAAGTTTATAACATAATTTAGTGATTTGGCTTTCTTCACCTTTTTTAACTGAATTTAATTCGAAAAATGCTCAATATTTGCATCGCTGAGTGTATTTAGTGGCAAGCACCCTTCAGGGCAGTTGCGTGCCAGGCGGCAGACTAATCTCTCACGACCATCAAGCAGACGGAGCGCTCTGGTTGGATAGTGGAACTCATCATATTTTATCAATCGATTGGATGCTTTGTGGTTAAACCTGTGAGCAAAAATGCTCATCAAATTGTTATTTATTATTTACACTACACATTGATTACCATTACATATTGCTAATATTATTATTTGTATATATATATATATCTGTGTGGGGATCGCTCGAGGAGGTCGTTTTTATCAAATTTACTGCCATATCTCTCGCTGTGTGTGCATTTTTCGCTTCATTTTACCAATTTTTCATCTTATTTATGAACTCTCGACGCTCAGCTGGCCCCCAAGGTATTTTGCCAAATAATAAATATTCCTTTTGCTATTGCCTCTCTCTCTCTCTCTCTCTCTCTCTCTCTCTCTCTCTCTCTCTCTCTCTCTCTTGCTATCTCACTCTCTCTATTTTTTTTTTATTCTATGCTATTTTGCATATAAATATTCTGACAATACACATGCATGTAAATTATTTATGGCTTCGTTTTTTTACTCATAATTGAATTTGAATCATAAATAGATACAACACTTGCCTTCCGGGTGTGTGTGTGTGCGAGTGTGTGTATATTGGTTTATTGCATTGTGGTTTATTAAATTGTTGTTGCTGCAACTTCTTTGGAGTCTAGACAGGCCTGTAAATACAATAAATGTATTTAAATGTGACACATGTGGCAAGATTTTAGACAAGATTTTAAGTAATGCTTATTTATACCACAATTACGCATTTTTTAGCTATTAAATAAAAACAGATAAAAAAGATTGAATATATTTAAAAAAAAATATTAATTTATTAAAAAACATTTTACAATTAAGAATTCAATTTTAATTATTATCATTATTTTATCTTAATTAAATCGAGATTTATTCACAATGTAAAACGACTTTTTGCGAATAGCACTTAAAATTTATCTATCAAATTCGCCGAAAGTTCAACCTGATTTTTCTTGTTTTTTTTTTTATATTGATCACTTTGTTTTAATATCGATCAAAACTAACTTGTTAACCACTTCCATTGCAATAATATGTAAATAGGTAAGTACTTATCCCATTTTGGCATTTAGGCTTTTAGGCTGTTAAATCTGAATAATTTTTATTGCACGAAAGCAATAATTTCAAGGAACTCAAAAAATGTTGATTTTAAGTTTAAGGGTTTTAAGGGTTAAATTCATATATTAAATATTCATCGATTGCATTTGTAGTTGCGTTGCATGCACCGTGGTTGAGTGTGTTGTCAGTTGAGTGAGTAGCAATGACTGACCAGAACAACCAGGCCAGTTCCGACTCGTCAGTCGAGTCCACTAAACGGCTATTAGCCGTACATCCAACTCCCTCCGTACAACCAAACTCTCTCTCCAATGAGGACGCGTTCTCTGACGTGACTCATGCAAAATGCATGACCAAAATGGCCAGAAGACGACGAGGAGGACGTTGGTGTGCTGGTGGTGGTGATGTTGGTGATGGTTGTGGTGTTGTTGGAAGACAAGTTAACGAGACGTCTCAGTGGAGCTCGAAAGTGTTTGCGGCTAATCAATGCTGAAGTCGCTGCTTTTGGGTCGCTTGGCTTTGCTTATGTGCCATTTAAATTAATTACGATATGTGATGAAAACTTCTGGTGATGTGTGTGCATCTGTGTGTGCCTCTGTGTGTGCCTCTGTATGTGCCTCTGTGTGTGCCTCTGTGTGTGCCTCTGTGTGTGTGTGGACAGTCTGTGTTAATTAATTGACGCACATATTTGATTGTGGGCCAAGATTTATAAACAACACATTAGCGGCCAGTGCCGCTCCACTGACCGCATTTGCAAATGCGTTTCAATATGTGTGTCCGCAGTTTCCAGACTTGCCTCTTCACGCTCTA